>CM074718.1:12286074-12553574 GCA_037306005.1 Rhinophrynus dorsalis
AAAGTCAAGTCCCCGCATTTTCAACATTATCAGGAAAAATGTAAACGATGTAAATCTTCCCCTGCGGGCGGCATGCTTCCATTCACCTCCCGATTCCTTCAATTGGCTTTCAGGACCTCCCGGCTCCAGCCAATGGTAATGCCCTGTGAGAATCTGAAGGTCCTAACAGTGCAGTACCATTGGCTGGAGCCGGTAAGTCCTGAAAGCCAATTGAAGGAATCCTCACAGAGCAGTACCATAGCCAGAAGGAAGCGGGCGGCAAATGGAAGCGTGCCGCCTGCAGAGGAAGATTCACATTGTTTACGTGTTTCCTGATAGTGTTGAAAATTCGGGGACTTGTCTTTTGAAGAAAGTAATTGGCATTTTAGAATCGGATAGCGCCGGGGGAGGGAGGGAAGGGTTCTGGCAGGCTTAATTTTTTTTCCATAAGAGGGGAAAACAAGGGTGTGTATTATACATAGGCACTCTTGTTTTCCCCTAAAATCTTGAGTATAATATACACCTGCATATTATACACAGGTGCGTATTATTCCTGAGATTTTACAGCATTTATCAACAGTGTTATTATACATGCCTAATACAGGGCACGTCATTCAGGGAACGCTGGTTTGTTGTTTATTTTTATGTTTAAATTTTAGAATAGTTTCTAAAAAGTAATATGTTTGAGGATGTTCTTCAAAATAGATTATGATTTATTAACCCCTTCAGTGCATAGCTCTGCAATGTGTTGGATACCCTTCTTGCACTCATATGGTTAACCCCTTAAGGACCGGCGGTCACGGGACATTTCCGTCCCATAATGACCGCATAGGGGCACTTTGACGCGCCGGTACACGTGACCTGTCACGTGTATCGGCGCGTCAGTATGGGGCTTGAAAGAGATGGCTCCGATCTTGGAGCGGTCTATTTCATGCCCTATTTTTACTTACAGTGCTCCCGGTAGAGCGCTGTAAGTAAAAAGTACGTGACGTACCATGACCGTCATCGGTCCTTGAGTAGTTCAAGGACCGTGACGGTCCTGGTACGTCAAGGGTCCTTAAGGGGTTAAACAATAATCAAAAAATACCAGTAGAACAACTGAGATTAGAATATCTCTCAAAAAAATTTTAAGAGCACATTTTTTCCTGAACAAATTATGAGAATATTTTTATTAAAAATCAAAATGAAAACACAACCAAAACCTCTCTTGGTCGCAGGTCATTGCACATGGTCTGACCTGCGCTACCTTTGATTGCAGGTATATTTAACCAAACAGCAGTGGAAACATATTTAGCTGAGAACAATTTTCTATTTTTTTGACGAAATTACAAATAATGAAGCAATTTAAATTTTGCAAAATACCTCTGTGGCTTTTTCACTTCTGCCAGATGGGACTGTGAGTGTTTTTGTTGGTAGTGTGTAATATTTTTCAGATCTTCAGTTTTGATTAATATCCAAAAATGTATTAATTCCACAAAACATAATAATTTCCCTCATCTTTAAGACATCCAAGTTAGATAAAGAATGACATTGTTCATTCACTGGGCTGTGGTTTACACAATTAAGTCTGAAATGTACAAAGACTGCTATGTTTTTCTCTTGGAATCGATTGCAACTGTATCATATTTATTCATTTAAATAGGCATAGGATTTTAATTGGCTTGATCAGTTCATTTATACTGTCATATATCAAAGCCTAATAGGTAATTACTTGTAAAGATACAATATGCCTTTTTCATGAAGCCAAAGTGAAAGATAACACTGCTGAAATAGGACTCTCTGTATAATTACTAAATTGAAGCCCACAAGGAGATTGGTATTAAACAAATAAAAATAAAAAGTCGCTCAGCGATAGAAAAATATTCTTACTAATAAAGCACTATAATTGAGTGCAGAACTCTGATTGCCTAAAACCACAGAGTTACCAGTCCTAAAAAGAATCATTGTAGCAAATCAGAAAAGTGTAGACAAAAGCGGTATCCTTTTGAAAGGTCGCCCACTATTGGTCGACATACTAAAAGGCATATTAAGTGTGTGCCGCTGGAGTGAAAAGGGCGACATGAGAATCTCGCCTGAATCAAAAGCACGAGATTCTCATGTCTCAGGCTTAACCATCGCTAATTTGAGCTCCTGCATCATTCTCATTAACATACCTTGCTGATATGTGTGTCTTCGTAGATGGAGTATAGAAATGTCTCCATGAAGCCAGAAATGTTCTGTGTGTATTCCTGCTCTCCTTTCCCTCAGTCTCCAAGGCTCAGAATAATAAGAATAAAATAATTTCACCATCTGAAAAGACACAGGCATGCAATTCACCCCTACAGTATATACACATACTGAATACTGCTTCAATATACTTCTTCCATACCATGCACTTACTATTATTATTATGAGCCGCGGACACTGAGGGGAAGGAGAGTGGGAGCGCAGACCGAACTGTCCTGGCATCATGGCAACATTTCTGTACTCCACCTATGAAGATACACATATCAGTAAGGTATGTTCATGAGAATGATGCGGGAGCTCAAATTAGCAACGCTTAAACCCGCAACATGAGAATCTCACTCTTTTGATGCGGGGGAGATTCTCATGTCTCCCTTTTCATCCCGGGAACATGGTTAATGCTCCATTTAGTAGGTTGTCAAATAGTGGGCAAGATTTTCAGAGTGAGCCGACAAAAGCATACAGCACTTAACCCTTTGAGTGCCAGAGGGGTACGGAATGCATTGCAAAGCAATGCATTCCGTACCCCTCTGGCACTCAAAGGGTAAACCCTTTGACCTCTCTGGCAATGAAATGGTTAAATTAGGCCAAACACCAGTACCTCATATGGTTGTAGCCAAATTGCCTGCAATATATTACCAGCCCTTAAAAAAGCCTTTTCTGTCTATCAACAATATAGTTCCTAAACATGTACAAAAGAAAATTAATCTGAGCAGAATTAAAATTAAAATTACATTCTGACCATAAAAGCTGCTGATTAAAATAGCTGGTTCAAACGTTTTAACACTTTGAGTGCCAGAGGGGTGCACAACGCATTGCAAAGCATAGCAGAAATAGATTTCTACCACATATGGAACACACCCATTCCACTGAGCCTGGTTAAGTATTAACTAGACATGAGGAAAACTTCTGGACCAATTAATTTGGAACAAGAAAAATACCTCCAGCTGTTTAATTTGCTTCTTTCCACTAGAGGGAGGTGCTGTCCCATTTATCTTGCTGACTCCTGTGGGAGAGATGCACTAAGGGTTGATAAAGAGGGAGAGTGGGAGAGATCTTAGTGTGTAGGCTCCATTGAATAACATAGAAAATGGAGAAGTGATATCACTAGAGAAGTCCTCTCCACTTCATCACCTCTTTATCACTTCATCCCACCCTCATGTTCCCTAAAGCTGCCAATAGAGGGAGCCATTGCTTGCACCCCTAATCCTCTAATTGCAATTATCAGAGACTACCAGTAGATGGAGTCCAAGTGTATTCAATTTTAGTGGAAGGAGTTCTTGCACCTTTTAACATTTTATTTAAAGGGATAGTAATACTTAAGCGTTACTCATCCCTATATTAAAGTCCTATTAAAAATAAATGTATTACCCCCAGTATCCTTAATGGTTTGAGAAATGATCGCTCCTAAAGTTTACCTCTCCCTCCCCCTTCCCCGTAGTCAGCGATCTAGCTGACAGCAGGGAAGCCAGTCGTACGACTTTCAGGTGGCTCTGCAGCACAGCCATGATTGCATTAATAAAAAAGAAAACTTTCACTGAAATTGTCTTCTAAGTGTGCTTGGTTTGTGCTTGGTTTGCAAGCACACGTAGAAGATCATTTTAGTGAAAGATTTTTTTTTTTATATTATCGCGATCTCAGCTCTGCTGCAGAGCCGCCTGATGATCTAAGACCGGATTTCCCTTCAGTCAGCTACAACACTGACTTCAGGGAAGGGGGAGGGGGAGGGCAACTTTAGGATCGATTATCTCTCAAACCATAAAGGTTTAAGAGATGACACTGGGGGCAATACATCTATTTTTAATATGACTTTAATATAGGGATTAGTAATACTTAAGTATTACTATCCCTTTAAATCTCCTTTAGCTAGTGTATATACTTACCTAGGAGACGCCAATTCCTTTTTTTGCTTCTCATCTAATCTTTTGGCTATGTTCCCCTTCTTGGTGCTTAAGGAAAAAGACTTGCCTAATACCTTCCTAATATTAGGGGCTCGACCACTGGGCTTGCACAGTGTTATAGGAGTTATTTTGGAAGACAGCACCATCAGATGGCTACTGGAAGTCAGCAGCTTGGTGCAACACTGATATTATGAATGAGTTTTTCCAACAACCGAGGGCAATACATTTCCTTTTCCACACCGCACTTCTTGCCTAGATGCTTCACTCTTCTGTATACGTCACTAATAAAAAAAATCCACCAAACCGATCAAAACCAGCACGTACAATATCCTATATATTAACATTTTGCCCTTTGAGGCAGTATTGGAAATAACTAAACCTTTTAAAGGGATAGTAATACTTCTTTTTATCTTTATTTTATTTTGTAGGCATTAAAAAACATGAAGAACTATATAAGTCTTATCTCTCAATCCTTTATGGTTTGAGAGATATTCACAAGCAAAGTTTCCCCTCCCGCCCCTTTTACCTAGTGTAAGCCATCTCTTCTCAGATGTGGAATGCAGTCCATAGATCAGACAGATAACAGAAGGGGACAATCTTCTTCCTATGAGAACAATGAAAGCCCTGCCCCCCTTGACAAGTTTTTCAGGTTTTTCCCTTATCTTTATTGAAGATTGTCCCTCTCTGCAGTCTACCTGGACACCTCCGTTCTGATCTGGCTGAGCAGTGTTACATCAGTAAAAGGGACGGGAGGGGGATACTTTATCATTGAATTACTCTTGTACTACAACTCTGACAGAATTGAAATAACACTCTCCAAAGTCCAAATACTATGATGATTAATTAGAGCTGTTTTTATAATGAAACATTACTATCCCTTTAAAGGACAGAGGTGGTATGTAACACACTGAAAAGCAATGGGGGAGATGCACTAAGGTGTGATAAAGACGAGGTGATTAAGTGCAGCTGACATCTCCAGTGATATACCTTCTCTAATTCCTATGTTATTCTATGAAGCCAATGCACTAAGATTTCTCCAGTGTTTGAGATCTTAGTGCATAGGCTCCATAGACTAGCAGGAACTGGAGAAGTGATATCACTGGAGAAGTCATCTCCACTTTAACACCTGTTTATCACTCCTCATGTGTTGCACTCAACTCTGGTCCTTAAAGATCTTTTTTTCTCTTCATCTAAATCAAGAATACATCAATACATCACATATACTAATGTCTTTCACATTTTTGACAACTTTGGGAATATCTTCCCTGGAGTTTTGTTTTAGTCCTGGCCAAGGCTGAACTTCAAGAACTGTGTTTTTGCCCCACAAAATTTTGGAGAAGGAATTTTTATTTTCCCTTTGAATCAGCTTTGTAAACATCTTCCTTGATGTTTATAGTCCTCTATATTCAAATCTATCTATAGGAAACATTGAGGAAGCTGAACTCGAGAGATGTTTTTCCATGTTTTCTTTCTGGGGAAAGAATTTGAATTTCCAATCTGAGGCAACTTTGGAAATATCCTCAGAGTTTGTTTTTGTCTAAACCTTACCTAGTGCATGGAGGAACTGACCATGGTTGAACTTGAGTGCCGATAAACTTCATCGACATTTGGAGGAAGGAATCTTTATTTGCCAAATGAGGCAACATTGGAAATATCTTCACCTGATTTTTTTTCTGTTGTTCCTTACATCTGGATCAATATACAGAATATTTGAACTTGAAAGACTTTTTTCCAGCTTCATTGACCATGTTAGTTTGATGAGCCTTTCTCACAATACCTTGACCATCAGCAAAAGGAAGGAAAAAAAAGAAGACTTTACAGTTCAGAAATGTGCCAATGAGAGATAAATGCTGTTTATGTTCCTTATGGTTTTGAGTTTGAAGGAAGTTTTACAAGGTATAAAAATACAATTATTTGACAATGTAGGGTAGTAAAATGCTACTGTAACCTTTAGATGACTTAAGTACACAAACCATTGTAAAAAGCAAGTCCGCATTGCTGAAATTTCTGGAACATTTTTAAGTTTCTTAACCACCTCAGAGAGAGTGAGAGAAGTTCAACTCCCGAGCGCATATGGCTGCCATATGGTTTGCGAGTCATGTGTTTGCTAACTCGAGTCTGGAAACAGGATAAATCCACAGAATAAAAGAAAGAATCATCAAACAAGTGTCATGGATAAATTTAACTCTCTGGCTTTCAAAGTGTTATAGTGGAGCTGTAAGTAAGGGTTACACTGAAATAGAATTAATAACTGTCTATACGCTGTATTAGCCGTTTCTTTGTAATATGTCACTTTTGAGAAATGAACCTTCATTTGTTATTGACACTTTATGTTAGTTAGCGTCTGTGCATGGCCAATAGTACCACACTGTGTGCTATGAATGAATCTAGGCAGAGCTCACACACTGGGGGGGTGTCTAATAGCACATACCTAATTAGCATACTTGCAGAGAATTAGCATAAAGTGCCACACTGAGCCAGCAAAACAAAAAAAGTTTACAGCGGAACTACCACCCCTTACAAACATGGCTCCAAATAATTACCCATCTGGTGACTAGCTTCTCAGTAGAGAATTATACACTTCTCCTGGACTGACAGGCAGGAAACAGTGCAGACATTTTTCCAGAGTGACGTCTGCGCGCCTGCGCTGTCGGTCCCGGCTTGCTCTAGGAGGCGTTGCTAGGAGCTGTTCGGCTCCAAAAGGGACTGACAGCGTGTCACGGTTAACAAGAATACACCAGGAGTCAGTACTGTAATTGTAAAACCACCTTTATTGAGGAGTAATAAATACAGATAATAAAACAGTAGCAAGTGTATCAAAGAAGCTAGAAACTCCTACCAGAAATAGGATGCCGCTTAGAGTAACCTCTCTGAGAGAGACTAGGCAGACGCCAATAGTAGTCTCAGAATGGCAAGTAAGATACACAGTACAAAGCTGCAAAGTTCTCCCAAGGGTAAGGAACAAGAGAGACTCGTACTGTCTCATGCCTGTAGTCAGTATAGTAGGTAGAGACCCCTCGGGCCTAAGACTGAGCGGAAGGTCGGCCAGAGCCGATAGTCAAGGTAGAACATTCTTAGGAATAGCCAGGGGTCAAAATCAGAGAGTGAAGTCAGCCAGAGCCACAGGTCTGCACCAGGTTGAGTGTCTACTATGTTGAAGGGCAATGCAGGAACAATAGTCAGACAGAGCCACAGGTCAGCACCAGGATGGATGGTCAGACAGCAGACCAGGAAGAGCGTCTCAGGTGGACCACCCAATACACATGAGATTTCTCATTAGTGGTGTGCTAAAACACAGTGTCCGTATGGTCTGACACAGACTTAAGTGTGCAAGGGTGGGATTTGGGGGGTAACGGGACCCCAAATCCAATGATGTTTTATAAGGACACCTTGAACAGGAGGAGTTTGTGGTCTGTATGTATACAAGTGAAGCAGTACAACTCTGGTAAAAACCACTTAACCTAGATGACAAATAAAAATTCATGGCTTAATTGACCTGCCATTAGACGAGATCGCCTGCAGTAAATGGGCAGGGACCTCAAAAACTGGGTAGCAGAAAAAGGGAAGTGGTTATGCCACTCTACAGATTTCTGGTTAGACCTCACCTACAGTATTGTTTACAGTACTGGAGATCTCATCTCCAGAAGGATAAAGATACTGTAGTGAAAATTCAGAGAAGGGCTACTAAATGGTGGCTGGTTTACAGGAAAATAAATATCAGGATAGACTAAAGGATCTGAACATATATAGCTTGGAGGAGAGAAGAGAGAGGGGATATGATTTAAATACATGAAGGGATTCAACAAAGTGCAGGAGGGAAGAACATTTCAAAGGAGTAAAAATGTTGGGACAAGAGATCATAGAGGGACACAGATTTAGACGTAAGAAAGTTTTACTTCATTAGGAGGGTAGTAGATAAGTGGAATAGCCTACCAGCAGAAGTGGTAGAGGTTA
Organism: Rhinophrynus dorsalis; assembly: GCA_037306005.1. Classification (NCBI taxonomy): domain Eukaryota; kingdom Metazoa; phylum Chordata; class Amphibia; order Anura; family Rhinophrynidae; genus Rhinophrynus; species Rhinophrynus dorsalis. Next base: position 12,294,132 of record CM074718.1, read on the forward strand.
ATACAGTGAGGGGATGTCAGCATGCTTGGGATAGGCATAAGGCTGTCTTGAACATAAGACCAAGGACCAAATAAATTTGAGGTTTTTACAGTAGGAAAATGGGCGACTAGATGGGCTGAATGGTTCTTATCTGCCGTCAGATTCTATGTTTTTATGTTTCTATGTCCAAGCTTAAAAGAATTTTAGCCACACAATGCAAAAAAAAAAAACAAAAAAAAAACCTTGAAATTTGAGTTTATAAGTGGGTTGTATTCTATACACAAGGTTCACATTTAAAAAAATTCATATGAGGTAGTGCACATTTGTCTTCTGTTTATGTCCCAGATTCTTATTGAAGTTTATAGGGAAATTTGGAGATAAACTCAGTGATAAATAACTACCTGTGATGGATTCCAGGCCAATAAATCTTATGTTCCGATTAGACCAACTTGTATTTTACTGGCTGATTGTCTTATAGTCTCTGTAAACAGGGGAGGGCTGGCCTGGGGGGCAAGGGGGCAATTGCCCCCCAGGCTGGTCATGAATATGGGCCAGTGGGCCACTGCCTCCTTCAATTTCCCATTTGCTGGTGTAAATGGAGTAAACAGAATTTAAGGAGCTACACTAGTATTGTAGCTCCATTTCAATTGTAAGCTCTGTGGTATCACTAGTGTACCCCCAATTCAGTTGTCATCTCTGTGATATCAAGAGTGCACTACCATTTCAGTTATAAGCTCTGAGGTATCACTTGACTTAATCCATAATATTAATGTCAGCTAAAACATTAACAAAAGGGGGTGGGCTTGGACATAGGGCTGGAGCGGTAATAGAAAAAGGCCACTTAATTGTACTTGCCCCCCAGGCCAAAAGCTGCCAGCCCTCCCCTGTCTGTAAATGAGAGTCAGCCAATTATGGGACCACAAGCTGTTAGGAACTACAGCTATCATCATCCCCAACCAGCGCTAGGCAAGTCAGGGATGATGGGATTTGTAGTACTCCACAGCTGTAGGGCCAGATATCGAACTATTCTGCCTTAGATGCTAGGGTTGTCTATAATATCTTATAGTGGAAACTTCTACAGCCAGAGGAGTAACTAGAAGCCATGGGGCCCTGGTGCAGGAATTGCCATGCCCCCCCACGACATTGCCACCCCCCTCAACCACATTGGCCCCCCATTGGCCATCTCCACTAGCCAACTCCACATTGTCCCCAAACTCCACACTGGCTCCACATTGCCCCCCCATGTCCACATTGTCACCAGATTGCCCCCCATCTCCATATTGTCCCAATCTCCACATTGGCTTCAAATTGCCCCCCCCCATCTCCACATCGCCACCATACTGCCCCCCATCTCCACATCGCCACCATACTGCCCCCACCTCCCTGGTGGTCAAGTGGCGTGGCAGGAGAGGTCTGTGCCTACTTCCGCACAGACTTCTATGCAGAATGCAGATGGAGCTCCCGTGTGGTCCTCTCATAATGCAGAGCGCTAGAAGATGATGTCATCTCCCAGTGCCCTGCATTACTAGAGGGCCAGAGGGAGATCCACTTATCAGAATGAAGCGGGCGCCAGCTTGTGGGGTCACAGCGGGAGGCCAGGCCCCTGTGTGATGCAGGTGCGACCCCTGCAACCCCTATTGTTACGCCATTGTCTATAGCATCTAAAAAGTTAAATGGCTACTTCTGATTTATCATTTATATATGTAAATGCAATGCCAACATGTTTATGGGAAGTTTGGTTCATTTTTTATTTTATTTATTCCTTCCTAATTTTTATTTTATTTTTTTGGCAGAACTTGTTAAACGTCTTGAATTCATAGTACTCAGTTGGATAAAGCACCAAAATACCTTTCCAACGTTAACACAAACGGTACAGTGCGTCGTTTGCTGGTCGGCTTCACAAATATTAACCCTTTGAGTGCCAGAGGGGTACGCAATGGACCCCTCTGGCACTCAGAGAGTTAAAAGAAAAGTAACACCTCCTAAGAATATCCCCCCGGCTTACTTTTCCATGGTCAGAAACTCCTAATGACCCCTACGAATGTTGCGCTCATCTTCAGTCATTCCTGGATGTAAATGGAGGCGGACATGAAAGTCGCAGAATCACAGGACACTATTTCCACCCACCGCACGTGATGAACTTAACTCATTAAGAGACAGAGGTTAAGAAAACGTATGCACTTTACCTGATTTAGTTTGAAGAAGCTGCCAGCAAATGTCATGTCTGCCTGCATGGACATGATAGAACTTTTGAACCAAGAAACAAGGGCAACATTCATAGGGGCCATTAGGATTTTCTGTCAATAATAAGGTTATTATGTGGGGGTTATTATTAGGAGATATTATTTCCTTTTTACTGCTAGGTCTTTACTGGCAATTTGATTGCACTGCATTGAAACGATCATTCCTTCAGTAATCCCATCAGAAGGGGAATTTATATAGGTAAACCTGATGGCCACATACCTCCCATGTGTCCCTCTTTGTGAGATATTAGGGGTCTGTAACCCCCAAATGTCTCTCTTTAGGCAATATTAGGGGTCCATACCTCCAAGTGTCCCTCTTTAGGAGATATTAGGGGTCTGTACCTCCCAAGTGTCCCTCTTTAGGAGATATTAGGGGTCCACACCTCCCAAGTGTCCCTCTTTAATACATATTTCGGGTTCATGCCTCCCAAGTTTAACCCTTTAAGAGATATTAAGTCTCTGTGCCTTCCTAGTCTCCTTCTTCAGGAGATATTAAGGATTTATACATCCCGAGTATCCATCTTTATTAGATATTAGGGCTCTTATGCCAACATTACCTCCCACACTCACTGACCATACTCAGAAATGCATTGCCCACGTCCCCTAGCACTGACATCCTGTCTTATCATTACATTACCTCCCCACTCACTGACACTGCTCAGCAATTCATTACCCACCTCCCCTAGCACTGACTCCCTGTCTTATTCCTACATTACCTCCCCCACTCACTGACACTGCTCAGTAATGCATTACCCACCTCCCCTAGCACTGACTTCCTGTCTTATCCCTACATTACCTCCCCACTCACTGACACTGCTCAGCAATGCATTACCCACCTCCCCTATTACTGACTTCCTGTCTTATCCCTATATTACCTCCCCCACTCACTGACACTGCTCAGCAATGCATTACACACCTCCCCTATCACTGACTTCCTGTCTTATCACTACATTACCTCCCCACTCACTGACACTGCTCAGTAATGTATTACCCACCTCCCCTAGCACTGACTTCCTGTCTTATCCCTACATTACCTCCCCACTCACTGACACTGCTCAGCAATGCATTGCCCACCTCCCCTAGCACTGACTTCCTGTCTTATCCCTACATTACCTCCCCACTCACTGACACTGCTCAGCAATGCATTGCCCACCTCCCCTAGCACTGACTTCCTGTCTTATCCCTACATTACCTCCCCCAATCACTGACACTGCTCAGCAATGCATTGCCCTTCTCCCCTAGCACTGACTTCCTATCTTATCCCTACATTACCTCCCCACTCACTGACACTGCTCAGCAATGCATTGCCCACCTCCCCTAGCAATGACTTCCTGTCTTATCACTACATTACATCCCCACTCACTGACACTGCTCAGCAATGCATTACCTGCCTCCCCTAGCACTGACTTCCTGTCTTATCCCTACATTACATCCCCACTCACTGACACTGCTCAGCAATACATTGCCCACCACCCCTAGCACTGCCTTCCTGTATTATCCCTACATTACCTCCCCACTCACTGACACTGCTCAGCAATGCATTAACCACCTTCCCTAGTACTGACTTCCTGTCTTATCCCTACATTACCTCCCCACTCACTGACACTGCTCAGTAATGCATTATCCACCTCCCCAACACTGACGTCCTGTATTATCCCTACATTAATCCACCACTCACTGACATTGTTCCGCAATACATTGCCAACCACTCCTAGCACTGACGTCCTGTCTTATTCCTACATTACCTCCCCAATCACTGACACTGCTCAGCAATGTATTACCCACCTCCCCTAACCCTGACTTCCTATCTTATCCCTACATTACCTCCTACACTCACTGAAACTCCTCAGCAATGCATTGCCTACCTCCACTAGCACTGACATCCTGTCTTATCCCTACACTACCTTCCCCATTCACTGTCACCGCTCAGCAATGCAGTGCCCACCTGCCCTAGCACTGACTTCCTGTCTTATCCTTACATTATATCCCCCACTCACTGACACTGCTCAGCAATGCATTGTACATCATCCCTAGCACTGGCTTTCTGTCTCATCCCTACATTACCCTCCCCCACTCACTGACACTGCTCAGCATTGTATTGTACATCTCCCTTAGCACTGACTTCCTGTCTTATCCCTACATTACCTCCCCCACTCACTGACACTGCTCAGCAATGCATTACCCACCTCTCCTAGCACTGACTTCCTGCCTTATCCCAAGAAAACCTCCCCCACTCACTGACACTGCTTAGCAATGCATTACCCACCTACCCTAGCACTGACTTCCTGTCTTATGCCTACACTACCTTCCCCATTCACTGACTCCACTCAGCAATGCATTACCCACCTCCCCTAGCACTGACTTCCTGTCTTATTCCTACATTATCTCCCCACTTACTGACCCTGCTCAGCAATGCATTACCCACCTCCCCTAGCACTGGCTTTCTGTCTCATCCCTACATTACCCTCCCCCACTCACTGACACTGCTCAGCATTGTATTGTACATCTCCCTTAGCACTGACTTCCTGTCTTATCCCTACATTACCTCCCCCACTCACTGACACTGCTCAGCAATGCATTACCCACCTCTCCTAGCACTGACTTCCTGCCTTATCCCAAGAAAACCTCCCCCACTCACTGACACTGCTTAGCAATGCATTACCCACCTACCCTAGCACTGACTTCCTGTCTTATGCCTACACTACCTTCCCCATTCACTGACTCCACTCAGCAATGCAGTGCCCACCTCTCCTAGCACTGACTTCCTGTCTTATTCCTACATTATCTCCCCACTTACTGACCCTGCTCAGCAATGCATTGTCACCTCCCCTAGCACTAACTTCCTGTCTTATCCCTACATTACCTCCCCACTCACTGGCACTGCTCAGCAATGCATTACCCACCTCCCCTAGCACTGACTTCCTGTTCTATCCCTACATTGCCTCCCCACTCACTGACACTGCTCAGCAATGCATTACCCACCTCCCCATCACTGACTTCCTGTCTTATCACTACATTACCTCCCCCACTCACTGACACTGCTCAGCAATGCATTACCCACCTCCCATAGCACTGACTTCCTGTCTTATCACTACATTACCTCCCCCACTCACTGACACTACTCAGCAATGCATTACCCACCTCCCCTAGCACTGACTTCCTGTCTTATCACTACATTACCTCCCCCACTCACTGACACTGTTCAGCAATGCATTACCCACCTCCCCTAGCACTGACTTCCTGTCTTATAACTACATTGCCTCCCCCACTCACTGACACTACTCAGCAATGCATTACCCACCTCCCCTAGCACTGACTTCCTGTCTTATCACTACATTACCTCCCCCACTCACTGACACTGTTCAGCAATGCATTACCCACCTCCCCTAGCACTGACTTCCTGTCTTATAACTACATTGCCTCCCCCACTCACTGACACTACTCAGCAATGCATTACCCACCTCCCCTAGCACTGACTTCCTATCTTATCTCTACATTACCTCCCCACTCACTGACACTGCTCAGCAATGCATTACCCACCTCTCCTAGCACTGACTTCCTGTCTTATCCCTACATTACCTCCTCCCACTCACTGACACTGCTCAGCAATGCATTACCACCTCCCCTAGCACTGACTTCCTGTCTTATCCCTACATTACTCCCCCACTCACTGACACTGCTCAGCAATGCATTGCCCACTCCCATAACACTCGGAATGTTAGGTGTCAGTGAGGATGGAATTTTGAGTAAGATAAGAAGCTGTATGACATGCCCTAATAAGCATAATCTACACATCAAAGTAAAAAAATAGAAATATTTTTCTAGATAAAAATAACTAATACAAAATCTAAACAACTTAGAAGCATCTGTGAATAAAATTTGCCAAAGTTGTTTGTTTGTAGGGGATAGTATTCTCTAAATTAGGGAGTTAAACTTTCTGCTATTGCTAATGTGTAATTATTATATGCTGTACTATCAGTCATGTATTTTGCTTCTGTATATGACATACTTTTATTTTTGGTTCTACTTCATGCCTTATAAAATAGTCTTCAAAGTCTGTGCCCCTTCTCATGAAACGCGTAGGGAGCCTAGGTATGTTGGTTTCTAGAAGTCTCTAACACACAAAAAAAAGGATTTATAATTAACTGGTTTCTTGAAAAATATTACACAGTGAAGAAAATGCAAATAAATAATAAAAATAAATTTGCAAAGTGTTACATTTATTTCAGTTTAAGAGCGGGTGTCATCAGGGTTTGGCGATAACAAAAAAGGAGAGTCTCATGTCAAAATGAAAAGTCAGCCAGAAGGGGTACAATACCACTATTCAAATACACTAGTAACACCAGGAGATATGGCTCATACTAACAATTACATTTGGAGACCGGTTGATAATGAATAACCAGTGAGTACCAAGCAGGGTATTCAGAATCCAGCGCGCCACGTGTACACGCATCACAGAATAAAATAGTCTCTTCAATTTACTAGAATAAAAGATGTGACCATCCTATATAATAATTCGCTAAAATGTGTGTAACGCCACGACATGCGCAGTAGACACGGCTGCACATGCTGCAGTCATGCGCAGTAGACACTGCCCGCGGCGCGGCTGAAACAGAGCTGGATGCTCTGTATCAGCCGTGGAGTGGGCAGTCTCTACTGCGCATGACTGCACCGCGACCGGGTGGCAGTGGCACTGTGGCCCGTGTAACGGGCTGTTCAACTAGTTAATATATAAAGCCCAAATGATCAATGCATTTCAAAGCAGTAGCTTCATCTTCAGGAGATAAATAGGCAATAGCTAGGAATAAAAATTAATTCAATGAAAAATATCTATGATAGTTGCTTACCATTCAGCCCTGAGTAAGTAAACCTTATTACACCATTAGGGAGAAGGAAACTGGTACCATAATACATGCCAAGGCAACAGGAAGTATCAAAGTCCTATGGGGCTCCAGCTCTCCAAACATGGAACTGTGAGGGACCAGGAACCAGACAGACACAAAGATGTAAAATGCAAAACTCCTTTCTTAAAATAACAAAAGCAAATCAGACAAAATTGTGACCCAGAAGTGTAAACAAAAAGACAAGCCGTGGGTCGGGAACCAAGACAGGTACTCAGACAAGCTGGGGTCAGGAGATCAGCAATGGCAGGAAGAAGAAGGGCCAGAGGAAGTAAACCAAGCTGCTTTAAATACCCTGAGAGGGTTGGCTGATAACAGTCAGGTGAGTAATCACAGAGAGGTCAGCTGATTCTGCCTGACCCAGAAAAGGGAAGGCAGCAGCAATCAATCAGCAGAGCACTATATTAGCTCAGGCAGCAGAATCAAACAGCAGAGTTAGAGAATCTCAGCCAAACCTTGACAGGAACGCAAATAACCACACCTGCATCTTGTCTACGCTCATGTGACAGTAAGTAAAAACTGCAAGAGGCGCAAGCGTTCCCATATACCAACCACAATTAACTGCACATGCGGATGCAATTTGCAAATTGACGTGGTAGAGACCCTGTGAACGCAGCTCTCCAATCTTGGGATGTAAATCAAACAGTCCAATTATGAGGCACAAGTGCATCCTATAGAATTATCTGTGCATGTTTCCTAACTTACACATTAACGTGGTAGAGACCCATTTAGCGTAGAGCTCTAACCTAGGAACACAGATACCTCCCCCACCACTGACTGTTCATATGGCTCCAAAATACCATGAGCTAGGATTGTAACACGTTACTGCCATAGGCAAAGAAACTTATGTCAAAATGTTTAGGATCCCCTGGCTTAGAACAGAATAATTTCCTTACACTTTCAGTATAATTCTTAATCTCTAACTGCTGCTTTAATTCAAACAAATAATTGGATTTGTTGGATAACAGAAAATGTAAAAAAAAAAAGAGAAATGTCAAGATATATAAACAGAAAAGACGACTTGTCAGCAGTCGAAGCTTGAATATAAATGTAAATATAGATTTTATTGAGATCTGATGATTGCGTTCCCGGCGCCAGTGTTTTTTCTGCATTCACTTCAACACTGAGCTGGGTGATCAATCAGCAGTTATTTATAACAATCGTTACTCTGGGCCAATTGCTCAGCTCATTAATTGTTTGTCTTCTTATATGCTTGTATACTTTTCCAAATAAAATGTCCAAAAGTAAAAGATCAAAGTCAGTTTTAGACGTGTTAAAATCAGTTGCGCATTAGGTGTTAAAGCATTTGCAATACCTACATGCTTGGGTGGTGAACCGTTTAGCCACTTATTAGTTACAATGGATACCTAGTATATTTCTTTAGGAAACTTTCTGTGCAAGTGCCTGCAGTATAGTGTTCCTAACGTTCATAAATTAAAGTTGGGCTGCTACTTTGTATCAAATAGATGATACAGATACTTCTAAATCTCCTATACTTGTCTTACCTATGGTTTTTTATTTAAAACAATAATTTCTTTGTGTTCCATTTTATGCAAATTAGACAGTAGTCTCTATCCAGATATTAACATTAAACACTGCTGTCCCTATCACCTGATTTTCGAAAGTCCCACTCAGAATGGTCTCAGGAAACACATTTTGAATGCTCCCTGCTAGAGATGAGCGAGCACCCCGATGCTCGGGTGCTCGGGTGCTCTGACCGAGCACCGCCGGAGGCTCGAGTGCTCGGCCGAGCACCCGAGCCCCATTCAATTGAATGGGGCGACACGAGCATTACACCAGGCACCCCCTGCTCTGATGAGGGGAGGGTGCCTGGTCAATGCCCCCCTTCATCTCCGCAATGTCCCCCTTCATCTCCGCAATGTCCCCCTTCATCTCCTCTATGCCCCTCTTCCACAATGTCCCCCTTCATCTCCGCTATGCCCCTCTTCCACAATGTCCCCCTTCATCTCCTCTATGGCATAGAGGAGATGAAGGGGGACATTGTGGAAGAGGGGCATAGCGGAGATGAAGGGGGACATTGTGGAAGAGGGACATAGAGGAGATGAAGGGGGACATTGTGGAAGAGGGGCATAGCGGAGATGAAGGGGGACATTGTGGAAGAGGGGCATAGACTCTATGCCCCTCTTCCACAATGTCCCCCTTCATCTCCGCTATGCCCCTCTTCCACAATGTCCCCCTTCATCTCCACACTGTCCCCCTTCATCTCCGCAATGCCCCCTTCATCTCCTCAATGCCCCCGTACCTCCAGTCCCTGGTGGTCCAGCGGAGCGTCTTCAGATCTGTGCCTCCTCCGGCACAGATCCCCGCCACCCGAACACGGCGGGCGAGCACATGGCGGTACTCGACGAGTACCGCCATGTGCCGAGCAGAGCGATGCTCGAGCCGATCCGAGCATCGGCCGAGCACGCTCGCTCAACACTACTCCCTGCCAGATAAAAATAAATAATTTAAAAGTCAAGCATTATGATTTACATGTTATGATCTCATGGAATATACAAATTTAAAATGAGGTGAAACTGTCATGTGATTAATTGGAAGCCATTTGTATGATTGGGAAATCTGGCGTTGTATCTCTAGAGCTGTGTTTCTCAACATTAGTCCTCGGGGCACACCAACAGTGCAGGTTTTCAGGTTGTTCCTACTTAATCATAGGTGAGTAATTAGTGGCTCAGTCCTTGTGATTGATTCACCTGTGATTAATTAGGGATATCTTGAAAACATGACCTGTTGGTGTGCCCCGAGGACTGGAGCTGAGAACCACTGCTCTAGAGTAACAATGTGCATTTTAATAACATTTCAAAAGCCAACAACGTCATAAACACAAGTCATTTTTCGTTTGTCTTCTGATACCCATATCTTGTACTCTGTGCGCTTGATGGAAACAATCAACAAGGAGAAAGTTTGCATATATTTAAATGGATAATAAAGTTCCAAATTAAAAGCATCTCCAATTAATCTTCATAGTATTTGGGTCATGGAGATTGTTATTTCAATACTGTTAGAGTTGTAGTTCAAGAGTAATTGGAAAGGGATTTCTTAATAAAGCTGTACTTTTGCTGGATAATATTACAATTTCTAAGCTTATTGCTATAGGGCTAATTATTGGGGGGCACTTTATTTGGGATGACAGTTGCCCTTTAATCCTTTCAGTCCCAGAAGGTATACAATGCATTGCGTTGCGATGCATTATATACCTCTCTGGAACTAAAAGGGTTAAATTATATTTGTTGGAAGCTTCCTTTTTCTATTTTGTAAATCTGTCAGCACTGCACTCACAGAGTAAAGCTGTATGTGTTAATAATGTTTCGATAGCCAATGACTTCTTGAACTTTTTGACTTGTGTTCTGATTTTCATGTCTTGGATGAGATGCACTCGTTGGAAAGAGGGTAAAAAACAAGAAAAAAGAGGCAAATTCCAACGGTGGTTTGCAACCGATATTTAGGACTTTGGAGAACAGCTTGAAATTACAGGACAAATTTAGTGGCCAACATTCTTTAGTCGTTTGTTAATCCAAGTCAGCATTAATCCAATTGAGTTTATAGGAATAAAATTATTTCACAGTGGGAACCGAAAACTGTTGTGAATTCAGCTGAAATGTTTTGCAGTTCTCTCTTTTTTTAAGCTAACCCGCAATTTTATAAGATAATTGGTGGTTTTAATGAACATGAAGTATAAGCACTACAGAGACTATGACTGATATATAAACCACATGTGTGTTGACAGATAAAGGTTTGTTTTTCTTCTCATATAAACATATTTGAGGAATGCATGGTGCTATATAGGACTTTCTGCTTATTTTTCAGGAAAGGGAGGTTGATGTGTGAAGTAAAACTGGTGTAATTCTGATACTCACCAAGTACAGATTAGGAAATGCATCACAATTCCCAAACTCCCATTGATTTAAAAGGGGATTTTAACACCTGGAACTGTGCAATGCATTGGCAAACTCTGTAGCACTCAAGGGATTAAAACACCCATTTAAATCAATAGTACGTCTGTTTGTCCATTGTAGCGCGGTTGGTCTGTCCAGTATCCTATCGCATTGTCAAGTTGTAAATAGTGAAAGTCACAAAGGTGCATTTAAAATGTATCTTGGGTCAAAATGGAATGTTTAAAATGTTGATATATTAGGTTTGTTAGGATGTGGGGGAGAAATTAGGTTAGGGTTAGGAGATGGGGTGATCTGTGTTATCATTAGGGTTAGGATTTTTAGGGTGAGGGTGATTTTGGGATTATTGTTAGGTTTAGGATTGTTAGGGTGAGGGGATGATTTTGGGGTTATTGTTAGGATTGTTAGGGTGAGGGGGTTATTTGGAGTTATCATTAGGGTTAGAATTGTTAGGGTGAGGGGGTGATTTGGGGTTATCATTAGTGTTAGGATTGTTAGGGTGAGGGGTGATTTGGGTTATCATTAGTGTTAGGATTGTTAGGGTGAGGGGTGATTTGGGGTTATCATTAGTGTTAGGATTGTTAGGGTGAGGGGTGATTTGGGGTTGTCATTAGTGTTAGGATTGTTAGGGTGAGGGGTGATTTGGGGTTATCATTAGTGTTAGGATTGTTAGGGTGAGGGGTGATTTGGGGTTATCATTAGTGTTAGGATTGTTAGGGTGAGGGGGTGATTTGGGGTTATCATTAGTGTTAGGATTGTTAGGGTGAGGGGGTGATTTGGGGTTATCATTAGTGTTAGGATTGTTAGGATGAGGTGGTGATTTGGGGTTATCATTAGTGTTAGGATTGTTAGGGTGAGGGGTGATTTGGGGTTGTCATTAGTGTTAGGATTGTTAGGGTGAGGGGGTGATTTGGGGTTATCATTAGTGTTAGGATTGTTAGGGTGAGGGGTGATTTGGGGTTGTCATTAGTGTTAGGATTGTTAGGATGAGGGGGTGATTTGGGGTTATCATTAGTGTTAGGATTGTTAGGGTGAGAGGGTGATTTGGGGTTGTCATTAGTGTTAGGATTGTTAGGGTGAGGGGTGATTTGGGGTTATCATTAGTGTTAGGATTGTTAGGGTGAGAGGGTGATTTGGGGTTGTCATTAGTGTTAGGATTGTTAGGGTGAGGGGTGATTTGGGGTTATCATTAGTGTTAGGATTGTTAGGGTGAGGGGGTGATTTTGGGGTTATCATTAGTGTTAGGATTGTTACGGTGAGGGGGTGATTTGGGGTTATCATTAGTGTTAGGATTGTTAGGGTGAGGGGGTGATATTGGGTTATCATTAGTGTTAGGATTGTTAGGGTGAGGGGTGATTTGGGGTTATCATTAGTGTTAGGATTGTTAGGGTGAGGGGGTGATTTGGCGTTATCATTAGTGTTAGGATTGTTAGGGTGAGGGGGTGATTTGGTGTTATCATTAGTGTTAGGATTGTTAGGGTGAGGGGTGATTTGGGGTTATTGTTAGGATTGTTAGGGTGAGGGGGTGATTTGGTGTTATCATTAGTGTTAGGATTGTTAGGGTGAGGGGTGATTTGGGGTTATCATTAGTGTTAGGATTGTTAGGGTGAGGGGTGATTTGGGGTTATCATTAGTGTTAGGATTGTTAGGGTGAGGGGTGATTTGGGGTTATCATTAGTGTTAGGATTGTTAGGACGAGGGGGTGATTTGGGGTTGTCATTAGTGTTAGAATTGTTAGGGTGAGGGGGTGATTTGGGGTTATCATTAGTGTTAGGATTGTTAGGACGAGGGGGTGATTTGGGGTTGTCATTAGTGTTAGAATTGTTAGGGTGAGGGGGTGATTTGGGGTTATCATTAGTGTTAGGATTGTTAGGGTGAGGGGGTGATATTGGGTTATCATTAGTGTTAGGATTGTTAGGATGAGGGGTGATTTGGGGTTATCATTAGTGTTAGGATTGTTAGGGTGAGGGGGTGATTTGGGGTTATCATTAGTGTTAGGATTGTTAGGGTGAGGGGGTGATTTGGGGTTATTGTTAGGATTGTTAGGGTGAGGGGTGATTTGGGTTGTCATTAGTGTTAGGATTGTTAGGGTGAGGGGTGATTTGGGGTTGTCATTAGTGTTAGGATTGTTAGGGTGAGGGGTGATTTGGGTTATCATTAGTGTTAGGATTGTTAGGATGAGGGGGTGATATTGGGTTATCATTAGTGTTAGGATTGTTAGGGTGAGGGGGTGATTTGGGGTTATCATTAGTGTTAGGATTTTTAGGGTGAGGGGTGATTTGTGGTTATCATTAGTGTTAGGATTGTTAGGGTGAGGGGTCATTTGGGGTTATCATTAGTGATAGGATTGTTAGGGTGAGGGGGTGATTTGGGGTTATCATTAGTGTTAGGATTGTTAGGGTGAGGGGGTGATTTGGGGTTATCATTAGTGTTAGGATTGTTAGGGTGAGGGGTCATTTGGGGTTATCATTAGTGTTAGGACTGTTAGGGTGAGGGGTGATTTGGGGTTATCATTAGTGTTAGGATTGTTAGGGTGAGGGGTGATTGGGGGTTATCATTAGTGTTAGGATTGTTAGGTTGAGGGGTGATTTGGGGTTATCATTAGTGTTAGGATTGTTAGGGTGAGGGGTGATTTGGGGTTGTCATTAGTGTTAGGATTGTTAGGGTGAGGGGGTGATTTGGGGTTATTGTTAGGATTGTTAGGGTGAGGGGTGATTTGGGGTTATCATTAGTGTTAGGATTGTTAGGGTGAGGGGTGATTTGGGTTATCATTAGTGTTAGGATTGTTAGGGTGAGGGGTGATTTGGGTTATCATTAGTGTTAGGATTGTTAGGGTGAGGGGGTGATTTGGGTTGTCATTAGTGTTAGGATTGTTAGGGTGAGGGGTGATTTGGGGTTGTCATTAGTGTTAGGATTGTTAGGGTGAGGGGGTGATTTGGGTTGTCATTAGTGTTAGAATTGTTAGGGTGAGGGGTGATTTGGGTTATCATTAGTGTTAGGATTGTTAGGATGAGGGGGTGATATTGGGTTATCATTAGTGTTAGGATTGTTAGGGTGAGGGGGTGATTTGGGGTTATCATTAGTGTTAGGATTGTTAGGGTGAGGGGGTGATTTGGGGTTATTGTTAGGATTGTTAGGGTGAGGGGTGATTTGGGTTGTCATTAGTGTTAGGATTGTTAGGGTGAGGGGTGATTTGGGGTTGTCATTAGTGTTAGGATTGTTAGGGTGAGGGGTGATTTGGGTTATCATTAGTGTTAGGATTGTTAGGATGAGGGGGTGATATTGGGTTATCATTAGTGTTAGGATTGTTAGGGTGAGGGGGTGATTTGGGGTTATCATTAGTGTTAGGATTTTTAGGGTGAGGGGTGATTTGTGGTTATCATTAGTGTTAGGATTGTTAGGGTGAGGGGTCATTTGGGGTTATCATTAGTGATAGGATTGTTAGGGTGAGGGGGTGATTTGGGGTTATCATTAGTGTTAGGATTGTTAGGGTGAGGGGGTGATTTGGGGTTATCATTAGTGTTAGGATTGTTAGGGTGAGGGGTCATTTGGGGTTATCATTAGTGTTAGGACTGTTAGGGTGAGGGGTGATTTGGGGTTATCATTAGTGTTAGGATTGTTAGGGTGAGGGGTGATTGGGGGTTATCATTAGTGTTAGGATTGTTAGGTTGAGGGGTGATTTGGGGTTATCATTAGTGTTAGGATTGTTAGGGTGAGGGGTGATTTGGGGTTATTGTTAGGATTGTTAGGGTGAGAGGTGATTTGGGGTTATTATTAGTGTTAGGATTGTTAGGGTGAGGGGTGATTTGGGGTTATCATTAGTGTTAGGATTGTTAGGTTGAGGGGTGATTTGGGGTTATCATTAGTGTTAGGATTGTTAGGGTGAGGGGGTGATTTGGGGTTATCATTAGTGTTAGGATTGTTAGGGTGAGGGGGTGATTTGGGGTTATTGTTAGGATTGTTAGGGTGAGAGGTGATTTGGGGTTATCATTAGTGTTAGGATTGTTAGGGTGAGGGGGTGATTTGGGGTTATCATTAGTGTTAGGATTGTTAGGGTGAGGGGTGATTTGGGGTTATCATTAGTGTTAGGATTGTTAGGGTGAGGGGTGATTTGGGGTTATTGTTAGGATTGTTAGGGTGAGGGGGTGATTGGGGGTTATCGTTAGTGTTAGGATTGTTAGGGTGAGGGGTGATTTGGGGTTATTGTTAGGATTGTTAGGGTGAGGGGTGATTTGGGGTTATCATTAGTGTTAGGATTGTTAGGGTGAGGGGTGATTTGGGGTTATCATTAGTGTTAGGATTGTTAGGGTAGGGGGTGATTTGGGGTTATCATTAGTTTTAGGACTGTTAGGGTGATAGGCCGATTGTGGGATATAATTTGGATTAGAATTATTAGGGTAATGGGTGATTATGGGGTATAGGTATAGGTATAGGGTTAAGATTATAAGGGTTATGGGGTATTCTGGGATATGGTTAGAAATGTTAGGGTACAGGACTGGAATTGAATTCGGTTAGATTAGAATGGGGTAGAATGATTAGGTGACATTTGAAAGGCGACATTTTCAACATGCCATTGTGACACCAGTGACACTTTAAACACCCTGTTGTGATGTAGGATCACGTATCCACAGCATTTTGATAGTGAAACAAGCCCACAACTTGAGGCTCTTGTTCTTTCTGCACTCGGCTCTATATGACTTGAGTTACAGCACTGACTTCTCTTCCCAAATGGTAAATCGTTCATCAGTGAGACGCACGGGGACTCGAAATGCAACATTAACAAGGATTTATGGTGATTTCATGTTATTTTAATCATTCTGTTTTTTTCATCCTCTAAGGACATTCTTCTAATATTTTCTGTCATTCTTTGAGGTTCATGAAACATCAAGTGGTGGAAATAGCTACAGATCTTCTCTCTGTCCGGTCTCCATATGATAGAGAGGGGCAATTCTGGCTCAAACCAACAGCATTCCAGGGGCTCCATAAAAATCCCCTGCCTTTTGGTTTAACCCTTTGACTGCCAGAGAGGTATCCAACGCATTGCATTGCAAGGAGGGGAGTGGTTAGAAAGGTGAAATGTTCTCCTTAAAAATACAGAAAATGGTTCATTAAAAAACATAAATTGTAAACTGACAGATTGACTTTAATACAGTTCAGATAGTATTGTTGTTAATTGATGGTTTTGTCTCTCCTAAGAGCCATATATACAGAGACAAGCAGAGCAATTCCTTGACAAACCAACAGTATCACTAATACAAAACTACGAAAATCTTATTGATTAAAATGAGCTACTGATTCTTTGAGTTACACACAGTAATTATAAAGATACACCTAAGTACTGTATGATGGACTCCTACCTAGGTAAGTCCTTCTGTTACACACAGTAATTATATAGATACACCTGACTGCTGTGTGATGGTCTCCTACCTAGGTAAGTGCTTCTGTTACACACAGTAATTATATAGATACACCTGACTGCTGTGTCATGGACTCCTACCTAGGTAAGTGCTTCTGTTACACACAGTAATTATATAGATACACCTGACTGCTGTGTGATGGACTCCTACCTAGGTAAGACCTTCTGTTACACACAGTAATTTTATGGCATTCCCACGGAGGCTTCATATTATGCATAAATCTCTCTTCACTGCCTCCTAGCAGTAAAGAAAACTTTATTTAATACATCAAATAAAGAGACAAAAAACTTGCTAGGTAGTGCAGGTACATCCAACCAATCACCATGAAGTCTCTGTAATATATTGAACTACAAACGTTTCTTCTTCCTCTTTCTTTACTGCTTTCTAGCAAGATAAGTATGATTAATGCCTTATATATACTATTTTATTAATTGCCTTGATATACATATATTTTAGTGTTACCTTTATCCCCTTCTGACCGCTTGCAATTCTAGTCTTACAAATCATTCGCGGGTCCTTCCCGCTCCGTTTAACTGCTCTTGTCACACCTTCCTTTGCCCTCAGTTACCCTCTTACTCTCTTCAAAATATTCCGTTTTCGGCTTAGTCCCCATCGGAGTTCAGTGCGGTGTACAGCGCTTGCTTCGGCGCGTTCCACCGGAACTCCATTACCTTTCTGCGCATGCGCGTTTCTGTCACTTCGTCTCCTCACGGTTTCAACCGCCATTTCAGATTTGAAATCGTCAACGCTTCACACTGTTCCGTTGGTCTGTTTTTTCTTGGGCAAATTTTTCTCTAGCCTTCTTAACACCTTGTTAGGCATATATTACTGCGTCTTTAAAATTTATACTGTAATATAATTTATTGTACAGAAGTAACTTTTACAGTTATACCATGTCCAATTCTAGTTCAGAATATGAAAGTCCTGTATCCCCTGAGCCAAATGAACAGAATACTGATGTTCCCAATATTAATCCCATTGAGAAGAGTTTAGGAGAAATTGGTGCCAATTCTAATTTTCCCTTGTTCCAAAAGGAACAAAAACAATTTCAAAAATTTATGGAGTTGTCTCTCCAGTCAACAATCCAACAATTTTCCACTTCCCTTGCGGAATCATTTGCTATGGCCCTCAAATCCAGAACCTCTCCATCTGGTTCTACCTCAAAAGTAAAACCTGTTGGGGAGATTGATACTTCTTCTTCTCCTGTTTTACCTGAGAAAAATTATTCAAAAATTGATCAAACTCATAAAAAAGGGAAATGCACTAGCAAACGAAAACACTTATCTGAGTCAACAGATAACGATCTAACCAAGATGCTAGTACCTACTGATAATGCACTTACATGTCAAAATATAGAACCGTGCGGCTCTGACCCACAAAATAGACCCTCACCTCAAGAGGAAGGTTATTTGAGGAAAAAGAACCTGAGGAGGTCAAAACCTAATTCCTATCACTCCTCAGCTAGTGAGGAATCTTCTGATGAATATTGGGAATTATCTTCAAGCGATAGGGATGATGATGATGATTATGAGGTACCTGTACCAAAAAAGAGAAAACGTTCAGAAACTGATTCCAAAGTTTCTACTAATATTTCATCTAATCCCATTATATTAGACGATATGGGAAAACCTCTGTTTGATCCAGAGGGAATAAAACATCCCCGTTCAGCTGAGTGGACTACTCTTCCCCACATTTCACAATATTTGGAAAATTGGGTACGTAAACCCATGAATAGGGCTACTAGAAATAAATTAAGGGCTGAATTCCCACGCCCTGTCATTGCAAATAAGGTGTGTGAAACACCAGAGTTGGATACCAGAATGGTTCAATTTATTACTAAATCTGGCAAAGATCCCAGAAAAGGGTTGGATAGAGCCCTGAAATCTTGCCAGGACAAACTATTAGATACTTTGGGTCCACTCACAAAAATTTTTGAAATTTCAGAGAAAGCCTTACAAACCAATACCCCTATAGATATTAATTTTCTTCGGGGTTGGATACAAAGAGCCATATGCATGATAGGCAACACAAATTCAGCCATAGCATCTGAACGACGCAGAGCTATATTGTTGCGTATAGACCCTAAATTAGCAGACATGGCAAATTCTGAACCTGGTCCATCAGCCAATGGTTTATTATTCGGGGATTCATTTATAAAAGAGATAGGAAAGTTTGTTTCAACTTTCACCGCCTTGGACAAGGCTCAGACATCCTTAAAAAAGGTCTTTAGTCCTAAGGTTTTCACCAGGGCCGGGAGAGGCAGGGGTCGCTCTCTCGGCCGCACACAATATGCCCAACAAAAATTTCAGACCCCACCCCAATTTTTGCATAGAGGCCAATTCCCACAAGATACAGGGACCCAGAATCCGTTTTTCCCCTCAAGAGGTAGAGCATGGAGATCTCGCTCTTACAGGAGATCTTTCAGATCTCGTCCCTATACAGGTAAGACCTCTTCCATCAATCCTTTCTTTCCCGGAAAAAGTGGGGGGCAGACTCTCCCATTTTTTCCATCATTGGTACAATCTGACTTCAGATCAATGGGTATTACAGACGGTGAAAGGATACCAAATAGAATTTTATGTTCCCCCAGTCCAAAGGACAATTCCTCCTCCCCTCCATTTTTCAAGAAAAGACGCTCTTTTGGTAGATGCCGAAGTCAAAGAATTGCTTCAAAAAGGAGCCATCAAACCTGTATCGGCCTCCACTCCAGGATTTGTGAGCAACATTTTCCTGGTAAAGAAAAAAGACTCAGGACTTCGTCCAGTGATCAATCTAAGATCACTGAACGAATGTGTTCTATACCGACACTTCAAGATGGAAGGAATACATCTTTTGAGAGATCTACTCCTTCCGTCAGATTGGATGGTCAAAATAGACCTTCAAGATGCATATCTGACGGTCCCAATGTCCGCTTCTTCTCAAGTTTACCTTCGTTTCCTGTGGCACGGTCAAACATGGCAATTCACTTGCCTTCCCTTTGGCCTATCCTCGGCACCTTGGTGCTTCACGAAGCTTCTAAAGCCTGTCATCGCTTATCTGAGAAGTCGCGGAATCCGTCTAATCATTTACCTGGACGACATTCTGATCATGTCTCAGGATCGACATCTTCTAACCACTCAAATCAAGTGTACAATTCAATTACTCACGAGTCTAGGTTTCTTGATCAATTGGAAGAAATCCCAACTAATACCATCCCAGTCCATAGAATTTCTGGGTTTCGTAGTGGATTCTCTAAAGACTTCACTGAGTCTTCCGAGATCAAAAATTCGAACAATTCGCAAGGAGATTCGTTCCATTCTCCGGAAGGAAATGATCTCCTTGAGGACTCTGGCCCGAGTAGTAGGACTGTTGTCAGCCTCTATTCAGGCAATTTTTCCAGGTCCTCTCCATTACCGAGCACTTCAAAGACTGAAAGCGCTTCATTTGCGCAAAGGCCTCGGATATTCAGACTTCATCGCCCTTTCTTCGGATGCAAAAGAAGAACTCGTGTGGTGGTTAAAACATCTCGATGCATGGAATGGCAAAGCCATTTTTGGTATGGAGCCAGATCTAATCATCGAGTCGGATGCCAGCCTATTAGGATGGGGTGCTCGTTTAGACGATCTTTCTACAGGCGGAAAATGGTCCCCGCAAGAAGCGTCTCTACACATCAATTGCTTGGAGCTTCTGGCGGGATCTTTCGCTCTCAAGAGTCTAGCGAAAGGCCACGTCAATTGTTGCGTTCTTCTAAAAATGGACAACGTTTCAGCGGTCCAATACATCAACCGCTTAGGAGGCACGAAATCCAAGCAATTGGCGGAATTAGCCAAAGATTTTTGGCATTTCTGCCTAGACCGCAACATAACCATTTTTGCTCAACATCTACCTGGACTTTCCAACGCAGTGGCGGATTGGAATTCCAGATACCTTTCCGACCGCAGCGATTGGACGCTGCACAGAGAGGTGTTTTCCAACATTCTTTTTCTTTGGGGACCTTTTCAGATCGACCTTTTTGCATCCCGTCTGAATTGTCAGGTTTCCCGATTTTTCAGCTGGAGACCAGATCCAGAAGCTCTAGCCACGGATGCATTCCTACAGTCTTGGACTCCGGGAACAAACTATGCTTTTCCACCCTTTGCGATGATACCACGGACCCTTTTAACAATTCGCCGTCAACAAGCAAAGGTGGTCCTAATTACCCCCTTCTGGCCAATGCAACCGTGGTTCCCTCCTCTGCTGGAATTATCTGCGGACGTTCCTCGCCTACTTCCATCGTTTCCCAATCTGTTAACGAACCCTTACGGCGATCCTCACGATCTGCTGATTTCCTGGGATCTTCAACTCATGGCCTGGTTCATATCGGGAGTTCAGTCGGATTCGGAGAAATTTCGGAATCAGCTCGATTCCTCCTGGAAGAATCTTGGGCTCCAGGTACCAGAACCATGTATAAATCCGCCTGGTCATTTTGGAGTAGTTGGTGCCTGGAACGGGATTTGGATCCCTTTTCAGCACCTCCAACACAGATAGTCAATTTCCTCTCATTCCTATTCGATCTCGGAAAAGCATATCGCACTATCAATACTTACCGTTCTGCCATTTCGGCGGGTCATTTTCCTATAGACGGTATTTCAGTTGGTCAAACTGCGGTAGTATGTCGTCTTATGAGAGGGATTCGTTTTTCAAGACCCCCTCAATCCAGATATCATTCTTTATTGGACGTGAACGAAGTTCTACGTTTCATAGACAATTGGCCATCCAACGACCAATTGTCTTTGAAACAATTATCCGCAAAGTTGACTATGCTTCTTTGCTTAATATCTTTCAAACGAGTCTCAGATGTTAGGGCCTTAGATCTTCATTCTAGATCCTTCACTCCATCAGGGGTCCAATTTCGAATCTCACGTCGCACAAAGACGATGGTTCGCACAGTCTCTTACCCCTCTTTTCCTTCACAACCTCAATTATGTGTTGTTCTTTGCTTACAAGAGTATGAGAAACGAACCATTTCTCTTCGTAATACCAAATGGTCCCAATTACTTATTTCTTTCCGAAAACCCTTTCTTCCAGTTTCAACGGCCACCTTGGCCCGTTGGGTTAGATGGATCATGCAATTAGCTGGTATCAATGTCGCTCTCTTTGGGGCTCACTCTTCTAGGGGCGCTATGGCTTCAATGGCACTGCAATCTGGTGGTAGACTGGAGGATATCCTTAGGGCTGCGGACTGGTCTAGAGAATCTACCTTTAAAGATTTCTATTGTAAACCCATTGATCATGTTTCAAGTAATGTCATAAATAATCTTTAACTTGTGATTTTCTTTATTATTAGCTTTAAAATTGCATAATATGAAGCCTCCGTGGGAATGCCATAAAATTCGTGGATTTTCCTAACAAGTGTGTGAAGGAAAGTCAGAATTTTATAAAAGACACGGAGGCGAATATTATCCCTCCCTATATTTCCCTCCCTTTTCACCTTTATCTCTGTGTCTCCTACAGGTTGAAAATTTGCTGTATCCTGAGAGTTTCGACTCCTCGTCAAGACACCAGTGGAGATATGTTAGCTCGACATGTTTAATTTCCATAGACTTTCGGTTCCATTACTTGTTCAAAGTTTAAAGATAGAGAAGATCCTCATTTAAGTAATCGATTAGCAGAAAAAGAAAGAGGAAGAAGAAACGTTTGTAGTTCAATATATTACAGAGACTTCATAGTGATTGGTTGGATGTACCTGCACTACCTAGCAAGTTTTTTGTCTCTTTATTTGATGTATTAAATAAAGTTTTCTTTACTGCTAGGAGGCAGTGAAGAGAGATTTATGCATAATATTCGCCTCCGTGTCTTTTATAAAATTCTGACTTTCCTTCACACACTTGTTAGGAAAATCCACGAATTATATAGATACACCTGACTGCTGTATGATGGACTCCTACCTAGGTAAGTGCTTCTGTTACATACAGTAATTATATAGATACACCTGACTGCTGTGTGATGGACTCTTACCTAGGTAAGTGCTTCTGTTACACACAGTAATTATATAGATACACCTGACTGCTGTGTGATGGACTCCTACCTAGTTAAGCGCTTCTGTTACACACAGTAATTATATAGATACACCTGACTGCTGTCTGATGGACTCCTACCTAGGTAAGTGCTTCTGTTACACACAGTAATTATACAGATACACCTGACTGCTGTGTGATGGACTCCTACCTAGGTAAGCGCTTCTGTTACACACAGTAATTATATAGATACGCCTGATTGCTGTGTGATGGACTCCTACCTAGGTAAGTCCTTCTGTTACACACAGTAATTATACAGATACACCTGACTGCTGTGTGATGGACTCCTACCTAGGTAAATCCTTCTGTTACACACAGTAATTATATAGATACACCTGACTGCTGTGTGATGGACTCCTACCTAGGTAAGTGCTTCTGTTACACACAGTAATTATACAGATACACCTGACTGCTGTGTGATGGACTCCTACCTAGGTAAGCGCTTCTGTTACACACAGTAATTATTTAGATACGCCTGATTGCTGTGTGATGGACTCCTACCTAGGTAAGTGCTTCTGTTACACACAGTAATTATACAGATACACCTGACTGCTGTGTGATGGACTCCTACCTAGGTAAATCCTTCTGTTACACACAGTAATTATATAGATACACCTGACTGCTGTGTGATGGAGTCCTACCTAGGTAAATCCTTCTGTTACACACAGTAATTATATAGATACACCTGACTGCTGTATGATGGACTCCTACCTAGGTAAGCGCTTCTGTTACACACAGTAATTATATAGATACACCTGACTGCTGTGTGATGGACTCCTACCTAGGTAAGTGCTTCTGTTACACACAGTAATTATACAGATACACCTGACTGCTGTGTGATGGACTCCTACCTAGGTAAGCGCTTCTGTTACACACAGTAATTATATAGATACGCCTGACTGCTGTGTGATGGACTCCTACCTAGGTAAGCGCTTCTGTTACACACAGTAATTATATAGATACGCCTGACTGCTGTGTGATGGACTCCTACCTAGGTAAGCGCTTCTGTTACACACAGTAATTATATAGATACGCCTGATTGCTGTGTGATGGACTCCTACCTAGGTAAGTCCTTCTGTTACACACAGTAATTATACAGATACACCTGACTGCTGTGTGATGGACTCCTACCTAGGTAAATCCTTCTGTTACACACAGTAATTATATAGATATACCTGACTGCTGTGTGATGGACTCCTACCTAGGTAAGTGCTTCTGTTACACACAGTAATTATACAGATACACCTGACTGCTGTGTGATGGACTCCTACCTAGGTAAGCGCTTCTGTTACACACAGTAATTATATACAAACGCCTGACTGCTGTATGATGGACTCCTACCTAGGTAAGCGCTTCTGTTACACACAGTAATTATATAGATACACCTGACTGCTGTATGATGGACTCCTACCTAGGTAAGCGCTTCTGTTACACACAGTAATTATATAGATACACCTGACTGCTGTGTGATGGACTCCTACCTAGGTAAGCGCTTCTGTTACACACAGTAATTATACAGATACACGTGACTGCTGTGTGATGGACTCCTACCTAGGTAAGCGCTTCTGATACACACAGTAATTATATAGATACACCTGACTGCTGTGTGATGGACTCCTACCTAGGTAAGCGCTTCTGTTACACACAGTAATTATACAGATACACCTGACTGCTGTGTGATGGACTCCTACCTAGGTAAATCCTTCTGTTACACACAGTAATTATATAGATATACCTGACTGCTGTGTGATGGACTCCTACCTAGGTAAGTGCTTCTGTTACACACAGTAATTATACAGATACACCTGACTGCTGTGTGATGGACTTCTACCTAGGTAAGCGCTTCTGTTACACACAGTAATTATATAGATACGCCTTATTGCTGTGTGATGGACTCCTACCTAGGTAAATCCTTCTGTTACACACAGTAATTATATAGATACACCTGACTGCTGTGTGATGGAGTCCTACCTAGGTAAATCCTTCTGTTACACACAGTAATTATATAGATACACCTGACTGCTGTATGATGGACTCCTACCTAGGTAAGTGCTTCTGTTACATACAGTAATGATATAGATACACCTGACTGCTGTGTGATGGACTCTTACCTAGGTAAGTGCTTCTGTTACACACAGTAATTATATAGATACACCTGACTGCTGTGTGATGGACTCCTACCTAGGTAAGCGCTTCTGTTACACACAGTAATTATATAGATACACCTGACTGCTGTGTGATGGACTCCTACCTAGGTAAGTGCTTCTGTTACACACAGTAATTATACAGATACACCTGACTGCTGTGTGATGGACTCCTACCTAGGTAAGCGCTTCTGTTACACACAGTAATTATATAGATACGGCTGATTGCTGTGTGATGGACTCCTACCTAGGTAAGTCCTTCTGTTACACACAGTAATTATACAGATACACCTGACTGCTGTGTGATGGACTCCTACCTAGGTAAATCCTTCTGTTACACACGGTAATTATATAGATATACCTGACTGCTGTGTGATGGACTCCTACCTAGGTAAGTGCTTCTGTTACACACAGTAATTATACAGATATACCTGACTGCTGTGTGATGGACTCCTACCTAGGTAAATCCTTCTGTTACACACAGTAATTATATAGATACGCCTGATTGCTGTGTGATGGACTCCTACCTAGGTAAGTGCTTCTGTTACACACAGTAATTATACAGATATACCTGACTGCTGTGTGATGGACTCCTACCTAGGTAAATCCTTCTGTTACACACAGTAATTACATAGATACACCTGACTGCTGTATGATGGACTCCTACCTAGGTAAGTGCTTCTGTTACACACAGTAATTATATAGATACACCTGGCTGCTGTGTGATGGACTCCTACCTAGGTAAGTACTTCTGTTACACACAGTAATGATATAGATACACCTGACTGCTGTGTGATGGACTCCTACCTAGGTAAATCCTTCTGTTACACACAGTAATTACATAGATACACCTGACTGCTGTATGATGGACTCCTACCTAGGTAAGTGCTTCTGTTACACACAGTAATTATATAGATACACCTGACTGCTGTGTGATGGACTGCTACCTAGGTAAGTACTTCTGTTACACACAGTAATGATATAGATACACCTGACTGCTGTGTGATGGACTCCTACCTAGGTAAGTGCTTCTGTTACACACAGTAATTATACAGATACACCTGACTGCTGTATGATGGACTCCTACCTAGGTAAGTCCTTCTGTTACACACAGTAATGATATAGATACACCTGACTGCTGTATGATGGACTCCTACCTAGGTAAATCCTTCTGTTACACACAGTAATTACATAGATACACCTGACTGCTGTATGATGGACTCTTACCTAGGTAAGCGCTTCTGTTACACACAGTAATTATATAGATACACCTGACTGCTGTGTGATGGAGTCCTACCTAGGTAAGTACTTCTGTTACACACAGTAATTATATAGATACACCTGACTGCTGTGTGATGGACTCCTACCTAGGTAAGTACTTCTGTTACACACAGTAATTATATAGATACACCTGACTGCTGTGTGATGGTCTCCTACCTAGGTAAGTACTTCTGTTACACACAGTAATGATATAGATACACCTGACTGCTGTGTGATGGACTCCTACCTAGGTAAGTGCTTCTGTTACACACAGTAATTATACAGATACACCTGACTGCTGTATGATGGACTCCTACCTAGGTAAGTCCTTCTGTTACACACAGTAATGATATAGATACACCTGACTGCTGTATGATGGACTCCTACCTAGGTAAATCCTTCTGTTACACACAGTAATTACATAGATACACCTGACTGCTGTATGATGGACTCTTACCTAGGTAAGCGCTTCTGTTACACACAGTAATTATATAGATACACCTGACTGCTGTGTGATGGAGTCCTACCTAGGTAAGTACTTCTGTTACACACAGTAATTATATACATACGCCTGACTGCTGTGTGATGGACTCCTACCTAGGTAAGTGCTTCTGTTACACACAGTAATTATATAGATATACCTGACTGCTGTATGATGGACTCCTACCTAGGTAAGTGCTTCTGTTACACACAGTAATTATATAGATACACCTGACTGCTGTGTGATGGACTCCTACCTAGGTAAGTGCTTCTGTTACACAGTAATTATACAGATACACCTGACTGCTGTGTGATGGACTCCTACCTAGGTAAGTGTTTCTGTTATACACAGTAATTATATAGATACACCTGACTGCTGTGTGATGGACTCCTACCTAGGTAAGTGCTTCTGTTACACACAGTAATTATATAGATACACCTGACTGCTGTATGATGGACTCCTACCTAGGTAAGTCCTTCTGTTACACACTGCTATTATATAGATACACCTGACTGCTGTATGATAGACTCCTACCTAGGTAAGTCCTTCTGTTACACACTGCTATTATATAGATACACCTGACTGCTGCTTCTTGGAATTTTGCATAGGTAAGTCCTAAGGGGGAGATTCACTAAGGCGGTGATAAAGAGGTGATAAAGTGGAGATGACTTCTCCAGCTTATCCCTTCTCCAATTCCTGTGTTAATCTATGGAGCCGATGCATTAATATTTCTCCAATGTCGGAGATCTTAGTGCATAGGCTCTATAGAATAGCATAGGAATTGGAGAAGTGATATCAGTGGAGAAGCCGTCTCCAATTTATCACCACTTAGTGAATCTTAGTGAATCTTCCCCCTTCTGGAGGACTCAGGCCTTTGTATTTCTGTTGAACAATTTAATAGCAAATTATATCAAAGGGTCAATAATCACACATACTAGAGTCCAGCAAGGTCAACACCCTGGAGAAAGTCAGTACAAAGTTTAGCCCTTTTAGTGCCAAAGGGGTAGGCAACGGATTGCTTTGCAATGTGTTGCATACCATCTGGCACTCAAAGGGTTAATTCAATTGCCTGCAGAGGTGCAATTCTGGAGCCGTTCTACTGCTCCACAAGGGAAAAATAACAGTTCACATTGATTTAAATGGGTCTATTTAACTCATTGAAAGCTAGAGATGTCTCCAGACACTGAATGGTCTCTAGTGTGATGTCTCCAGACACTGAATGGTCTCTAGAGATGTCTCCAGACACTGAATGGTCTCTAGCGTGATGCCTCCAGACACTGAATGGTCTCTAGAGATGTCTCCAGACACTGAATGGTCTCTAGAGATGTCTCCAGACACTGAATGGTCTCTAGAGATGTCTCCAGACACTGAATGGTATCTAGAGATGTCTCCAGACACCGAATGTTCTCTCAAGATGTCTCCAGACACTGAATGGTCTCTAGCGTGATGTCTCCAGACACTGAATGGTCTCTAGAGATGTCTCCAGACACTGAATGGTATCTAGCGTGATGTCTCCAGACACTGAATGGTCTCTAGAGATGTCTCCAGACACTGAATGGTGTCTAGAGATGTCTCCAGACACCGAATGTTCTCTCAAGATGTCTCTAGACACTGAATGGTCTCTAGTGTGATGTCTCCAGACACTGAATGGTCTCTAGAGATGTCTCCAGACACTGAATGGTATCTAGCGTGATGTCTCCAGACACTGAATGGTCTCTAGAGATGTCTCCAGACACTGAATGGTATCTAGAGATGTCTCCAGACACTGAATGGTCTCTAGAGATGTCTCCAGACACTGAATGGTATCTAGAGATGTCTCCAGACACTGAATGGTCTCTAGAGTGATGTCTCCAGACACTGAATGGTCTCTAGAGATGTCTCCAGACACTGAATGGTCTCTAGCGTGATGTCTCTAGACACTGAATGGTCTCTAGAGATGTCTCCAGACACTGAATGGTCTCTAGAGATGTCTCCAGACACTGAATGGTCTCTAGAGATGTCTCCAGACACTGAATGGTCTCTAGAGATGTCTCCAGACACTGAATGGTCTCTAGAGATGTCTCCAGACACTGAATGGTTTCTAGCGTGATGTCTCCAGACACTGAATGGTCTCTAGCGTGATGTCTTACTCCATAATTGTACTTCTTGGGTTTCCAGAACTGCACTTCTTGTGTGCCAGAGGCCACGTTTATCAGACACCACAAAGTTTTAACAGGTCAAGAAGACATCCCCTTTGGTAAAACAAGGTGCTACATGTTCAAGGGGTTAATAATTATGTTGCTATACATATATGTATGACCCTCTAGTTTAGAAAGAGGCAGAAATTACATTTGGCCAAAGGAATGAATCAAAGACCACAACGTTACATTCCTATATAATATATGGAACTGGTTATTCCTTCAGTAGAAGTGGAACCCTGCTGGTTTTGTAATAAACCGGCTTAAAATCGACAGATACATAGTAACATAAAGAATATCCATTATTGAAATGGCGCCTATCATTGCGGATCCATTGAAAGAGGAAACCGAATCCTTTATTTCCGGATTACCGCAGTGTTTAGCTATGTTCCTTTGTCGGCCCGGCATGTTTCCCCTCTGGTTTTACAATGCAGTACAAATATAAAGGCACATTACTAAAATATCAAAATGATTTTTAATAGCAGAAATTAACTTGCAGTATGTCATTTTGATTTTACGCTGGCAGACGTGGAAAAATAAAATCGGAATATGATCTATGAATGGGGATTAAAAAAAAAACAGACCACAAATAGAAGAACAAACGAGGATTAAAGTTAAGAAAATAGGAAAGGCTCAAAGGAGACCGGTGTTAAAAAGTCATTTCTGCCCCCCCTCCGGAAAGTCAATTCACACAGGGAATCCATGCGGAATTCACAGCCTTTCTGACCCCAACAAAATATGCTATGATTTGTAGTCTGCACCTGAGTAATACATTTATTTTATGAATTGGCCCATAAATCATGGCTCTTCCTTGTTAAAAAAAAAGAAAAGAAAAAATCCTGTAAAAATAAATAGGAGTTGGATTGCTGACCTTAATTGGTGACACTTTTCTCACTTTAATCCACTGGGGTAAGGAAAAGAGACCTCCGGCTTTAACATGCCACGATGCGTGTTTGAGCTGGCTTTGACGCCTATGGTTTTTAACATAAACACTCAAAGGAAATTTATCTTAGATTCAATAATAAGCGTAACCTTTCCATTAAGAAAACACGAGTCCCGGTAAGGCTGACTAGTGAGTCCACTGTAGGCAGATACATTGCTTTTTCACTGCTAATGTGTGCAAAGTTCACAGCAAACTTGATTCCCCGAATGACCACATGGAGTGAAGAATTTCAGCTTTATACAGAAAGTGAAATATTAGCAAATATGAAGCGAATCAACATCACCAATTGGAATAGAAAACAAAAATCGCACTTGTTTAACCCTTTGCGTGCCAAAAAGGTTGCTTCTCAATGCATTGCCCACACCTGTGCTGCTTAACCCGTTAAGGACCCTTGACGTACCAGGACCGTCACGGTCCTTGAACTACTCAAGGACCGATGACGGTCCTGGTACGTCACGTACTTTTTACTTACAGCGCTCTACCGGGAGCGCTGTAAGTAAAAATAGGGCCTGAAATAGACCGCTCCAAGATCGGAGCGATCTCTTTCAAGCCCCATAATGACGCGCCGATACACGTGACAGGTCACGTGTACCGGCGCGTCCAAGTGCGCCTATGCGGACGGAAATGTCCCATGACCGCCGGTCTTTAAGGGGTTAAAGAGTTAAAGGGATAGTAATACTTAAAATGTAAAAAAAATATGTTGTAGGGTTTATCCCCCTGAGTAAAACAAGAGTACTCCCACTGCTGAAAGGTGTTTCATTCAAAAGTTATTCATTTTCAAAGTTGAATTTTTTAGGTGCAATATCACAGTGGCCTGAAATTGTACAGTGGCGCTGTTGCTACACCATCCTATGGAGATTTATGGTCCCGGGACAAGAGCTGTCCATAGGATGGTGTAGCAACAACTTTGAAAATTAATAACTTTTGAATGAAACACCTTTCAGCAGTGGGAGTACTCTTGTTTTACTCAGGGGGATAAACCCTACAACATATTTTTTTTTACATTTTAAGTATTACTATCCCTTTAAGTAAGCTCATGCACTGTGCCAGCTTCAATCTGAAAATAAACTGCCAGCAGCCATCATGTCCACCTCTGCGACACACATGACAGCTAGGATTGATTGAACTTGTTATCTCTTGAACAAGGGCAAAATTCATAAGGGCCATTAGAATATTCTGGCGATAATAAGGTAAGTGCTGGGTCGTCAGTAGGGGATTTTAATTCTCCATTAGCATTTTACACATGCCACAATAGAGAACAGTTCTACCAATATCCTCGACGTATTGTAAGTGAGAAATAGATTTAAATGTTCAGTTACTCACAGATTGTCTTGGGATCATGATGCAATTGAGGGTTTAAGTATCAAATGCGGCTTCTGGAGATTAACATGTATAACACAGCAACATAGTGACATAGTAACATATGGCGCAATGCAAGAAACATGCGCAATCGCTATTTCCCATGTAAAAACCACTAGGAAATAGGTTTACGCATGATTTTGTTGAATTGCACATGAAAAATCAAGATTAGCGAACGGCTGCGCATATTTATTTTTTGTGGGCGTGGCCAGGATTAACGAATCTGTGTGAGTGGAATAGTGAATGCGCCTAATGCAGGAAGTGCTATTGCGAATGAATTTATACGTCTGTGTGGTGTTATCCTAAAAATAAATTTTTTATGCGCAAATCAAGAAGAGTTCGGTATTCAGCTTCCTGGATTAGAACATGCGCAAAAATGCCTTTAGCAGATGCGCACATTTCTTGTATAGCGCCAATATTAACATAATTAGTAACATAGTAACACAGTGACATAGTAACATAGTAACAGTTAGTGACATAGTAACATAATTAGTAATACAGTAACATAATGATATAGTAACATAGAAACATAATTAGTAATACAGTAACATAGTGATATAGTAACATAGTAACATAATTAAGTAACATGGTAACATAATTAGTAACATAGTATCACAGAGACATAGTAACAGTGACATAGTAACATAATTAGTGATATAGAAACATAGTGATATAGTAACATAGAAACATAATTAGTAATACAGTAACATAGTGATATAGTAACATAGTAACATACTTAGTAATACAGTAACATAGTGATATAGTAACATAGTAACGTAATTAGTAACATAGTGATATAGTAACATGGTAACATAATTAGTAACATAGTATCACAGAGACATAGTAACAGTGACATAGTAACATAATTAGTGATATAGAAACATAGTGATATAGTAACATAGAAACATAATTAGTAACATAGTGATATAGTAACATGGTAACATAATTAGTAACATAGTATCACAGAGACATAGTAACAGTGACATAGTAACATAATTAGTAACATAGTGATATAGTAACATAGTAACATAATTAGTAACGTAGTATCACAGAGACATAGTAACAGTGACATAGTAACATAATTAGTGATATAGAAACATAGTGATATAGTAACATAGTAACATAATTAGTAATACAGTAACATAGTGATATAGTAACATAGTAACATAATTAGTAACATAGTGATATAGTAACATGGTAACATAATTAGTAACATAGTATCACAGAGACATAGTAACAGTGACATAGTAACATAATTAGTGATATAGAAACATAGTGACATAGTAACATAATTAGTAACATAGTGATATAGTAATATAGTAGCATAATTAGTAACACAGTGATATAGTAACATAGTTGATAAGGCTGAAAAGTCACGTGTCCATCAAGTCCACCCCATGCCTTGTAACAAAAAAAAAAAAAATTAAAGCCATTTCTAATTAAAGTGGAACTATCAACCAAAACAAAGTCCCCCAATAATTATTCTTATAGCGATAATCTTAGAAATACTGCTATTATCCAGCATAAGTGAAGCTTTCTTAAGAAATCCTACTTCTTCTGAGACTAAGGGGCAGACATCAGCGCCTGTGCTGTCCATCCCGGTCTCCTCTAGGAGGCGCTGCTTTGTACCTTAAGGTAACAGGAACGGACTGACGGTGCAGACACGCAGATAATCCAGACTGAGGCTTGATGCACAACAAATAATTGGAGCAATTCTGGAAAAAGCCAGCTGCACCGTAGCGGACAAGTAAACACTCTCATTAATTTAATTTGGCCTTTTAACCCCTCGAATACACTTGCAATGCATTGGAGACTTCTCTTACATTGAAGGGGTTAAAAACACTTAAATCAAAGGCAAATTTGGGTATCTGCATTTTGCCCCCATGGTTCAGTTGACCTGCTTCGCATATGCACCAATTTTTCTTAATACTTTGAGGGTTGAGCATTGCTTTGATATAGGCTGATATATTAACCATCCCTCAAATGGTTAATATATCAGCCTCTCTCCCCTTTGGGGCATGCATTACGGGGAGTGGTGCCTGTGGTGTAGACCAGCAGATGAGGGATGGGTAAAAAGCCAACAAAAAAAAAAAATTCCTTTTGAAATTTTTGCAGAAAACAATTTCCCATATTTCCTATTGCTTTGAAATACATTGGAGACCTATTTAGCATTCAAGGGGTGAAATGTATTTGTGCCTAGTGGTGCAATCAATCACATAATTGTTACAGTTTCACTTTAAAGGAGTAGTAAATGTTTTTTATGAAAACCTATATGCTATAGAGCTTTTCATGCCAAGTAAAACAAGGTCACTCCCACATGTCTCAGTTGTTTTATTCAAAAGTTATAACAGTTCAAATAATCAGGAAGGGAATTTACAGTGTGATTACTTCCTGATAGTTCTAACTGACAGGAAGTGACTCAGCAGTTTCCATCACATTTTACTGAGAACTGTATGTCGCTGACTTTCCTCTCCATTAGAATATAACAAAATATCTAATTGGAATTTGACCACTAGAGGCCTATGATTAAGCATCAGTACGAAAAGCATTAGGCAGATCGTATCTCTTCAGTCCACTTTCATCTGTATAACATATTTGTTTTTAAATGGATAGCAATAAAGATTGGATCTTTTACTAGGACAATGGATGAGGATTTGGCTGCTGGCAACAAACGGGTCTGCTGAGCACTCTCTTCCTGTGTCTTCAAAAATGTAAACATTGTCAGATCGCGAGTTGGTGGCAAAAGGAGGACAATATTTTCAGAAGTAAATCTGTCACATTTGAAAATGTGTTGTAAAGATTTAAAAATGACGGTGAGAAGATCTTGATGAATAGTGTCCTTAAAAATTCTGATGTTAAAAATATCTTTCATTTTGTGTTTGAAACGAACATTTTTTTAACAGTTAACTCCATATTACATGACCAGTTGAAGAGCCCGTGTACACGGGGCACTGTGCCACCCAGCAACAGCACACAGAGAGGACTACGGTCTGAATTCAGAATCCCCTGCTCCATTATCAGCCACGGCGCGAGCAGTCTGTACTGCGCATGACTGCAGTGCGCGCAGCCGACTGTACTCTGCATGACAGCCTCTGACAAACATACATTTAGAGAATTATTATATACTGTAGGATGTGCTATGACCCTCATGGGAAAACTTGCATTAAGAACCCATGACGGGCCTGGAATTCAGGGGTCTCTGTGTGTCTGTACACTGTTCAGGGACCCCTGAATCCATTGGGCAAAAAATAAAATGCTGGCTGCATAGCTGGTCATTAAGGGGTTAATCAGACAATAAAGTGAAGGCTAAAGGAATATTTTTTTCTGAATATACCTTACAATATGACTTGAGATTAAAGGGATAGTAATGTTTCACAAAAACAGCAACTGCAATTAATGTTCGTAGTATATAGGCCATGGAGAGTGTTATTTCATTACTGTCAGAGTTGTAGTACAAGAGTAATTGAATGATAAAGTATCCCCCTACCGCCCCTTTTACCTAGTGTAACACTGCTCACCTCAGATGTGAATCTGGTCTCTTGACCAGACAGCTCACAGAGAGGGACAGTCTTCTTCCTGTGAGAACAATGAAAGCCCGCCCACATTGGCAGGTTTTTCAGGTTTTTTCCTTATGTTAATTCAAGATTGTCCCTCTCTGAAATCCAATTGGACACCACCCTGCCCTGGGTGGAGGGGGATACTTTATCATTCAATTACTCTTGTACTACAACTCTGACAGTACTGAAATAACACTCTCCACGGCCCAAATACTATGAAGATTAATTGGAGCTGTTTTTATTATAAAACATTACTATCCCTTTAACCCCTTAAGGACCGGGAAAATCTGAGTTTGATTTGACTTAAGGACCGGAGCAATTTTGACTTTTTTGACTATGTCTTTGTTCAACCATATTTTCTCTTTAATTCCTTTTGTGCAGCCACATAAATTATATACTGTTTTTTTAAGCACAAGTAGGGCTTTCTTTTGATACCACAATTATATGAATACCTCATTGTTTAATTTGATTAAAATAGAAAAAAAGAGGAAAAAAATTGAAAAAAAACAACATTTTGCTTATATTTTCATGTCAGGATTTGCATACAATTAGTTTATGACAAAAAAATACCCCTAAATATATTCATTTGCTTCTCCTGAATATAAGAATACCCCATATGCCTAGTATTTCAATCACTTCCTCACATTTACAAGGTAAATATTACAAGATGGATGCCATTATTTCCAACTTGTAATTTCTCAACAATTGGCATGTGAGCATCATAGCTTAGCTGACGGTGCCAGAACCAAAAATGTCCCACAAAGGTATATGTTTCTGAAAACTACACAACATAAGGTAAATAATCAGGAGAATTTTGGAGTTTTTCATGCAGCTATTTTTCCAGAAAAAAATTTCAAAATTGTGGTAATATTTTGTTTTTTTGCAGTTTTCACACTTACATTTCAATACTACTGTTGATATCAAGCACATGATAGGTGAAGATTTTTAAAAATGCATTGTTTAGTGTTCAGCTCCTTCTTCTGAGTACGGCAATACCCCATATGCATAGGTTTCTCAAGGTTTGGGAGAGCTACGGGGCCCAAACTGGAACATGCGCGTTTCCAGTTTCACACTTTGAATTTTCACAGCTTGCATCACTGGTGCCATGTCTCATTTGGGGCTGTGTAACAGTGCTCCACTCTAAGATTTCCCCCAAAAGTATATATTTTTGGAAAGTAGGACACCCCAGGCTTTCATTTTATGTATGTTTTCAATTTTTTTACGCAGCCATTTTACCACCAATCGCTCGTAAATCTTGACGTAAGTTAAAAAAACAGCGTTTTTCACACTTGCACTTCAATGTTGATGTGAATTACAAGCACATGATAGGTGAAGATTTTTAAAAATGCATTGTTTAGTGTTCAGCTCCTTCTTCTGAGTACGGCAATACCCCATATGCATAGGTTTCTCAAGGTTTGGAGAGCTACGGGGCCCAAACTGGAACATGCGCGTTTCCAGTTTCACACTTTGAATTTTCACAGCTTGCATCACTGTTGCCATGTCTCATTTGGGGCTGTGTAACAGTGATCCACTCTAAGATTTCCCCCCAAAAGTATATATTTTTGGAAAGTAGACACCCCAGGCTTTCATTTTATGTATGTTTTCAATTTTTTTACGCAGCCATTTTACCACCAATTGCTCGTAAATCTTGACGTAAGTTAAAAAAACAGCGTTTTTCACACTTGCACTTCAATGTTGATGTGAATTTCAAGCACATGATAGGTGAAGATTTTTAAAAATGCATTGTTTAGTGTTCAGCTCCTTCTTCTGAGTACGGCAATACCCCATATGCATAGGTTTCTCAAGGTTTGGGAGAGCTACGGGGCCCAAACTGGAACATGCGCGTTTCCAGTTTCACACTTTGAATTTTCACAGCTTGCGTTACTGGTGCCATGTCTCATTTGGGGCTGTGTAACAGTGCTCTTTTTTTAAGATTTCCCCCCAAAAGTGTATATTTTTGGAAAGTAGACACCCCAGGCTCTCGTTTTAGGTGTGTTTTCCAATTTTATACACTGCCATTTTACCACCAATCCTGTGAAAATTTGACGTAAGTAAAAAAATTCAGCATTTTTCACACTTTGCCTTCAATTTTGATGTGAATTTCAAGCACAGAATAGGTGAAGATTTTATAAACTGAATTGAATAGTGTTCAGCTCCTTCTTTTGAGTACAGCAATACCCCATATGCATAGCTTTCTCATGGTTTGGGGGAGCTACGGGGGCCAAATTGGAACATGCGCGTTTCCAGGTTCACACTTTGAATCTTCACAGCTTGCGTTACTGGTGCCATGTCTCATTTGGGGCTGTGTAACAGTGCTCTTTTTTTAAGATTTCCCCCCAAAAGTGTATATTTTTGGAAAGTAGACACCCCAGGCTCTCGTTTTAGGTGTGTTTTCCAATTTTATACACAGCCATTTTACCACCAATCCCTCGTAAACCATGACGTAAGTAAAAAAAAAAAAAACAGCGTTTTTCACACTTAGGGTTGGCGGCAGTATACTGGGCTGCATACAAATTGGTTTGGGAAACAATTTCACCTAAAACGTCTTCCCCCAAAAACAAATCAAAAAAATGATCATGGGTAAATCCTTCCACATCAATTTGAATCCCTGGGTTGCCTGTGAATTCTGAGATTCGTGGGCATAAATTGATACCCATTCATTAGGATCCGGAGTGGCAGGTGTTGGGGCATTTCTTTGGGCAGGTCTTTTGGCGGGTCTTTGGGCAGATCTTTTGGCAGGTGCTGGGGCAGTTGCCAGGGCAGCTCTTGGGGCAGCACTTGGGGCATTTCTTTGGTAGGTCTTTGGGCAGATCTTTTGGCAGGTGCTGGGGCAGTTGCCAGGGCAGCTCTTGGGGCAACACTTGGGGCATTTCTTTGGGTAGGTATTTTGGTAGGTCTTTGGGCAGTTCTTTTGGCAGGTGCTGGGGCAGTTGCCAGAGCAGCTTTTGGGGCAGTGCGTCTTTTCTTGACAGAAGGCCCAGCGTCATCACTAGAGCTGCTCTCACTTTCTGAAAACTGCGCTATGTCAAAATCTGACGCAGTGTCTGTTGCCTCAGAGTCAGACGCCAAAAAGGCATATGGCTCTTCAACGCTGTACCT
Organism: Rhinophrynus dorsalis; assembly: GCA_037306005.1. Taxonomy (NCBI): domain Eukaryota; kingdom Metazoa; phylum Chordata; class Amphibia; order Anura; family Rhinophrynidae; genus Rhinophrynus; species Rhinophrynus dorsalis. Next base: position 12,331,638 of record CM074718.1, read on the forward strand.
GCGCTGCATTTTGCCCACTAAAAAAGCTTTTTTTTTTCTTACGCTATCCCTAAACCTAAATCTAACCCTAAAACTTACCCTAACCTACGTATATCCTGAACCTACCTAACCCAAGTGAACTACCTATCTAAACTGCGCTTATTATACATATATATATATTTTTTTTTTTTTGGGGGGGGGGGTTTGGGGTTTTTTGGGGGTTTTTTTTTTTTCTTACGCTATCCCTAAACCTAAATCTAACCCTAAAACTTACCCTAACCTACGTATATCCTGAACCTACCTAACCCAAGTGAACTACCTATCTAAACTGCGCTTATTATACATATATATATTTTTTTTTTTTTTGGGGGGGGGTTTTGGGGTTTTTTTTTTTCTTACGCTATCCCTAAACCTAAATCTAACCCTAAAACTTACCCTAACCTACGTCTATCCTGAACCTACCTAACCCAATTGAACTACCTATCTAAACTGCGCTTTTTATATTTTATTTTTTTTTGGGGTGGGGGGGGTTTGGTTTTTTTTTTTTTTTTTTTCTCCCCTAAACCTAAATCTATCCCTAAAACTTTCCCGTCTACACTAAACCTACCCAACTACCTACCAAAATACCTAAACTATATTTATTATAAAAAAAAAAAAAAAAAAAAAAAAATTTAAAAAAAATTTTAAAAAATTTTTAAAATTTTTAAAAAAATCTAAAAAAATTCAAGGGGGATGGGGGGTGTCCCACAGATCAGAAAACACTGATCTGCAGCAAATTGATCACTCCAAGAGTGATCAGATGGGGGGGCACTTATTGATCACTGCAGAACAGTGATCAAAGGGTTAAATGTCTTTATTTAAACTTTTTTTTTACTTTTTTTTTCTACAGGTACACTGGAACAGCATGTCTCTCTGTCTCTCTCCACCTCAGCAGTATGCAAGGTGGAGGGAGGTAGAGAGATCTGACAGGGACAGTATTTACAAATACTGTCCCTGTCATTCAGGTTTTGCAACATGTGATTCGCTTTTGAAGCGAATCGCATGTTGCAACAATGTTTCAGCCGCTTGTTACTAAGTGTCCCAATACCGGGACACTTAGTAACAAGCGGCTTGAACTCTTCCATCGCTCCGTGCGGCCGCGATGGAAGAGTTTAACCCTTGACGTACCAGGACCGTCAAGGGTCGTTCGGTCACATTTACCCTTGACGGTCCTGGTACGTCAAGGGTCGCTAAGGGGTTAAACCAAGCCAACTTTTAAGACTGCCTTTTCTCTTTGACCGAGATGGTGGAATTGGATGTAAAAAAATGATGGTAATATGACTGAGAATAGACGGATCATGGCATAAGAATTTTTCCTTCTAATTACAGACAATTTTAGTTACCGCAAATATTTGCACATCTCACCCAAAGTGTTAGAAATGACTGGCGCAGCAATTTGAGTTCGCAAAGTGCAGCCCTTGGAGAAAGCAGTTCTTTATTGCATCCTGTGCTTTCTCAAGATAAATGAGGGTAAGAACCTGACGTCTATGGACTTCGTGATATTTGTAAAAAGCATAACGAACACAGGACTATATAGAAAGAGACGGAAGCAGTTGAATATGGAATGGAGCAAAATAAGGGATAAGGAAATCCAACACAGTCCCCAGATTGGGAATCAAATTAAAGCAAAATCAAAACCAAAACATAAATATCTTTAACCCCTTAAGGACTGGCGATCATGGGACATTTCCGTCCCATAATGACCGCATAGGCGCACTCGGATGCGCCCGCCGGTACACGTGACCTGTCACGTGTATCGGCGCGTCATTATGGGGCCTGATAGAGATCGTTCCGATCTTGGAGCGGTCAATTTCAGGCCCTATTTTTACTTACAGAGCTCCCGGTAGAGCGCTGTAAGTAAAAAGTACGTGACGTACCATGACCGTCATCGGTCCTTGAGTATTTCAAGGACCGTGACGGTCCTGGTACGTCAAGGGTCCTTAAGGGGTTAAGTTTAACGCTTTCCTTCAGCAGCAATTTAACCAAGATCAATGTTTAAATTTAGGAGTAGGAGTTTTTGATTTAAACTATTTCTCTAAGACATAAAATTGGCAATGTGATTGGCTAGGACTTGAGCTTAATCAGACAATAAAGTTAAGTCTGAAAAAATATTTTTTTTCTGAAAATACCTTATAATATGACTTGAGATTAAACCAAGCCAACTTTTCAGACTGCTTTTTCTCTTTGATGGAGATGGTGGAATTGGATTTAAAAAATGATGGTAATATGACTGAGAATGGAGGGATTATGGCATAATAATTTTTCATTCTTTTCATTCTAATTAGTTACCAATTTGAGTTGCCACAAATATATATTTTTTTAAATAAATCTTTATTGAGTAAAAGAAAACGTACACAGGAGTATTATATGTTAGATAAAGAGAAAAGAATCTTAAACAGACAGCAACATGAAATAAAACCAAATTAGATGCTTCAAGGAGTCTATATTTGAAAAAGAAAGGAAACACAAAAATCAGATAGGTACCACAAATATTTTAACACATCTCACCCAAAGTGTTAGAAATGACTGGCGCAGCAATCTGAGTTCGCAAAGTGCAGCCCTTGGAGAAAGCAGTTCTTTATTGCATCCTGTGCTTTCTCAAGATAAATGAGGGTAAGAACCTGACGGCTGTGGACTTTGTGATATTTCTAAAAAGCATAACGAACACAGGACTATATAGAAAGAGACGGAAGCAGCTGAATAAGGAATGGAGCAAAATAAGGGATAAGGGAATGCAACACAGTCCCCAAATTGGGAATCAAACTAAAGCAAAATCAAAACCAAAAAATAAATATCTTTAAATTTAAAGCTTTCCTTCAGCAGCAATTTCATCAGGAGTAGGAGTTTCTGATTTGAAATAGTTCTATAAGACATAAAAATAGCCATTTGTATTGGCTAGGGCTAAAGCTTAATCCCTTAAGAACCCATGACTTTCCTGGACCGTCTGCACGCCGTTCAGGGACCTCTGAATGAATTGGGCCAAAAAAGAAAAAATGCCCTGTGGTCCTTAACTGTCAGCTGCATGGCCAGTTGTTGAGGGGTTAAGTGTGTTTAACATTATGTATTAACATAGTATTTGGTCCATGGAGAGTGTTATTTCAATATTGTCAGAGTTGTAGTTCAAGAGTAATTGAATGATAAAGTATCCCCCTCCCGCCCCTTTTACTGATGTAACACTGCTCACCTCAGAGCAGCAAGACTGTCTGGATGGATCGCAGAGAGGGACAATCTTCAGTGATCATAGGGAAAAACCTGACAAGGGGGGCAGGGTTTCCTTATGATCACAGTAAGAAGATTGTCCCTTGCTGTGATCTGTCCGGTCAAGAGACCAGATTCCACATCTGAGGGGAGGAGGCTTACACTAGGTAAAAGGGGCGAGAGGATGATACTTTATCATTCAATTACTCTTGAACTATGTCGGCGTTCAGCGGGGTTGCGGCGCTCCATAGCAGGCCGTCGCAACGCAGGTCTCCGTCGACACCCGCCGGAGTTACAGAGTGTCGGAGCGGGACGTCATGACTTCAGACGTTGCCGCGTCATCCATGACGTGCAGGGGTATTCCCCTATATAACTAAGCGTCTCAGTCTAGCTGACGCTTAGTTATTCTACTAGCTCCTTGATTTTGGCTTCAATCCTGTTTAAATAATAAAGTATTTCCTGACTCCTGGCTGGCCCCCTGACCATCCACTGAACGCTTCCTGCACTGACCTCTGGCTAACTCTCTTGACCATCCACTGAACGCTTCCTGCACTGACCTCTGGCTAACTCTCTTGACCATCCACTGAACGCTACCTGCACTGACCTCTGGCTAACTCTCCTGACCATCCACTGAACGCTGCCTGCACTGACCTCTGGCTAACTCTTCTGACCATCCACTGAACACTGCCTGCACTGACCTCTGGCTAACTCTCCTGACCATCCATTGAACGCAGCCCGCACTGACCTCTGGCTACTCTCCTGACCATTCTCCTGGCTTGCCGCCCATCTTCTCCTTTTGGCCATCCTCAGACCCTTCTTCACCTCTCCTTCCTTCATTCTATTGAACCTGTGACTCTGGGGGTTCCTCAGTTATCTGTCTGGGGCTCTCCCTCTGTTTTGGTTCTTAGTTGGGCTCCTCCAGCTATTAGGTTCCTACTCTGCCTGATCCCATTCCCTCTTTTACCATCTCTCTGACTATTTGGCTTTCTGCTAGTTCTTTGTGGGGTAATCGTTTCCTACAGAGTACAGTTCAGCAAGCATACATACCTATTACTTCCTCCCGTTTATTACGACAAAATTGTGACAGAATTCACACTTAAAGGGTTAAAGGCTAACGCTAGTGGAACTGCACTGTTGTTGTATCTGAAAATAACTGAAATAACTGCACAAGCAAAATACGACAAACAAGGAATAACCATGGTGACACAAATCAAGAGATGCGCCATCCAAAAAAACCCAAGGAGGAGACAATGAATATAGAAAGTGGTTGTGTTTAAATTTGGGCCAGACATGTCTAGACTGTGACACAAAACACAGCCTGGAGGTTACAGTTAGGGGTGGGCAAAAGCTCCTGCCATGTTCTGGCGAAAATATCCTCGAAACCACGTTGTTGTTCTCTTTTTCACAGGAAATTTCGCTTTAAAAACAGCCATTAAAATCTTTGCATTTTTCACCCGTTGGCAAAAATTCTTCACCATTTTTTCAGTCAAAGTTTCTGCCCATTGATTTACGTGGTTTTCACCTGTTCGCTATAAAAACGTGACGTACTCAAGGAAGTGAAACACAATAGAAGCAGCAATAGAGCGAGGTAGATGCGCCGTGCTGTTTTGCTGTGATTTTTTTGCAAAATTGATGCACGAAAGGCTCATGGTGACTGCTATCACTATGAGAAAGTTTAAAAATAATAAAAGGAGGAACTGAAAGGACCATTATGTGTCCACTGAGTCTGAGTCTGAGGAGGAAGTGAGCACTACAGAACCAATGCTGTCCGGTCCCCCTAAATCACCCCTAGAGATCTTGGGGAAATTAATGCCAAGGGAGGACCAGAGATCCAGAGATTGTGTTTTAGCCAAATAGGCATGTTGAATAAGGCTGATAACTTTGATGGTGTTATACAAACAGTCTTGGTCAAGGACAAATCTGTACTGATCTTGATGGGTTATTTGGGGAAGTAAGGCTTTAATCTAATGAAGAGGACTTTTGCATACATATTAAAGGGATAGTAATACTTCGTTTTATCTTTATTTTATTTTGTAGGCATTAAAAAAACATGAAGAACAATATGTCTTATTTCTCAAACCTTTATGGTTTAAGAGATATTCACAAGCAAAGTTTCCCCTCCCGCCCCTTTTACCTAGTGTAAGCCATCTCTTCTCAGATGTGAATCTGGTTGTAAGACCAGACAGATAACAGCAGGGGGCAATCTTCTTTGTATGAAAACAATGAAAGCCCTTCCCCCCTTGACAAGTTTTTCAGCTTTTTCCTTTATTTTAATTGAAGATTGTCCCTCTCTGCAGTCTACCTGGGCACCTCCCTTCTGATCTGGCTGAACAGGGGGGGGGATACTTTGCTTGTGAATATCTCTTAAACCATAAAGGTTTGAGAGATAAGACTTATATCGCTCTTCATGTTTTTTTTAATGCCTACAAAATAAAATAAAGATAAAACGAAGTATTACTATCCCTTTAAGATCAAGCTAAAGAAGACATTTAGTCCTTTAATATGAGGTGGATTTTGGATCTTTGTTTTCTTTAGGAAGGACAGTGTTGTAGGCCCCAGAAATTAGGAAATGAGTAAGTATCTGATGTGGCCGGGCACTCAATACTCTAACTAAAGGAGGTCTAATGCTATCAAGGAATATTTATAGAATGAAATGCCCAAACCAGATAACAGGTCTTATTAAGTAATCTTGTGCTCAAGAGACTCTGATTGGGCAGAGGTGATCTTAGGTGTACCAGAGTTGGTGACATATTGACTCATTCCAGATGGGTCAGCAGAGGAAGCTGTACTGTCAAAGTATTGATAGAAATCTTGGAATGCTGAGGCTATAAACAGGGAATGCCTAACAATAACACTCTGAGCTCTTTAATGTGTGTAATGATAGTTGGAAGTGTTTATTTGTTGATCAAGAAGATTGCCACATATGTTGCCTTGTTCATAGAACAAGCTTTTTTGATTTGAGATATGATTTGTGTACACAGGAGAAAATTAGCTCCTTGGCCTTAGAACTAAGATTCAACAGTTAATATAAGGTATTGGAAAAACAGAGAGACAAAACAGATGGGGGCGCTCATTTATAAAAGTAGATAGGTCAATAATATGTGGCTACTCACAATTAGCAGTGCTATAGAGTTAGACACCCTGATGAAAGGATTTCTATCCAGAAACGCGTTGGTGTTTTTTATTTCATAAATTCAATTGAATTTTATTTTTGATCGCCTGCTTGTGGAATTTATTCTGTTAACCCGTGGATTCCTTTATTGGTCACTTTGGGACATTTGTGAGCTTTTGAAGCAGAGACTGAGAGCGCCTGTACAGAGGCAGGTTGATATCCTCTGATGCAATACACAGGTTATAGGATATATAACTGGTTGACCGCTAATTGTGAGTAACCACATATTATTAACCTATCTACTTTTATAAATGAGTGCCCCCATCTGTTTTGTTTTTCTGTTTTTCCTGTGTTTGCCCTTCTTCTCTTGAAGGTTGACTTCCGGGGAGCTGCTGGTGTATTACAGATCTGCGTGGTGGGCAGTGTAATATACCCCACATGCCTATGTGCCGCAAATCGTGACATAGTGGCCAGAAATAAATGTGAGTGTGATGATTTTTTTGATATACCTTTAATAAGTTCTATGAAGGTGTAACTGTCACGGTTTGTTACGACTCTCAGACACAAGGTTTAGGTAAAAACACAACTTTATTGAAATAATTAAGATTATCCCTTAGGATTGAAAACACATACATATATACATCGAATGAATGGTAAATACGAATAATTCAGACTCTACCGGTCTTGCCAAATACCGGGAAAGACAGCCTGGGTAATCAGGAGTAAGAGTCTCTACCGGCCTTGCCAATACCGGGTAAGGCAACCTTCAGATGGAATAATGTACAAGGTTCTACCGGCCTTACCGAAATACCAGGCAAGGCAGCCCAAGTAAACACAACGGTGTAGGCTCTACCGGCCTTGCCAATACCGGGTAAGGCAACCTCCAGAAGGACTGAGGTGCAAGGTTCTACCGGCCTTACCAATACCGGGCAAGGCAGCCCAAGTAAACACAACGATGTAGGCTCTAGCGGCCTTGCCAATACCGGGTAAGGCAACCTCCAGAAGGACTGAGGTACAAGGTTCTACCGGCCTTACCAATACCGGGCAAGGCAGCCCAAGGATACGTGGAGTCGGACAAGGTCCCAAATGCTGTCAGGTGACAATGACAGCAGTAACTCAGTGAGTAACCAGATCAGAGAGAGACCTAGGCAAACGGTACCCTGTCACAACAGGAAAGGCCAGACCGCCGCTGTTAGGACTGGACAGTGCTCTATGTCAGCAACACTTAAAGATCTGCCAACAGTGAGTAGCCTTAAGACTTTGGAGCAAACCAGCGTCCGCACGCTGGGACTGACAAGGAATGTCGCCTACGAGACCGAGCAGAAGGTCGCCAGGAACACAGGAGACAGGCCAGGAGATGACAGGAACCAGCAGGACGAACAGCCGGGTCAGGAAACAGCAGTGAAGACGGTCAGCAGGAAACAGCAACCTCAGGAGACTAGGCCGGAACCAGGACTGGAACAACTCTTCAGAAAGGAGGCACTGGAACCAGATGCAATCAGGAACTCAGGAACACAGCAAAAAGGCCCAATTGACTACTGGACATGGTGAAAGCGAATGTGGTCAGAGACACCACGAAAGGGCAACCAAGGGGTGCCCAATCCAGGTTTAAATAGGCAATATGAGGCGGGCTGAAGGCAGACAGCCAATGGAAGCCCCCTACTGGTGATAGACAAGAAAATGCAGCAATCACGGGCACCGTGATAGTAACCCTATAAGTGCCTCCTCCTTTTTTCTTTTTCTTGTTTTAATTATAAGGTATTAATCTTCCAAAATAGAGAGAATAGTGGTTAAAAAATGTATTTATGGAGTCTAACCATATGTTCAGTGATGAGCTTCCAGTGTTATCATTTTCAGTGAGATATAGATTCCACTGTTCAATTACGGACAGATTGTCTTGGTATCATGTAGCAATGGAGGACTGAAGCCCCAACAGAAGTTTCTGGGGTGGAGATTTAGATGCTGTGCAATTTGTCATCTATGATTAAGCACTCTGTTTAGCATGAAACTAGTGAGACCGTAGCCTATGGGGGTCTTGTTGCTGTGTCTTCCACCTCTCTAGTGATCTTTTGAGCCATTTTAACATGAAGCAATAAAGTTTGTTTTTTATCTTTTCATTGATCTTGTGAAGGTGTTATGTTTCTAGTGCCGCCGCAATCTTTTTGTATGCAACATGGACTTAGGTTGGAGAGCCTTTAGCGACCATTCACACCTGATGTTTGATTCTTCATTTGGTGAGTTCACTTTCAAGTTTTTAATGCACAATGTTTTGTAAGGTTGTAGTAGGATTATTCTATAGAATAATTCGCTACAAAGTTTGTAACAATGCAGTCATGCGCAGTAGAGACTGCCCTTGACGAGGCTGATACAGAGCGGGGAGCTCCGAAGGAGCATCCAGCTTTGTATCAGCCGCTGTGTGGGCCGTCTCTACTGAGCATGACTGCACAGTGACCGGCTGGCAGTGGCACTGTGGCCCGTGTAACGGGCTCTTCATCTTGTCTACATATAATTGTTTTGCTGCACCTTCAGCACAGCCTTACTATTGGGACAACTCCTGAAGCAGAGGCTACTTTTTCACCAACTTCCAATCCACATGTAATCAGGCTATAAGCATTGGCAAAAAGACAAAAGTAAAAAGTGCAAACTCCTTTGAGAGGAAACGGCTATTATTGGGGGATTCTATATGAAGATTCTATATGAATAGCCAAGAAGGTTGCAAAGAAGTCAGATGTCTTCCAGGAGCTACAGCTCAAAGAGATAGAAGACTCATTTTAAAAAATGGTTAAGTAAGCAAGACAGGATGGAGAGCTGGATGTCATAGTCCATTTTGGTACAAATGATTTGGCTTGCAATGAAGTGAGTGTGGTAAAAAATGCTTTTTTTTTCAGATGCTTTATTACAGATTGTAAAGCAGATAAACATTAATAACAATGACTACAAATCATAGAGAAGTGACCTCGAGGTCACCAAAAGTACAAAGTAGGAATTAAAAGGATAGTAATACTTCGTTTTATCTTTATTTTATTTTGTAGGCATTAAAAAAAACAGGAAGAACGATATAAGTCTTATCTCTCAAACCTTTATGGTTTGAGAGATATTCACAAGCAAAGTTTCCCCTCCCGCCCCTTTTACCTAGTGTAAGCCATCTCTTCTCAGATGTGGAATCCAGTCCATAGACAAGACAGATAACAGAAGGGGACAATCTTCTTCCTATGAGAACAATGAAAGCCCTGCCCCACTTGACAAGTTTTTCAGGTTTTTCCCTTATCTTAATTGAAGATTGTCCCTCTCTGCAATCTACCTGGACACCTCCCTTCTGATCTGGCTGAGCAGTGTTACATCAGTAAAAGGGGCGGGAGGGGGATACTTTATAATTTAATTACTCTTGTAATACAACTCTGACAGTATTGAAATAACACTCTCCAAAGTCCAAATACTATGAAGATTAATTAGATCTGCTTTTATTATGAAACATTACTATCCTTTTAACATCAGTAAATGAAAATAGAATTTTTGCACCATACATATCACACATTACAGCAGAAGTATGAAGATATTAATGCAAGCAATCTGCAAAATACCTAAAATTATAAAAGATACAAGGAGAAACTAAGAATAGAGATGGAGGAGAATGAAGAACTAGTAAAAGAGAGGGGATAGAGAGGAAGGAGAGAGCACAGAAGGTAGGGAAGGGGTAGAGAGAAGAAAACAAAAGTGACAGGGAGCTGAGGAAGGGCCGGAAGGAAAAGAGGGGAGAAAGAAGAGAGAGTTACAAGAGGAAGTATAGTTAGAGAGGAAAGCTTGGGAAAAATAAGAGGTCAGGAGTGGTAAATGGGGACCAAAATGGAGTAAAAGAAAGGCAGAATCAATGCCCCAAACTGAATTGGACTTCAATAGAGGGAGTGAGGAATCAGGTGGCTGCTAGGGGCAGGAACAAGATGGGGGGAGAGGGGACAATAGAGTCCAGAAACCTTAGCCAGGGACCAAAAAATCCTGGGTAAAATATGCTTTTAAGACACTAGGTTAAATGGGGATCTATCCCTACATAAGTTGCCCTTAAATGTTAGTTTATATAGCGATTACATTGAGTATTGCATTCAATTTGTATTTTAAAACGTTATTTGGGCAAAATAGAAGGAATAAATATTGCACTGACCCTACTTCCGAATGGACTGTGCGTACAGCTCTATACCCGCAGTCCGTCACTCTGCCTCCGCTCCCCTCCCTCTATCCAGTGATGGAAGCTTCTGTCTGTAAGCTGGAGCACTCTCATTGGCTAGATATCAATCTCTGCCAATGACATCACTCCAGTTTACAGGCAGAAAGCCTCCATCATTGGATAGAGGGAGGGGAGCAGAGGCAGAGCGACAGACTGCGGTTACAGATCTGTACCCGCAGTCAATCCGCAAGTAGGGTCAGTGCAATATTTATTCCTTCTATTTTGCCCAGATAACATTTTAAAATACGAAATGAATGCAATTCTCAATGTAAGCGCTATGTAAACTAACATTTTAGAGCAACTTATATAGGGGTGAGACATCCCCTTTAAGATCTGCAGCAAGTTGCACCTACTGAAAATAGAACTGTGTCCATCAAGTTCAGCCCATACCATATCATATCTATTAATCCAGAGGAAGGCAAAAATCCCAATTGAAGCCATTTCCAATTAAGCCCCAATTGGTTTTAAAAAAATCTTGCCCGACACAAAATGGCAGATGGATATTTCCCTATCTGCTGTTAAATCAACAATCATAATTCTCAGTATTGTTCTGAACTAGAAGGGTATCCATTATTTTTTAAAGTAACTACAGCATCTGCAAGCACAACATTCCGAGGCAAATAATTTTACTGCCCTTACTGTAAAAAATAATTGCCTTTGTTTATTTGAAAGATCTTTTACTCTAGTCTTAATGGTTGACCTCTCGTTTTTTTCTCAGCTGTGTGAGTAAATACCTATTTACAGAGTTCTTTGTATTGACCTCGAATATATTTGTGAATGGTAAGCCTAGAACAAGGGTGAGGTTATCATTTCCAGATGAGCTATTTTGTTTGGGATGCATTGTCATACTAAAATCTCCTCCAAAAACCATTCCAGACTTCAAAGAATTCAGTATGTCAAGTGTTTCCAAATGAGAGTGTTTCTTGCCAAATTCCCCTCTTGTATGGGAAATCACCCCACAGAATCTTGAATTGAGCCTCCTGTCTCAAAGAGGATGTTTTTGTGAATGAAGATGCCCACACTTTTTTATGGAGGAGCTTAAATGCATTTTAGTATATTGTTTGTGGAGTATCCCAGGAGCCTGATTAGCTAGAAAATACATCTTCTGGCCAGAACAATGTGTGCCAGAATCTAGTGGCAATTAGGATTTTCTGCCCAGATTAGGATAATTGGTTCTTTACATTTAAGAGGTATTATTAATCCATTGATTTAGTCTGACACAGACATGAATGTGAGACTGCATTTCACTTATTTTCTAAATGGAAGATTATTTTGTATGTTTTGTTACCTATTTCAGTGGCTCTAAGCCTCCTCCTGAGGACCAAAGTGGTCCTCAAGAGCTGGTGGTTTGCACTGTGGAGAAAATATTTAGTTTCAGATGAAATACCTCTGAAAATCCTCACAAACGGGTTGGCTGGCGTGATAGAACTGTAGTCCTGAACCGCTGGGGGGGAGATGCATCAAGGAGCAATGGTCTGGGAAAGTGTTTCTGGAGATGTGTGGTGATCACTTCATTATGGACAATATGACTCAGTTTGACGTATGCACTAAGAATTATATATGTAAGGGGAAGTGAAGAAGCTTAAGTCATTGGCATGTATGGATAGCATAATGAGGACTATGTGTTAGGGTGGAAAGTTGTTGCAGATGTGAGAATGCTATCAGACTTCATCAAGGAGAACACTACCATCACTTCCCTAACCCTTTCAGTGCCATAGGGATATGAAATGCACCCCTGTGGCTCTGAAAGGGTTAGAACATTAAACATAATTTCCACATCTAATTATCAAGCTAGAGAACCAGCAGGGAAGATGTTACATATAATAACTTCTCTTCCATTCTGTACTCACTGAACCAGATGATCAGCGAGCTATCCTTTGCTCAGCTGTTTTAGGTAAACGGAGGATTCCGCAATGGAGTGCCTTGTGAATTATGTACCTACTGAGCCTGCTGATCAATGAGCTATCCCTCAATCATTTGATTGAGGTAAACAGAGGAGTGACGGCCTCTGGTGCAGAGTGCCTTACGAGTCCTTTGTTTACCTGAATCAGCTGATCTGAGAATAGCCTCAGTATGCCCTTCCTTATATGCTAGACCTCTCTGATGCAATGTGATGCATCAAAGTGATTAACATAGCATTATTGTGAAATGTGTCTGAATTGTAGTAGATTCTGGTCAATTCAAGATTAAATGATTACGGTAAAATGTGTTGGTTACCAGTTACCAAGCGATTTTGTCTCCTAGAGGGAGGCTGGTATAGAGGTTATTACAAGAGAATCTTACTGAATAAAACAGCTTTACTCTTTGACATTTTTACAGTCTTGAATTCCAGAATGGTTTGCAACCTTATGCCTCCTGCTCTCAAAAGGTTAATCTCTCACATGTCCACTCATAGTTTCTCTACTTTTCCTAAAGACATATACAAGGGTGTCAGGCTTTCATAGCATTCTATTCTGTATGCGTGAGAGGAGAAAGGTGCACATTTATGAGCTAGATAAGATATGCAAATAAAGGGGATTTTAAGCTTAGTTTAGGGAGTATTTTAGGTAGGACATTTGTTCTCTGTATTAGGGGAGTCTGGGGGCACTCTGGGGGAGAGGAAGGGAGGAAGGAGGTTGACCCAAAATACCCCAGAATTTGGTGTGACTGACTGGCAAGACACAGGCAGCTGGGGTCCAATCTGCTTGCTGATCTTGCTGTTATTGTCTCTGTACTGGGTGCACAATGTGTAAAAAAAAAAAAAAAATTGTCACAGATACCCAGAAAAGTTCAGAAGTCAGTACGGTATAGTTAATGCAATTTTATTGACAAAATGAACAAAGAAAATATATACATATATACATACAAAGGGACAGGCAAAGGGTTAAAACCAGGAACCCTGCTATCAGGAAAAATAGGATGTGAGGCTAAACTCCAATCTTGGAGACTAGGCCTTAGCCACTGGTAGTCTCAGCAGGAACCAGGATCAGGAGCAGGAACACAGGATCTCGATCCGACGTGGTGGGCATACCGACTCAAGCCTGCAGTCAGTAGGGAGCGATATCTGACTCACGCCTGCAGTCAGAATGGACCGAACTCTGACTCACGACTGCAGTCAGAATCAAAGCTGGTCTACCAGAGCCCCAGGTCCGTACTAGACTGGGTGTCTGCTAGGTACAAGGAACAAATGTAAGAGTAGTCAGCACCAGAGAGGGTAGTCAGACAAGCCAGATCATACACAGTTCAGATAGTCAGCCAGAGCCACAGGTCTGCACCAGGTTGGGTGTCCATTATAGGGATAAGCAAAAGAATAGTCAGACACAGCCACAGATCAGCACCAGGTTGGATGGAAGACTAGCCAGGTCATACACAGAGCTCAAGGTAATAGAACTGCTATGAACATCAACATAAGGGCAACTGAGTCAGGACTCAGTCTGCCTTTTAAACCCCTCCACAGGAAGTAGGTAGGAGAAGCAGCTCAGAGGGAGGAAGTAGGTAGGAGGAAGTAGGTAGGAGGAGACTACAGGAAGCAAACACATAAAACAGAGGCCTACTGCATGCTTCAAGCCTCGCGCCTGTAGATGACTCTGAAACCAAGGTAAGCTGTAACATAAATAAACAAAGAAAATAATAATAAAAAATTTTAAAATAAATAAATAAATATATTAGGTGACAGACAACTGACTAGGACCTTGACGTGAGCTTTGTGACTGAGGCAGACTTGATAGACAGCGGACAACACTGAACATTTATTTGAGGGCTAAGCCAAGACTTCACACTCCATCAGTTGTGTACTGTAGAAAGTAAAAACACACACAGTAGTTGAGTAATGTTCAGCAAGTACACAAGGGGCAAGAGGAGGGGGAAAGGTGGAGCAGTGCAGGGACATGGGAGTAAAGTGATAGTTCAGAAACAAACTGAAGTCATGGTTGCTGCAGTGGGTGCAATAAATGATGGTGATCCCTCTCTTTCCAGGAAAAATGCAGTTTGTCAAGGTCCCACCAAAAGTTCCACAACCGCCAGCGCCAGTACAAAAAAAAACATATAGGAAGACACTGAAGACGACAGCGAGTCGCATTCTAGTGTTAATGATGGCAATGGCATAATGGAGGAAGGTGTAGCAACTGAACCACCTGCTGCATCTGACATTGAGGCAAATAAGCACCAAAACACCTGTCCTCAAAGTAGTAGCAAACTTTGTGAAAGTAAAAGAAAAAACAAGGATAGCTTACATTTGACACAAACATGATAACAGTTAAAAACTGCTGTAGAAATATATATATATATATATATATATATATATATATATAAAAATATATATATATATATATCAATCACAAGGATACAAGACGCACTAACGTCAATAAAAAAGGGGGATAAAACATTTTTTAGATATATAAATGAAAGGAGGAAAATGAAACAAGGAATAGTTAGACTGAAAACAAAACATAGAAACTATGTAGATGAGAATAAAGGGCTAGCTGACTGTCTAAATTAATATTAGAACATAGAAACAGGGCTAGCTGACTGTCTAAATTAATATTTTTGTTCAGTTTTTACAGAAGAAGATGAAGGGAAGGGACCTCTGTTAGAAAAAAGAAATGGCAAGACATGGGAAACATGCAGATGAAGAAGTTCTACTTCAACTTTCTAAGTTAAAAATAGATAAATCAACGGGACCAGATGGGATACATCCAAAGTTGTTAAAAGAACTTAAGTGTGTTCTGGCAAAACCTTTAACAGAATTATTCAATCAGTCGCTATGGACAGGAGTAGTTCCAGAAGATTGGAAGATAGCAAATGTAGTACCGCTTCACAAAAAAGGTAGCAGGGAAGAGTCTAGTAACTACAGACCACTAAGTCTTACATCAGTAGTGGGAAAATTAACGGAGAGTATGCTAAAGGAAAGAATTGTTGAATATCTGAATTTGAATGGCTTGCAAGATACCAAACAGCATGGGTTTACAGCAAGGAGATATTGTCAAACTAACCTCATAGATTTTTTTTGACTGGGTAACTAAAATAATAGACCAAGGGCGAGCAGTAGATATAGCTTATATAGATTTCAGTAAAGCATTTGACACTGTCCCTCATAGAAGACTCATTAATAAATTGCAGTGTTTGAGTCTGGATGCAAAAATAGTTAAATGGATAAGGCAATGGCTGAGTGACAGCAGACAGAGGGTAATAGTCAATGGAGAATATTCGGATGAAAGGAGTGTTACTAGCGGGGTACCTCAGGGATCTGTACTGGGGCCCATTCTTTTTAATATTTTTATTAGTAATATTGCAAACGGTCTTCAAGGTAAGGTATGCCTTTTTGCAGATAATACAAAGATCTGTAAAAGGGTAGAATAAGCCAAATGACAAATAATTTAAGTAAATTAGAAGAATGGACAAGAGTGTGGCAGCTGCACTTTAATGTTGATAAATGTAAAATAATGCACTTGGGACATAAAAATCCAAAGGAAAAATATACTGTTATGGGTACTATGCTGTCAGAAACAACAGAGGAAAGGGATTTGGTAGTAATTATTTCTAATGATTTAAAGGTATGCAGGCAATGTAATAAAGTGGCAGAGAATGCAAGCAGGGTGCTGGGTTGTATCGCTAGGGGCATTAGTAGAAATAAAAGGGAAATGGTCATGTCACTCTACAGATCTCTAGTTAGACCTCACCTAGAGTATTGTGTACAGTACCGGACACCCCATCTCCAGAAGGATATAGATACTCTAGAGTATTGTGTACAGTACTGGAGACCCCATCTCCAGAAGGTTATAGATACTCTAGAGAAAATTCAGAGAAGGGCTACTAAAATGGTGACTGGTTTACAGTAAAAGAAATATCAGGATAGACTAAAGGATTTGTTCATGTATAGCTTGGAGGAGAGAGTAGAGAGGGGATATGATAGACACATTCAAATACAAGAAGGGATTCAACAAAGTGCAGGAGGGACATACATTTCAAAGGAGTAAAAATGTTAGGACAAGAGGCCACAGTCTAAAAGTAGAGGGACATAGATTTAGACGTAATGTAAGAAAGTTTTACTTCACTGAGAGAGTAGTAGATAAGTGGAATAGCCTACCAGCAGAAGTGGTAGACGTTAATACAGTAACATAATTTAAGCATGCATGGGATAGGCATAAGGCAGTCCTTAACATAAGAAAAGACCAAGGACCAAAAAAGGTTTGAGGTTTTTATAGTAGGAAAATGGGTAGGCAAGATGGGCCGAATGGTTCTTATCTGCCGTCAAATTCTATGATAAAGTCAGATGGTGCCAAATGCAGGTGACAAAATGATGTAAGGGAGCAAACAACTCTCTGGACTTTCATAAGAACAATTAAGCAAATAAATCAGTGTTCATAAATTTATTGAAACAACGTTTTGGTGTCAACAACCACCTAGTCACAATATGTTCTTTACCTCAGTTCCCACATCGTTCAGTTGGTTGCTGTTGAGCGCCAGGTTCAGGAAATGACTCCGTGACATCAGTGCTCAGGTACCACCTGGCTTGTGGTCTGGTCACATCTGGTACTTTCAACAGCCTTCTATGTCCTTTTCCCAAGCAGTTCATGGGGTTCAGGTGACGTGTGCTTGGGCGCGTATTGCGACGCATCTAGCGGTTCGCTGCATCACTTTTGGGCATGAATCTGTGTATGCAGGCATCAGGCTTATTCCTTGGAACACTGGAGACTCCACCTTCCTACTCTCTCTGGCTGGGTATAAGACGGCTCTGGACACTGTGCTCAGTTGCCCTTACGGTGGTGTCTGATGCAGTTGTTTATTTCTTTTGAGCGCTCCGTGTATGACCTAGGCTTGTCTGACCTTCCATTCTGGTGCTGACCTGTGGCTCTGTCTGGCTATTCTTCCTGCATTTTCCCTTGGCATAGTAGATATCTAATCTGGTGCAGACCTGTGGCTCTGGCTGACTACCCGCTCCATGTATGACCTAGGCTTGTCTGACCATCCATCCTGGTGCTGACCTGTGGCTCTGTCTGACTATTCTTCCTGTGTTTTCCCCTGGCATAGTAGACATCCAATCTGGTGCAGATCTGTGGCTCTGGCTGACTTGCCACTCTGGTATTGACCCCTGGCTAATCCTCGGAACCACTAGACCTTACCATCGGCTCTGGCTAAACATCCTCTCTGTTTCAGCCCAGGTGGTCTCTACAAAGTAGACTGGCTGCAGGCGTGAGTCAGTAAGAGTCTCCCTTGTTCCTGTCTGTGTAGGAGATCTCTGTTGCTGTGCATTTGTGGCTTACCTTACTCGCTACTCTGAGACTACCATTGGCAGTCTGCCTAGTCTCTAGCAGAGAGGTTTACCCCAAGCAGTCTCCTATTTCTGGTAGGAAGCACTGTCTTCTTCTGATACCCTCTGCTCCTTGTTGTTATTTTATTATCTATTTTATATTACCAATCAATAAACATGGTTTTACTATTACATTACTGAGTCCTGGGGTATTCTTGAATACCGTGGCACACCTTTCTCAAACCCGACACAATATATATACAGTACTGTGCAAAAGTCTTAGGCAGGTGTGAAAAAATGCTGTAAAGTAAGAATGCTTTCAAAAATAGACATGTTAATTGTTTATTTTTTATCAATAAACAAAATGAAAGTGAGTGAAGAGAAGAAAAATCTAAATCAAATCAACATTTGGTGTGACCACCCTCAGACATTCATTCTTGTACCACTCTTGAGCCCTTCAGTGAACTAACTGCCTTCTGCTACATCCAAATATTTCAATTTTTGACTCATCAGTCCAGATTACCTGCTGACATTTTTCTGCACCCAGTTTCTGTGTTTCCGTGTATAGTTGCATCACTTTGCCTTTTTTCCACAGCAGAGGTATGGCTATTTGGCCTCAAGTCTTCCGTGAAGACCTCTCCTTACCAGACTTCTCCGAACAGTAGATGGGTGTACCAAGATTCCACATTTTTCTGCCAATTCTGAGCAGACAGCACTGCTGGACATCTTCCGTTTGCAAACGGAAGTAAGCATGGTGAGTCTTTCATCTGCTTCTCTAGGTTTTCTTGGCTGACCACTGTGTCTATGGTCCTCACCGATGCCTGTCTCTTTGTGCTTCTTAAAAAGAGCTTAGACGGCTCATTCGGAAACCCCTGTCTGCCTTGAAATTTCTGCCTGGGAGAGACCTTGCTGATGTAGTATAACTACCTTGTGTCTTGTTGCTGTGCTCAGTCTGGCCATGGTGTATGATTTTTGACATTAATCTGTCTTCAGCAACCTCACCTTATTAGCTGTTAGTCTGGCTGTTCCTCACCCAGTTTTATCCCTCCTACACAGTGGTTTCTATTTCAGTTAATGATTGTGTTTCAACCCGTATATTAAATTGATGATCATTAGCACCTGTTTGGTATAATTTTTTAATCATATTCCTGACCATATGCCTACAAAATCCCTGACTGTGCAAATGTACCTAGAAGAATTGATGCTGTTTTGACTGCAACGGGTGGTCACACCAAATATTGATTTGATTTAGATTTTTCTTCTGTTCTCTCTCTCTTGTTAATTGATAAATATAAACTAATAACTTGTCTATTTTCGAAATCATTCTTACTTTACATCATTTTTTCACACCTTTTGTACAGTACTATATATATATATATACACAGACATCAATCACCCCACACCAGTCCCCAACCACCACTGTAGGTTGTACTTTTTTTTTTTTAATGTCTTGATGTCTTGACATTATCACGAATATGCCAGTGTCACTTAACACATTTATCAAGAAGATTATTGATAAAGGTCCAAAGTGGTACCGAAACGTTGATGGAATAAACAAGCAGTTTTTCTTCACCTCAACAAGTCCTTTGGGTGCTTCTTTACTTTGCAATATTTGTATACATGACTTTGTTATAGACTAGCACCAGGCATATATCTGTCACATTTGAGAGAGTGCATAACTTAGGACATTTCTATAAATATATATATATATATATATATATATATATATATATATTTGTGGATGTGGGTGCATGTGTGTGTCTCCTCCTCTCTTTTATATTCATATATATATATACATACATATCCTATATAATAATTCGCTAAATCGTGTGTAATGCGCGACATGCGCAGTACACATTGCTGCGCGTGCTGCTGTCACCGCGACCGGGTGGCAGTGACACTGTGGCCCGTGTAACGGGCTGTTCAACTAGTATATATATATATATATATATATATATATATATATATATATATACTCATCCTGGATGTTCCTTGAAGATACAGCACGCTACATAGTATATCTGCATTAAAGCCTGGACCTTTGACAGGGCAACCTATGCAGGGCTGATACCTGGGTTTAAATACTATAGCCTAACCAATCACCTGCAAACAAACAAAACAACAAATGTGGCATGCTAACATTATCGTCAAAGCCTCCTGCTTGGGTTACCCTGAGGAAGATCCAGGCTTGGATCGAAAACATGGCCAGTGATGGATATATTCTAATACATGTATCGGTTAATGCTGAAATACTACATGAAGTACTGCCTCTTCTTGGAACATCCAAGCTGAGTATACCATGATACCATGGGCCGGGCACCTGTTGATTACTTTATATTGCCAATTTTGTGTGTGACACGGCCTTGTCATTTTATATATATATATGTTTCCATTTTCCCAATTTTAAACATTATTGTCCCATTAAAGGATGAACGCCTCTCCCCCCATTTAAGTAGGAATGTTTTTTTTTTGCCTCATATGGTGCAACTAGTTTGCCCCAGTACTGTTCCTCTTTTTTTGGTGAATTAGAATAAAATAGAATACAACAGATGATCCAACATCTCTCTGAATGAGAGACTTGGCAAGTCTTACGCATTCTGCCGCAGGCTGCTAAGAGATAGACCTATAACAACAGAGAGCAGCGAGGGCGCGTGCTAATGCATCCTAACTCTTCCTAAACCCACTGTTTATAATGTCCTCGAGAAAGGGAAATTTGACCTTTTACTATTTATCTTTTCAAACAATATTTATAAAGATAATATTAATAATGCTTCTTTTTTGGGGGTCTGGAACATGTCAATAATTTGTAATTCAGTCCCTCAGTCCATCCACGTGTTATCTGTTTTGACAAATAACAATGCAAAATAAAAAAAATGTGGGTGACCCCGCTCCACCTCCTTTCCCTAATTCCTAACAAAACAAATCAAACACTGTTTGCTTGGTGCGCGTACTTTGGCTGCCCTGCCTTAACCCCCAGAAGCAGCAAATTAAGCTTTTCTTTAAATATTTTTCAATGATCTGCTTCAGTGCAACTCAAAATCTTGAAATCTGAAAAAAATTTTAAGAATATATGAGAACTAAAGTCTGCACGGGCCTCATTGCTATAAACTTTGTCTCCTCGGGGAGTACTTTGATCCATAAAAGCTATTTCTGGGCTTCCAGCCAGTTTAGTTTGAGTCTTAGAACCGTAATATTGAAGATGAATATATCAAGCAAAATTGGTTTGTTTTATCTGTTTTGTCCTCTTACTAGGGACATATATTTTCATAGATGGATGTTAGATAAGTATGTTTTTAATGCAGAGCTAACCAGTGATATACATAAGTTGATCTAGAGTTTATTCTCAATGATGTGATACAATTATTATTATTATTATTCTTTATTTATATAGCGCCAACTAATTCCGCAGCGCTGTACAATTGGGAATAGACATACAGAGGTATTAAATAGTACAATCAGATGTGGAGAACAGGAGGATCAGAGGGCCCTGCTCGTGAGAGCTTACAGTCTAGAGGAAGGTAGGTTTGATACAGAAGGAGTAAGTGCTATTGGGTGTAAGTGCCTCCTGCCACATGAACTGCCGGTCAGTGGGTGGGAGTGAGAAGTGCCGTTGAGTGCAGTAGTCCGTGCAAAGGGGTGAATCTTGGTGATGATGTTTATGGAGGCAGTTGATAGGCCTCCCTGAAGAGGTGAGTCTTCAGGGAGCGTCTGAAGATTTGAAGGCTGGGGGAGAGTCTGATGGGGCGGGGGAGGGAACTCCACAGCTCAGGTGCAGCACGGGAGAAGTCCTGTAGGCGGGAGTGGGAGGATGTGATAAGAGCTGTGGAGAGGAGAAGGTCATGTGCAGAGCGAAGATGGCGGGCGGGAGTATATTTGGAAATGAGAGATGAAATATAGGGGTTAGTGAGGGCTCTATAAGTTAGCACCAGAGTTTTGAATTTTACTCTGTATGCTAACGGGAGCCAGTGTAGGGACTGACAGAGGGGTGTGGTGTTAGAGAAGCGATGAGTGAGGTAGATTAGTCTTGCAGCAGAGTTCAATATGGACTGTAGCGGGGTTAGTCGGGTGAGAGGCAGGCCATTTAGTAAGGAGTTACAGTAGTCAAGACGGGACATGATGAGTGTTTGGATTAGAATTTTGGTAGTGTCTTCTGTGAGAAAGGGTCGGATTCTAGAGATGTTGCGGAGGTGGAGGCAGCATGAGTTGGAGATTGACTGGATGTGAGGAATGAAGGATAGGGCAGAGTCAAATGTGACCCCCAGGCAGCGTGCTGTAGGGGTTGGTGTGATGGAGGTGTTGTTAACGGTGAGGGTAATATTTGGGATAAGGCACGATATGATAGGCACGATATGATTTCAAGGATATGATAGGCACGATATGATTTCAAGCTATTCTACCTAAAGTACTGATATACTATATATCAAGCACAAACCAAGAAGTATCTTCTAGCTGATCACAAACCCCTTTGTCCCATTTTGCCTGTGTCAGATGGGAGAGATATTAAGCTTTTGCAGACCAATAATGAAAACTATTTTCTGCTGTGCATATGTCTATGGCAAGGGTAGGCAATGAATGATGGGATTTGTAGTCGAACAACAGCTGGTGGGATGCAGTTCTATGCACAGGCAGTCACAATGGAGTGAAGAACATTTAGGCAAAATAGTTTAATTTACTCAAGAGAAAAGATGATTAAGAAGGGATGTTGTTACATTGTATAAGTATATGAGAAATCAATACAAGGATTTCACTAATGAGCTGTTAATTCCAAGGCCTGGTCAGAAAACCATGGGCCACCTCTTACAATTAAAGGAAAGGAGGTTTCAATTTCAGCAAAAGAAGCAAAAGAAAGGAGTTCTTTACAGTAAGGTCTTCAATTGTGGAGTTCTTTTTCCAAGCATGCGGTAATGGCAGAGACAATGGATACATTTTAAGAGAAGATTAAACATATTTCTAGCATATTTCTAGAAGGTTAAATAGACTAACACCCATCTTGGAGTCAAGAAGGATTATATAATTCTCATTTTTTGGGGTTATACAGTGGAAAAGGTTGAATGTGATGAACTTTTTTTTTCTTCCACCTAATTTACTACGTAGCTATGAAAGTATGTACAATTACCCCTGTTCCTCTGGCGTTAGCCTATAATATTAGTGGCTATGCTTCAGGCTATGCACTAGAACAGGTGTCCTCAAACCTGTCCTCAATCTCCACCAACAGTCCATGTCTTCAGGATCTAAAACGCAAGTAAAGAGTTTTCAGGCAGTTTCTTCAGAATAACTGAGTCACTGATTGATTCTCCTGTGTTCTTGCGAGAAGATCCTGAAATTCTGCATCATTGGGGGACCTAAGTACAGTTCTGAGTGCCCTACACTAGTGCATTTTAGTGTAGTAGTGCATACCCCAGACAGCCCCATAGCATGTGCAGGGAAATAGTGTTATTTAATACATTGTACTAAACTAGTCTCAGTGCAAAACTGCACCCCCAAATCCCACAAACTGCCTCATTGTCCTCCACTTGGCCAAAGTGGAATTTTGGCATATGTGACTCAGTACATTCTCATTAGAAAGGTATAGGGTCTAAAATCGATTCCAGGCCCTGATTTATCACATAATAGTGTTTGTACATTTACCCCAATGGCTCTTGAATGCAAGATGACACACAACACATCCTAGGTATGGTTATCTGGAAATCTTGACTTTACCCTGTATATATTACGTATTCTTGAATATAATGCAGTGCAGGAACAATGCTGACTATTGCAACCTGCTTAGCTCTGGTGTTCATGCCTCTCAATTCCATACATTTAAATTCATACTAAACGCGTCAGAGCGACCTTACTCTCTCCAAAGTTTACCTCTGCTCCCTTCTCCTCCAGTTATTCCATCTGTCTCTGCATAGCATATAAATTCTTGCTCCATTCATTAACGGCTTCATCTTTTCTGCCCTTCCAACATCTTCTCCCTGATCTCCCAAGACTCCCACTATCTACACACCTTTCCATCCGTTACAGTCACCCAAGGCAATATTTCTCACACCTCCGTTTGTGTTTATTGCTCTCAATTGGATATAACCTCTTTCCACATTGTTCCTAGAACTGATTGAAGCTACTGGTAGGACATGTTGAAACCATAAAGTAGCGATCCCCCCCTTAATCCCTTGGTTGCTGGAGAGATCTCCAAAGAAATGTTTTGGTGACCTCTCTAGCATCTATGGGGTTAAGTAATAGCTAAATCTATTTTCCCCTTCTTCTTAAAGAATGCTTTCTGGATGATAATAATTTACCATCATTTTGAACTTAAATCAAACCACCTCTATAGGATGCTGAGCTCACACTTATCTTCTACACTGCCAAGTGCTTACACCTTCAGTAGCTTAAGGAAAATTATTTTTCATAGCTATCTGCATATAATGCTGAGTTTTCACATCTGGATGTACACACTTAGATAGCTTTACTAGGGAAAAGAAGTGCAATTCTAGAGCAAATCAACTGCACCAAGGGGAATAATTAAATACTCCTCAAATCCCCACTGAATTAATCCTTTGAATGCCAGTGAGGTTTCCAATGCATCCATTTGGAGACCTCTAGCAATCAAGTGATTCAAACTCCTATTTAAATCAATTCAGATTTTTAATTATTCCTCCGGGATGTATTTGGTTTGTTAAAGAATTCACTGCATTGTCTTAGTAAATCAGCCTCATTAACCAGCCTCTAATGTGTGCCCAGGATCACACAGGAGAGGGACGTGCAAGAGGCTCTAAATTTTGATGCCTGAGTATCAGAAATATTAGGAACTCTGTCTAATTTACTGGTTTTCAATTTTTTTTCTCAAGACATCCCTATCACAAAAGCTGGAATATTTGGAGCACCACCAACACACAATCTGGAATTTTTGGGGAACCCCTAATATATTTTAGGTAACTTCATAAGGTTGCAATGAAGTATAAATATACAGTGATTCTTATGTCTCACAATCATAATATCAAAAGTAAACATATTGTATAAAACAATTTCCATAAAGAAATATTTGAAAACTCAACAATCAAAATTTTGTCAAAGTCTTCATAGAAAAAAGGGGTTCCATAAGTGAACGTTTATGGCACGATGTGCCACAGCACCCTAAATGAGCGAGAATCCCTGCTCCCATTCTTCAGACCTGCAGTCCGTTATTATTGAGGAATCTTTTCTAGAACATTTGTCATATAATTACTGGTTTAATCAAACCTTTACAATGTGTTGGATACATCACTGGCACTCAAAGGGTTACATTTCCCGATACGAGAATACATTTTTGTGAAGTGCAAGATTCCACCATATCACTGTCAGGTCTCAATCCTGGAACAGAACATTCACCTATGCCTCTTGTTTTCTATAAAGTCATTGTTTTTTGTTTTTTTTTTTTAAAAAGTGCATGTTGACTTTCTAATGTTTACTTGATAAATTACTTTTAAAGAGATAGTAATATCTTAGGATAAATGAAGGTTCGATCATTTCTTACACTTTGTAATAACACCCTCCATGGTTGTGAATGTTCATATCGATCTGATTGATGTGTAATTATATTATAAAGTGTCCCCCCGCCCCTTTTACAGATGTCAATCTTCTTCCATCAAATCTGACATCCGGACAGATTGCAACAAGGGACAATCTTGTGTCTATCAGTATACGGAATATCCTGCCCCCCCTTTAACAAACCAGGACAGGTTTCTCCTTATAAAGACAGAAGACCATCCCTTGTCACGCTCCATCCAAACCGGCTTTCAGCTTTGAGGAATGAAGAGTGACATTAGTAAAAGGGGGGAGGGGGAACTTTTATAATATAATTACACATCAATCAGATCGACATGAACATTCACAAAGGTGGAGAGCGTTATTACTAAGTAGAACAGCAAACAACCAGAAGGGGCATGCTTTACAGCTATGTGAGTATTCACCTGCAGTATTGACACTGTTATTGCCATATTTGTGGTTTGCACCCCTTCTGGTGTTATTTGTTGTTCTGTTTTATGAAGGAGTCAGAGGGCATGTTCATTGCTTAGAGGGAAGCAGCATTCCAGTCCCTCTGAGGGTTTCACTGAGTGGGGGCAGTCTGGAATCTCCCATTTGTCCATTTAACCACTGATAGTGGGATTTTATCTTGTAAGTACGATGGTGCATCGGTGGAGGTTATACACAACTGAGGGAATACACTAGGAGCCCCCCTTTTTCTCTTTTTGTCATTATTACTAAGTGTAAGGAATGATCAAATTTTCCTTTATCCTGAGATATTACTATCTCATTAAACTTGTAAGGTGCCCTGAAAAATCAGGATTATGTATTAGGGGTGCCCTGAGCCACTTATCTAACTCCTTGGACTGTAATAATTTTTCTAAGGCATTTGCCAGGCAGTGAATTGGAGAGATCTTAAAGGGATAGTAATACCTAAAATGTAAAAAAAAATATGTTGTAGGGTTTATCCCCCTGAGTAAAACAAGAGTACTCCCACTGCTGAAAGATGTTTCATTCAAAAGTTATTAATTTTCAAAGTTGAATTTTTTAGGTGCAATATCACAGTGGCCTGAAATTTTACAGTGGCGCTGTTGCTACACCATCCTATGGAGATTTATGGTCCTGAGACCAGAGCTGTCCATAGGATCGTGTAGCAACAGCGCCACTGTACAATTTCAGGCCACTGTGATATTGCACCTAAAAAATTAAACTTTGAAAATTAATAACTTTTGAATGAAGCATCTTTCAGCAGTGGGAGTACTCTTGTTTTACTCAGGGGGATAAACCCTACAACATATTTTTTTTTACATTTTAGGTATTACTATCCCTTTAAGCACCCAGAGGGTTAAAGGGCTAGTAACATTTCAAAATAAAAGCAGCACCAATTAATCTTCTCTCACGGTGCCCGTGATTGCCGTCCAGGATCGCTGTTGTGGTTTTCAGGCGACATTGTAGTATCACTTTCTGAGTGTCATACTTATGAGCGTTCGCCATTCTTATAGGCCTGTGGTAATTGCCAGAGTTAGTCTCCACCTATTTGCTAGGCCTTATAGGCCTCATTCTGCCAGTACTCCTTTGCCCTTTTGTGGTGTACCTGTGCGCCAGCTCTTGTGATTATTTCCTATGCTTTGATCCATGTATGACATCTGGCTACATTTGGCTCCAGCTATGTTCGATCCCTGACTTGTTGCCTTCAGCTCCGGTCTGACCCTTGGCTCAGTCTGACTACCCTCTCTGTGCTGACCCCGGCTCCGGCTGACTATCCGATACAGTACCAACCTTGGCTTGGCTGACTAACTGCTCTGTGCTGACCCCCGCTCCGGCTGACTATCCGATACGGTACTGACCTTGGCTGACTAGCCGCTCTGTGCTGAGCCGTCTCTGGCTGACTATCCGATACATTTCCGACCCTTGGTCTGACTGACTCCGCTCCTATGCTAGACCCTGCTCTAGCTGATCTCTCTGGTACAAGCTGTGCTCAGTGTCCTCCCTCTGCACCGGACTTTGTCTCTGGCTATCCTATACTGCTTGATACCGATGGTTAGTGCCTTTGGGTGCACCCTAGAGTACTAGGGATTTGAGTCACCGTTGCACGTAGCTACCCTAGCGTTCTGGGGAATTCTAGTCGCCATTGCCTGTAGGTTTACCCTAGCATTCTAGAGTATCCGAGTCTATTACCCTGGTATACCCTAGCGTTCTAGGGGAGCATTTCTCATTTTTGTTTGGGCGGTTTCGCTTTACTTGCACTAGCTACCTTCCCATTCCGTAGACAGATTGGAATCAGTTCCTGTTCCGTCAGTGGATTGTGTGCTGTCTCCACCCCTGATCCTGTGGGGGTCGGGGAAGTGCTTTCCGTATTTATTTTTTTATCTTATTTTAATAAAAATATTGATTTTACTGTATCTGTACTTGTCAGTATTGATATTCCATAGTCACTCAGTGACATCTTCATAGTTTTGGGTCATGGAGAGTGGTATTTCAATACTGTCAGAGTTGTAGTAAAGTATCCCCCTCCTGTCCCTTTTACCTAGTGTAAGACACCTCCCCTCAGATGTGGAATCTGATCATTTGACCGGACAGATCACAGCAAGGGACAATCTTCTTACTGTGATCATAAGGAAAACCCTGCCCCCCCTTGATAGGTTTTTCCCTTATGATCACTGAAGATTGTCCCTCTCTGTGATCCATCCGGACAGTCTTGCTGCTCTGAGGTGAGCAGTGTTACATCAGTAAAAGGGGCAGGAGGGGAATACTTTGTCATTGAATTACTCTTGAACTACAACTCTGACAATATTGAAATAACACTCTCCATGGCCCAAATACTATGAAGATTAATTGGAGCTGCTTTTATTGAGAAACATTACTATCCCTTTAGAGAGCAGAGGCTTGTGCAATGCATTGCTAGGCTATGTAATGTATACGTCCCTTGTTCTTAACCCCCTTGAGCAGCAGGGCAGTACGTGGTTCTCATGGATTAAAAGGGTTAATTTAATCAGCACATAGTCCTTGACCTCAATTAAACTATTTTGGAGCACATTTGGTATCGGGATAATGATAAAAAAAAGGGATTCCAAGATTTTTACGTTTTCAAGATCAAATATACATCAAAAGCTGACTGTTTCATATCAGTCCACAAGAGCCAAAAATCTATCGAGTTAACCCAGAGCAAATGTCATGTATCACACGTCAGTGTAACATACATTCAGCTGTACGTTCAGCATCAGACAGATCACAGACCCACAAAAACTAAGGAAAAATACTGAAATCATGAAGATCGAAATCAGGGATGAGCAATGCATGGCCCTCCAGCTACTGCCAGATTACAAGTCCCAGCCAATGGCTGGTGAGAGATGATGGTGGTGTGTCACAGTATCTTGTAGCGCTGTCGCTTCTGGCGATGCTTACAATCACACCCCAGTGTCATTTCCACAAGCAGTTGGACGCAACAATGCTACATGCGTCATCTGAAGGCGCAAGGCTTCAGCATGCTGCAGGCCTCTGTTTTATGTGTTTGAGGCCTGTAGTCTCCCCCCGAGCTGCTCCTCCTGGCTACTTCCTGTGGAGGGGTTTAAAGGGCAGACTGATTCCTGACTCATTTACCCTTACATTGGTGTTCTGTGCAGTTCATTATTTGTATTCCTGATTCCTGTGTATAACCCGGCTTGTCTGTCCATCCATTCTGGTGTTGACCTGTGGCTCTGTCTGACAATTCTCCTTGTGCGTTCTGATTTGGCTAAGATATCCTTTCTGGTGCAAACCTCTGGCTCTGGCTGAGTACTCACTCCGTGTATAACCTAGGCTTGTCTGACTACCCACTCTGGTGTTGACCTGGGGCTCTGTCCACTGGGCATACCATCTCTTCGGTGGATATCCTACCTGGTGCAAACCTGTGGCTCTGGCTGACTACCCACTCTGTGTATGACCTAGGCTTGTCTGACTACCCAGTCTGGTGTTGACCTGGGGCTCTGTCCACTGCGTATCCAACATTCCATCGCTTCAGTGGATATGCTATCTGGTGCAAACCTGTGGCTCTGTCTGACTACCTGCCCTGTGTATGACTTTGGCTCGTCCGACTATCCTATCTGGTGCTCACTAGAAGGCTCTGTCTGTTCACTGCTTTGTTAGTTCAGTTATTCAGTTATCCTTCCTAGTATAGACCTGGGGCTCTAGCAGACTCATAACTACTGACTGCAGACTGAGTCAGTATTACTCTTGGGCGTTACCTTACCGCGAGACTCCAGCAGGCTGAGGCCTAGTCTCGGACAGTGTGGTGGTGATATTGGGAGACTGCTATTCCTGATACAGTGCTCGCCTTTTCATTCACCCACTGTGTATATATATTTATATTGCGTTACTGTCATTATTCTCATAATAAAGGTTATATTAACTATACCGTCTGACTCCTGGTTTTGCTTGCCAACCGTTAACATGGTGTAGTCTGATGGCACTGGGAGCTCTGCACATTGCCCAGCCCTGACCTAAATGAATAACAGTACATGAATACACAGATGGAAAATATTCACCTACCAGTTTGAAAGTTGTGTACACAGGCCACAGTGCCACCCAGCAGCCTCGGCTGGTGTCTGGAGCCTCTCTGCTATCTGGCCACGCTGCAGTCATGTGCAGTACAGAGCGCCCTAACGCATCACGGCTGATACGGAGTGAAGTGCTCCAAATTCGGTCCATAGTCCTCTCTGCAGACATTCCTGGAACCCAAGAAGGTGAGCAGAGAGGACTACAGTCAGAATTCCGAGCGCCTCGCTCCATATCAGCTGTGGAGCATTCTGGCAGTCTGTACTGCACATGACTACAGCGGGCGGGGTCTCTACTGCACATGACTGCAGCGGGCGGGGTCTCTACTGCACATGACGGCTTCTGACAAACATCCTAGCGAATTATTTTATAGGATTTGTCCCCTTTGCAAACATTACTTCAAATGAATAGTATGATGAAAAATACAAAGCATAAAGTGGAACTATCACCCTATATAACGTCCCCCCACAATAATTAGGCATATGGCGATTAGCTTCTTAAAGGGATAGTAATACCTAAAATGTAAAAAAAAATATGTTGTAGGGTTTATCCCCCTGAGTAAAACAAGAGTACTCCCACTGCTGAAAGGTGTTTCATTCAAAAGTTATTAATTTTCAAAGTTGAATTTTTTAGGTGCAGTATCACAGTGGCCTGAAATTGTACAGTGGCGCTGTTGCTACACCATCCTATGGAGATTTATGGTCCTGAGACCAGAGCTGTCCATAGGATCGTGTAGCAACAGCGCCACTGTACAATTTCAGGCCACTGTGATACTGCACCTAAAAAATTCAACTTTGAAAATTAATAACTTTTGAATGAAACATCTTTCAGCAGTGGGAGTACTCTTGTTTTACTCAGGGGGATAAACCCTACAACATATTTTTTTTTACATTTTAGGTATTACTATCCCTTTAACATCGCTATTATCGGGGACAAGTACCACGATCTGAAGCAATCCTTCTTTTTCTGAGACTGATAGCCAGGCTTCTTTTTTCTGAGACTGACAGCCAGGCTTCTTTTTCTGCATGCCTGTGCCGTCAGTCCCTTCCGGTACCTTAAAGGGATAGTAATACTTAAAATGTAAAAAAAAATAAGTTGTAGGGTTTATCTCCCTGAGTAAAACAAGAGTACTCCCACTGCTGAAAGGTGTTTCGTTCAAAAGTTATTAATTTTCAAAGTTGAATTTTTTAGGTGCAATATCACAGTGACCTGAAATTGTACAGTGGCGCTGTTGCTACACAATCCTATGGACAGCTCTGGTCCCGGGACCATAAATCTCCATAGGATGGTGTAGCAACAGCGCCACTGTACTCTTGTTTTACTCAGGGGGATAAACCCTACAACATATTTTTTTTTACATTTTAAGTATTACTATCCCTTTAAGGTACCATGTACTGCCTCCTACAGGAGACTGGAATGGACAGCGCAGGCACGCAGATGTCTCTAAGGCAATATATCTGCGTGCAAGCCTGGCCGCCGTTCTCAGAAGAAGAAGGATTACTTCAGAACCTGGTACTTGTGCCCCATAATAGCAATATTAAGAAGCTAATCTCCATGTGCCTAATTATTGCGGAGGACTTTTATATAGGGTGGTAGTACAGATTTAATGTATGTCTTTTTATACACACTAGCATGTTGCCACTATGGGAGATACTTCGTTTATAAATTCTAACAGCTCAAACTGTTTGTTGGAATACACAATATGGAAGGTTGGTTGGTTTTTTTTTTTTAATGCCAATTTATGAAAAGTCACCACTAAGTGGCATTGTTATTATAGATCTCTAGGAAAAAATGTCAGCTGCGTACCAATAGAAAAAAAAGGAAATAAAAATGATTTTGTGGTCTAGTTTGAGCTATAATTTTGAACAAAGCATCTCACATTATTTGAGTTCTCCCAAGAAAAACAGGAGATACACTACAGTACAGAGGTTTAAAAAAATATGTATTCCTTTAACCAGGCACGTGCACACATAGACACCAAGGGGGGCTTGAGCACCTGCCCTTTTTGTCCAAGGTGCCCTCATGCCCTTTTAAAAAAAAAAAAAACTTGCCTTGCCGCCCGCACTAACCCCCCACCGCCCAGTCAGGTCTGTGGCTCCTTCAGGACAGACCTGTAGATGCTGCACTCCCTCGTCGGCTCTTTAGTATTACAGAGCACTGGGAGATGACATCATCTCCCAGCGCCCTGCATGAAAAGAAGACCGTGCGGGAGCTCCAGCAACTACAGGTCTGTGCCAAAGGAGGCACATACAGACCTCTCCTGCCGCTGGACCACCAGGGAAGAGGTAGGAAACGGACACTGGGGGGAAATGTGGAAATGATGGAGCAATATGGATCTGATGGGGGGCAAGATGGAGATGATGGGGCTATGTATGTGAGGGTACGTTGGAGCTGATGGCAATATGGAGCTGATGGGGGGCAATATAGAGATGAAGGGGGCAATGTGAGGGTACGTTGGAGCTGATGGGACAATATGGAGATGATGGGGGCAATATGGAGATGATGGGGCCAATGTGAGGGTAAGTTGGAGCTGAAGGGACAATATGGAGCTGATGGGGCAATATGGAGCTGATGGGGGCAATGTGAGGGTAAGTTGGAGCTGATGGGGACAATATGGAGATGATGGGGGCAATGTGGAGCTGATGGGGGCAATATGGAGCTGACAGGAGACAATGTAAGGGCAATATGGAGATGATGGGGGGCAATGTGGAGATTAGGAGCATTGTGTAGGTGTCCAGTGGAGATGGCCAAGGGGGGGTGCTTCAGATTTCTGTGCCTACAGGCTTCTGAGATTTTAAATATATATTTTGAATAAATACTTTTGAGAAGTGCCCTTTTTTCATTTGAGCCCCTGCCCCCCAAAATGTAAGTGCACATCCATGCCTTTAATGTCTTTGATGCCAGATAAGTTTTTTTTTTTTTTTAGATATCGCTAAACTTCAAAGATCTAATAAGCCATTTCTTTACAGTGTCTTGTATCTTTGGTGCTGTATGGAAAGAATAGGGGTGTTATTTACTGTTGAAGACTCCAATATCAAAGATACATTAATAGTATTAATTTAATACGCCATCATTTTTCGCTTTTCCCCGCAAAAAATTTAATCTTTCTGCCTATGCAAACATTTCCTCCTTTTCGACAATTTTAACAAATTTTCCGCCTATGTTAACACATTTTTCACATATTTTAACACATTTTTTGTCTGCATTTCCTATAGGTACTACATTTCCCACTGTAATATTACTTCTTCTGAGGGCTGAAGTTTAGAAATAAGTGGCTGAAAGTCAAAGTTGTGAGTCTTACAGCAAAATATGGCTTGAAAAATGTGTTAGCATGCAGAATGCATGTGTCCTTTGCCCACAACACTTTCTTGCTTAAGTGACACTGGCACATATTCATGATGATATCAAGTAATAAAAAAATAAAGTACAACCTACAATGTGGTAGATATGTACTGTAGTGGTGGTGGTGGGGGACTGGCATGGTGTGATTTGTGTATGTATTTTTACCATTGTCATATTCTATCCTCCTTCTCAGATTATTGACACATATTACTTATCGGTCATAGCAGTGGTCCCATCTGTCCTCCACCTCCTCATCTGTGCTGCTGTTAATATATTTGTCCTGGCTTTTTCTTTCATGTGTGGTTTCTGCTATTACTACTACTGGAGTTAGATGTTGATGTAATTCTACTGCCACTACTACTAGGTGTCAAAGGTGCAGAACTTACAGCAGCAGCACAAGAGGTACTTGTCATATCTAACACTGTGGATGTTAACCTGTGTTGCTGTTGTGGGAACTCAAATCAGGTGTGTGTGGCTGAGTGGGACTTGGACTTTGAAGAGGTGAGAATGCTGATGATGACTGATAGGGTGACTGTGTGCTTTTTGACATCTGTGCTTGTCCAGGATCAGACTTTCCAATGATTTTCTCAAACAGTTTATAGACAGGCACAGTGCTCCTTAAAAGTGGTGGAAGATTCAGCCTTTGACTTTCTGCTAACCTTATAGTCCTGTCATCATCCTCACTCTCAACTTCATCTGTATCTGAACAAGAGAAGGATGCTGGAGGGATATATTCTAGATCTGCATCATCATCTGTCATCATTAGGTCATCCTCAGCAGCATCAGCATCACCTGACAGTTCTTGCCCATTACTACCCTTATATTCCTCTAAGCTTTTGGGGGTCTCAAACAATTTATTTTTACTTTTACTGTAACAAAGTTCCCTACTACTTTGAGGATGGGTGTTTTGGTGTCTCACTATCTGATGCAGCAGGTGGTTCAGCTGCTACACCTTCCTTATCAACACTTGAATGTTACTTGTCATCTTCAGTGTTCTTCTTATATGGTTCTTTATTTCCACTGGCACTGGTGGTGCTGGAACTAGTTTTGCTGGGACCTTGACAAACTGCATCCTCCCTTGGAGTAAAGGGATCATCATCATTGATTGCACACGCTGCAACAACCATTGCTGCAGTCAGTTTTTGAACTACTACTTCACTCTCACATCCCTGCACTGCTCCACCCCTCCCCCTTCCCCTTGTGCGTTTGCTGGACATTCTACAACTACACTGTGTTTTTTTACTGTACGGTACACACCACAACTGATAGAGCTGTATGATGCCTTGCCTAAGCCCAGTCAGCTGTCTGTCACTATCACCTAAGATATTTCGTTTTTTTATTCTTTTTTATTTATTTAGTTTAAATTTTTTAAGTTGTCCATCCTGTTGTCTTATCACAGTCTCTCCAAAAAAAGTTATAACTGAAAAACAAAATCAACAACTTCTTTCCCTAGACCTCCCCCCCACCCAGCACAGGGACAATAACAGCAAGATCAGCAAGCAAATAGGTTGCCTGTGTCTTGCCTGTCAGTTACATGGAATTTTGGAGTATCTGGGGGACAACCTCCTTCCTCCCTTCTTATCCCCTAGAGTGTCCCTCAGACTCCCCTAATACAGAGAACAAATGTCCTACCTAACTGACTCCCTAAACTAAGCTTCAGTTCCCCTTTATTTGCCTATCTCCTCTAGCTAAAAACATGCTGCTCTCTCCTCTCACAAACACAGAATGGCTGCTGTGACACCCTGACAGCCTTTTATATGTCTGGACACAGAATGGCTGCTGTGACACCCTGGCACCCTTTTATATGTCTGGACACAGAATGGCTGCTGTGACACCCTGACACCCTTTATATATCTGTACACAGAATGGCTGCTGTGACACCCTCACAGCCTTTTATATGTCTGTACAAAGAATGGCTGCTGTGAGAGCCTGACACCCTTTTATATGTCTGTACACAGAATGGCTGCTGTGAGACCTGACACCCTTTTATATGTCTGTACACAGAATAGCTGCTGTGACACCCTGACATTCTTTTATATGTCTGTACACAGAATGGCTGCTGTGACACCCTGACACCCTTTTATATGTCTGTACACAGAATGGCTGCTGTGACACCCTGACACCCTTTTATATGTCTGTACACAGAATGGCTGCTGTGAGACCCTGACACCCTTTTATATGTCTGTACACAGAATGGCTGCTGTGACACCCTGACACCCTTGCATATGTCTGTACACAGAACGGCTGCTGTGACATCCTGACACCCTTTTATATGTCTGTACACAGAATGGCTGCTGTGACACCCTGACACCCTTTTATATGTCTGTACACAGAATGGCTGCTGTGACACCCTGACACCCTTTTATATGTCTGTACACAGAATGGCTGCTGTGACACCCTGACAGCCTTTTATATGTCTGTACACAGAATGGCTGCTGTGACATCCTGACAGCCTTTTATATGGCTGTAGAAAACTTTTGTGTGGTGTAGAAATATTTTTCTTCCCATTGATTTCAATGGACGGAAAAGGCGGAAAAAAGTGGAAAAACTGCACTTTTTGTGGGAAATGTTTCGCCAAGCAGAAAGTGCCATTATTCTCCAATTTCAGTTTGAGGGAAATTTTTCACTCATCCCTATTATCTATGCCTCTATCCATACACCATGTTGGGTTTTTTTATTTTTTACTTTGTACATCTGTGGGAGCATATGTATATGGCTTATCTTTTTCACTATCACTCTAAAAGTCTCCCATTGGTTTTATCTAGCATACACCCATTAAAGTCTAGGGAGAAATTGATATAATCATAAACTGCACCGTAATCCAGCCCTAACTCTCTAAATTCTTTATTTGAATTTATGCAATAAACTGAATGATTGGGTTCCAAAATAAAGAACATCAAATCAATGTGAAGGCAATGGGGCTACATTGCAATGCGTTCTTTTCATGTATAAAATCTTTCTGCACATTCATAAATATTCCTATAACACCTCGGATACAAATGTATTGAAAACATTTCTAACATCCAAAGGGTTAAAATAATGGATTATTGCTTTCTGAACTCATCAGTTGGTAGGATTACTTCGCAATAATGAATGATAAGTTGATTGTGTTACGGTCAACATCTCGTAAATCTGGTTAATGGTTCCATCTACCTGCCATTTCTTAAAGGGATAGTAATGTTTCACAGTAAAAGCACCTCCAATTAATCTTCATAGTATTTGAGCCATGGAGAGTGTTATTTCAATACTGTCAGAGTTGTAGTACAAGAGTAATTGAATGATAAAGTATCCTCCTCCCACCCCTTTTACCTAGTGTAACACTGCTCACCTCAGAGCAGCAAGACTGTCCAGATGGATCACAGAGAGGAACAATCTTCAGTGATCATAAGGAAAAACCTGAAAAATCTGTAAAGGGGGCAGGGTTTTCATTGTTCTCACTGTAAGAAGATTGTCCCTTGCCGTGACCTGTCCGGTCTAGAGACCAGATTCCACATCTGAGGGGAGGTGTCTTACACTAGGTAAAAGGGGCGGGAGGAGGATACTTTATCATTCAATTACTCTTGTATTACAACTCTGACAGTAATGAAATAACTCTCTCCATGGCCCAAAACTATGAAGATGTCACGGAGTGACTATGGAATAACGACACTGACAAGTACAGAGACAGTAAAATCAATATCTTTATTAAAATAAGATCAAAAAATAAATACGGAAAGCCAAAATACTATGAAGATTAATTGTAGCTGCTGTTTTTGTGAAACATTACTATCCCTTTAAAAACCCTTTGAGTGACACAGTGATATCCAATACACTGCAGTGTGTTGGATACCATTCTGGCACTCAAAGAGCTTAGAACATTCTTACAGAAAATCTAGGTTTTTAATGTTCATATGGATATGAAAGCATCCCAGTGAAACGCTGCTTACGACTGTAAATTCTGACTTGTCAGCCTACCACTGTAAACAACTAAGCATGCTGTACATTTAACTATAAACAGGGGAGTAATTTATTGACTTGTATGAGTGCCCTAATGAACATCATTTCCTATACAGCCAGCCGTCCACCACAGTTGATGTAATCTATCCTCCGTGTCCTGCGCTCACTTGGCTTTCTGGCTCGTCTTTTTTGGGAGAATTATTAATATTGCTAACCACACTGACCTCTGTTTGAGATAGCAGAATGAGTCAGTATACAGAAGCTGAACACAGAATGATTTATGAAATTAAGCAGTCATTGATTTGTTTAACATTTGTTTCGACTTTGTTATGTGCGGTTTTTTTGCTTATGGGAGAGCAGAAAATGCCAATGAAATGATGTAACGGCAAAGAAACTATTTAGTCTAATGAAAGCATTCTGAATATAAAAAAAACCTGCTGGAATTAAAGGGGAACCATCACCCCAACTAAAGTCCACCCCACCTTATTAAGCATCTAACGATAAGCTTACCAGAATAAAGACCGCGTTAGTCAGGACAGAATAAAGACCGCGTTAGTCAGGATTAGTGATGAGCGAGCATGCTCGGCCGAAGCTCGGTTCGGCTCGAGCATCGCTCTGCTCGGCACACGGCGGTACTCGTACGAGTACCGCATGTGCTCGCCCGCCATGTTCGGGTCTCCTCCCCGCACGTTTCGCGGCTGCTGCGCAGCCAATAAACGTGCAGGGAGGCTCTGACATCAGTGTAATGCCAGCAGCCATGTTAGCTGCTGGCATTACACTGATTGGCTGGCCAGAACCCGTGATCGGGTGCTGTATAGCACCTGACCAGCGAGTTCGGCTCAGTGTTAGCCAGGGAGAGATGAGGATAGGAAGGGAAAGTCGGTGTAGGTAGAAGAAAAGCGATTTAAAAAAAAAAAAAGACCGCAAAGTCCTTTTTAGGACTACTGTGTGTGGGGGCAGCAGTTTATTTTGTTTGGGGGGGCAGAGATTTAAAAAAAAAGTCACATATTCCGTTCACTGTGCCTAGCCGCAGATTAGCAGCACATTCTGTTTAGTGTGCAAAGTTGCAGATTAGCAGCACATTCTGTTCAGTGTGCAAAGTTGCAGATTAGCAGCACATTCTGTTTAGTGTGCAAAGTTTCAGATTAGCAGAACATTCTGTTTAGTGTGCAAAGTGTAAAATATCAAAGTCACATATTCCATTCACTGTGCCGAGCCGCAGATAAGCAGCACATTCTGTTTAGTGTGCAAAGTTTCAAATTAGCAGAACATTCTGTTTAGTGTGCAAAGTGTAAAATATCAAAGTCACATATTCCATTCACTGTGTCTAACCGCAGATAAGAAGCACATTCTGTTTAGTGTGCAAAGTTTCAGATTAGCAGAACATTCTGTTTAGTGTGCAAAGTGTAAAATATCAAAGTCACATATTCCATTCACTGTGTCTAACCGCAGATAAGAAGCACATTCTGTTTAGTGTGCAAAGTTTCAGATTAGCTGAAGATTCTGTTTAGTGTGCAAAGTGTAAAATATCAAAGTCACATATTCCATTCACTGTGTCTAACCACAGATAAGAAGCACATTCTGTTTAGTGTGCAAAGTTGCATATTAGAACATTCTGTTTACTGTGCAAAGTGTAAAATATCAAAGTCACATATTCCATTCACTGTGTCTAACCGCAGATAAGCAGCACATTCTGTTTAGTGTGCAAAGTTTCAGATTAGCAGAACATTCTGTTTAGTGTGCAAAGTGTAAAATATCAAAGTCACATATTCCATTCACTGTGTCTAACCGCAGATAAGCAGCACATTCTGTTTAGTGTGCAAAGTCGCATATTAGGAGAACATTCTGTTTACTGTGCAAAGTGTAAAATATCAAAGTAACATATTCCATTCACTGTGCCGAGCCGCAGATAAGCAGCACATTCTGTTTAGTGTGCAAAGTTGCATATTAGGAGAACATTCTGTTTACTGTGCAAAGTGTAAAATATCAAAGTCACATATTCCATTCACTGTGTCTAACCGCAGATAAGAAGCACTTTCTGTTTAGTGTGCAAAGTTGCATATTAGGAGAACATTCTGTTTACTGTGCAAAGTGTAAAATATCAAAGTCACATATTCCATTCACTGTGCCGAGCCGCACATAAACAGCACTTTCTGTTTAGTGTGCAAAGTTGCATATTAGGAGAACATTCTGTTTACTGTGCAAAGTGTAAAATATCAAAGTCACATATTCCATTCACTGTGCCGAGCCGCAGATAAGCAGCACATTCTGTTTAGTGTGCAAAGTTGCATATTAGGAGAACATTCTGTTTACTGTGCAAAGTGTAAAATATCAAAGTCACATATTCCATTCACTGTGTCTAACCGCAGATAAGAAGCACTTTCTGTTCAGTGTGCAAAGTTGCATATTAGGAGAACATTCTGTTTACTGTGCAAAGTGTAAAATATCAAAGTCACATATTCCATTCACTGTGCCGAGCCGCAGATAAGCAGCACATTCTGTTTAGTGTGCAAAGTTGCATATTAGGAGAACATTCTGTTTACTGTGCAAAGTGTAAAATATCAAAGTCACATATTCCATTCACTGTGTCTAACCGCAGATAAGAAGCACTTTCTGTTTAGTGTGCAAAGTTGCATATTAGGAGAACATTCTGTTTACTGTGCAAAGTGTAAAATATCAAAGTCACATATTCCATTCACTGTGCCGAGCCGCAGATAAGCAGCACATTCTGTTTAGTGTGCAAAGTTGCATATTAGGAGAACATTCTGTTTACTGTGCAAAGTGTAAAATGTCAAAGTCACATATTCCATTCACTGTGTCTAACCGCAGATAAGAAGCACTTTCTGTTTAGTGTGCAAAGTTGCATATTAGGAGAACATTCTGTTTACTGTGCAAAGTGTAAAATATCAAAGTCACATATTCCATTCACTGTGCCGAGCCGCAGATAAGCAGCACATTCTGTTTAGTGTGCAAAGTTGCATATTAGGAGAACATTCTGTTTACTGTGCAAAGTGTAAAATATCAAAGTCACATATTCCATTCACTGTGTCTAACCGCAGATAAGAAGCACTTTCTGTTTAGTGTGCAAAGTTGCATATTAGGAGAACATTCTGTTTACTGTACAAAGTGTAAAATATCAAAGTCACATATTCCATTCACTGTGTCTAACCGCAGATAAGAAGCACATTCTGTTTAGTGTGCAAAGTTGCAGATTTGCAGCACATATTCCATGTAATATGAAGAAGGCGGGTAAAAAGGGACGGGGAAGTGGACGTGATCCTGATAGTTCAGGGCGCGGGTCAGGACGCGTAGAAACTGTGCCTGGTGCCAGAGCACAAGAAAGAAAGACATCCACCATACCTAGCTTCATGTCTCAGTTTACAGGGCGTCGCAGGACATCACTCTCGAGGTCAGACCACTGCGAACAGGTGGTCGGTTGGATTTCAGCTGATACTGCTTCCAGTCGGTTAAGCACCACCCTGTCTTCCACCAAGTCCACTCTCAGTAGCCAAGAGTCTGGTCAACATAATCCTCACCCTGATCATCCTTCCTCCCACCATAGAGGGTCTGGTCAAAGAAGTGATCCCACACTGGGATATAGTGAGGAGCGCGTCTCATCACCAATCCTT
Source organism: Rhinophrynus dorsalis (assembly GCA_037306005.1). Taxonomy (NCBI): domain Eukaryota; kingdom Metazoa; phylum Chordata; class Amphibia; order Anura; family Rhinophrynidae; genus Rhinophrynus; species Rhinophrynus dorsalis. The sequence goes on from CM074718.1 coordinate 12,372,338, forward strand.
AATTTGAACCTCTCTCCAAGCACGCTTGCAGAGGAACATGACATCTTGTGCCCTGATTCACAACCTCTAGAGGGTACCCAATCACAAGAAGATGACAGAGGTGAACGGCATTTAAGGTCAAAGGAAGTGGATGATGATGATGATGAGACACAGTTGCCATCAAATCAACCACTTTTACTGTCTCAAGACCTTGATGAGGAGGATGATATACAGTTGTCAATGACTGAGTATGTGGTGGGATCAAGACATGAGGAGGATGATCAGAGTGAGGAAGTGGAGGAGGACTTGGTGGACGATGAGGTGACTGACCCCACCTGGGAAGGTGGAGAGCCGAGCGATGACAGCAGTCCTGAGGGTGAGCCATCTGCAGCACCGCAACAAGCTGGAAGAGGCAGTGGTGTGGCTACAGAAAGAAGGCGGACCGCACCAAACCGGCCCGCAAATGTTCCACGGAGCACCCCCTTGCGTAAATCTCCCTTGCCAAGGGGTAGGTGTTCCGCGGTATAGCGTTTTTTTAAGGAAAGTGCGGACGACAAAAAAATTGTAGTTTGCAACCTGTGCCACACCAGAATGAGCCGAGGCATGAACACTAGAAACCTCACCACCACCAGCATGATCCGACACATGGCATCCAAGCACCGTAATAAGTGGGAGGAACGCCCGGATCGCCAATCTGTGTCTGCAGGCCACACCACTGCCTCCTCTTCCCCTGTTTTCAGTGCCGGCCAATCGCCTGTCGAAGGCGCAGGCCCGCATACCTCCCGCCCTGCACCTGTACCATCTGAAGCACCATCAGCGACCACATCCACTTCCCTGTCCCAGCGCAGCGTCCAGATGTCGTTACCGCAGGCATTTGAGCGCAAGCGAAAATACCCAGCCACCCACCCACAGGCCATAGCACTAACCTCACACCTTTCCAAATTACTGGCCATCGAAATGCTGCCATTTAGGCTTGTGGAGACTGAGTCCTTCCGCAGCCTGATGGCAGCAGCTGTCCCTCGGTACGCAGTCCCCAGCCGCCACTACTTTTCCCGGTGTGCCGTCCCCGCCTTACACCACCATGTGTCCCGTAACATCACCCGTGCCCTGACCAACGCAGTTACTGGGAAGGTCCACTTAACGACTGACACATGGACAAGTGCTTGTGGCCAGGGACGCTACATTTCCCTGACGGCACACTGGGTGAATGTCGTGGAGGCTGGGAGCGACTCGGACCCTGGGATGGCACAGGTGCTACCCACGCCGAGGATTGCGGGCCCTACCTCCATCAGGGTTTCCGCCAGCACCTACGTTATTGGCTCCTCCTCCTCCGTTTCCACCTCCGAATTCTCTGCGCGCAGCGCCACTCACCCATCAGCCGGTAGCTGGAAGCAGTGTAGCACTTCAGTAGGGAAGCGTCAACAGGCCGTGCTGAAGCTGATCTGCCTTGGGGACAAACAGCACACGGCCTCAGAGCTGTTGCAGGGGATTAGTCACCAGACCGAGCAGTGGCTCTCGCCACTCAACCTGCAACCAGGCATGGTTGTATGTGATAATGGGCGTAACTTGGTGGCGGCTTTGGAGCTCTGCAAGCTCACACACGTACCATGCCTAGCGCATGTATTTAATTTAGTGTTTCAGCGATTTCTAAAAACCTACCCCAATTTGCATGATCTCTTGACCAAGGTGCGCCGCGTGTGTGCACATTTCCGTAAGTCATCTACAGCTTCAGCCGGCCTGTTGAAGCTGCAGCAGCGCTTACAATTGCCAGCTCACAGGCTGCTGTGTGACGTGAGCACGTGCTGGAACTCCACCTTCCACATGTTGGCCCGGCTTTGTGAGCAGCAGAGGGCAGTAGTGGAGTACCAGCTGTTACACGGTCGTCGCCTCTCCGTTCAACTTCCTGTAATCAGAAGTGAGGAGTGGGAATGGATGTCAGACCTCTGTGAGGTTTTACGCAATTTTGAGGAATCGACACAGATGGTGAGCAGTGATAACGCTATTATCAGTGTAACCATCTCACTTCTGTGGGGAGGAAGAGCTTACACAAGGTGATAGCCAGAGCACCCTCACTTCGTCTTCTCAGCGACAATTGGAGGAGGCGGAGGAGGAGGAGGAGGAGGAGGAAGACACGGTTGCCTCCGCTACAGAGGGTAGCCATGGAACTTTAGTTCCATCTCTTCAGCGTGGGTGGGCAGAAGAGGAGGAAGAGGATGAGGATATTGAGAGTCATCCTCCTGGTGAGGACAGCGAAATCTTGACTGTTGGTACTCTGGCACACATGGCTGACTTTATGTTAGGCTGCCTTTCCCGTGACCCACGCGTTACACGCATTTTAGACAACACGAATTACTGGGTGTTCACCCTTCTGGACCCCCGCTACAAAGAGAATTTCTCATCTCTCATTCCTCCGGTGGAGAGGACAAGCAAAATGGTGCAATAGCAGAAGGTTCTTGTCGAAAAATTGCTCCAAAATTTTCCATCTGACAACGCTGGCGGCAGAGTACGTGCTACCTTGGCCAACCGAGAAGGGGAGAAAAGGGGAGCACACAGCAGTTCCGACAAAGGCAGGGCAACACTCTCCAAGGTGTGGGACACCTTCATGACACCCAGCCAGCACCCTCACCCTGATGCGCAGCCTAGTGTCACAAGGAGGGAAAAGTTTTGGAAGATGGTGAAGGAGTACGTAGCAGACCGTGTCAGCGTCCTCAATGATCCCTCTGTGCCTTACAACTACTGGGTGTCCAAGCTGGACACGTGGTATGAACTGGCACTCTACGCCTTGGAGGTGCTGGCCTGCCCTGCCGCCAGCGTTCTGTCTGAGCGGGTATTTAGTGCTGCTGGTGGCATCATAACAGATAAGCGTATCCGCCTTTCCACCGAAAATGCTGATAGGTTGACACTTATAAAAATGAACAAGGCCTGGATTTCCCCTGACTTCTCCACTCCACTGGAGGAAAGCCCCGGGGGAACATAAAGTCACTTTATATATGTTATTTACAATGATGGGAATACTCTGTATTCCCATTCACCCCTTCCACCCAAAAAACGGGTATATGGTTGACTCTCTTCCATATGCCCAGTGATATAATTTTTATATAGGGCCAGCTCACCAGCGGGCCCAGTGATATAATTTTTATATAGGGCCAGCTCACCAGCGGGCCCTGTGATATAATTTTTATATAGGGCCAGCTCACCAGCGGGCGCAGTTTGACAATTTTTGTATAGGTCAGCTCACCAGCGGGCCTTCTCATATAATGTTTTATTGGGTCAGCTCTCTAGCGGGCCCTCTCATATAATGTTTTATAGCGTCAGCTCACTAGCGGGCCTTCGCATATAATGTTTAGGATGGTCAGCTCCGCAGCAGACCCTCACCCATAATGTTTTAGATGGTCGGCTCAGCGCACGTTTCCCTCTTAATCATGGCCCCAGTTCAGAAAAATCGAGGACATTTTTGGGAGAATTTGCCTTTGCGCACGTTTCCCTCTTAATCATGGCCTCAGTTCAGAAAAATCAAGGAAGTTTTTGGGAGAATTTGCCTCTGCGCACGTTTCCCTCTTAATCGTGGCCTCAGTTCAGAAAAATCGAGGAAATTTTTGGGAGAATTTGCCTCTGCGCACGTTTCCCTCTTAATCATGGCCTCAGTTCAGAAAAATCGAGGAAATTTTTGGGAGAATTTGCCTCTGCGCACGTTTCCCTCTTAATCATGGCCCCAGTTCCGAAAAATCGATGAAATTTTTTGCAGAATTTGCAGATGATATACAAGTAAATATACAGCAAATACTGTTTGGTAACAATTTTTCGCCTAAAGTCGTTTTTATCTTCCTTTTTGTGTGTTTTACGGTCAGTCTGTAAAAATGGCGTACTACGGGCGAAAGATCGTTCCCAGCAGCGACGTTGGAGTCCAAGATGCATCCAGACATCCTCCCTATGCTGTCCCTGAACCATTTCTGTGGTGTTTCCATCATTTTCTGCCCTTTTCCTATGGACCAGGCACCCTCCCCTCATCAGAGCAGGGGGTGCCTGGTGTAATGCTCGAGTCCTCCCATTGACTTCAATGGGGCTCGGGTGCTCGGCCGAGCACTCGAGCCTCCGGGGGCGCTCGGTCAGAGCACCCGAACACCCGAGCATTGGGGTGCTCGATCATCACTAGACAGGATAGAATAAAGACCGCATTAGTCAAAAATCCTTCCTCATCCAACACTGACGGCCAGGCAACAGTGCTCTATACCAGTGGTTCTCAACCTGTGCCCTCAGTGGCTACTAACAGGCCAGGATTTTAGAATTTCCTATTAAGAGCAAAGGTCAGTTAATCAATACGACCGAGTCTCAGATCAACACACTTGTGTTCTAGCAGGGAAATTCCTAAGTCCTGGCCTGTTAGTGGCCACTGAGGGCATGGGTTGGGAACCTCTGCTGTATAGTATACAGTCTGCATGTGTCTGTATATAAGGACTGGCACTATACAGTATAGGAGGGACAGTCCCTGTTTGACACCCAAATCCCTCTGCTCCTCTATTTAGGAGATCGCACTGTGTGGTGTATATACCAGTGTATCAGATTGCTCCACATCAATAAAACCCACAGTAATGTGGGTATAAACTTCTGTATATATCTTATAAATTAGTCTGTGTAAAAAAATACTTTCATCTTCTTCTAAATCATTCACTTACAGAAAGAGTACCTTAACCATTTCAATGCCAGAGGGAATGCAATGCATTGCTTACCCCCTGGCACTCAAAGGGTTAAAAATTCTGTACAATGGTCTGGCTCTGTATAGCAGTGGTTCTCAACCTGTGCCCTCAGTGGCTACTAACAGGCCAGGATTTTAGAATTTCCTTTTAAGAGCAAAGGTGAGTTAATCAATACGATTGAGTCTCTGATCAACACACTTGTGTTCTAGCAGGGAAATTCCTAAGTCCTGGCCTGTTAGTGGCCACTGAGGGCATGGGTTGAGAACCTCTGCTGTATATTATACAGTCTGCATGTGTCTGTGTATAAGGACTGGCACTATACAGTATAGGAGGGACAGTCCCTGTTTGACACCCTCTGCTCCTCTATTTAGGAGATCACACTGTGTGGTGTATATACCAGTCTATCAGATTGCTCCACATCAATAAAAACTCACAGTAAGGTGTGTATAAACTTCTGTCTATATCTTAAAAATTATTCTGTGTAAAAAAATACTTTCATCTTCTTCTAAATCATTCACTTACACAAAGAGTAACTTAACCATTTCAATGCCAGAGGGGTATGCAATGCATTGCTTACCCCTGGCACTCAAAGGGTTAAAAATTCTCTACAATGGTCTGGCACTGTATAGCAGTGGTTCTCAACCTGTGTCTTCAGTGATTATTAACAGGCCAGTATTTGAGAATTTCCTTTTAAGATCACAGATAAGTTTATCAATATGACTGAGCCTCTGATCAACACACCTGCGTTCTAGTAGGGAAATTCCTAAGTCCTGGCCTGTTAGCGGCCACTGAGGGCACGGGCTGAGAACCTCTGCTCCAGAGGCGTCTGCGCTCCTGCACCGTCAGTCCCCTCTGATACCTTAAGGTACCATATAACACCTCCTAGAGGAGACCGGGACTGATGGCGCAGGCCCGCAGACATCTGTAAGCAAAGATGTCTGTACTGTTGCCTGGCTGTCAGTGTCGTCTGAGGTAGGATTTCTGACTAAGGCTGTCTTTATTCTACATAACAGTTTGATTGTTAAGCTTATCACTAGATGTCTAATTAGGAGGGATGGACCTTAGTTGGGGTGATAGTTCTCGTTTAAATGAAGAGTTTGAATATTTGGGGTGAGCGTAAAGGAGAACCAATTACATTTAATAATACACCCCCCCCCCCATTTACGTTCCTAGGACCAGTAAATCCTAATGGTAATATCTCTTTAAGGACTTGAGGGGTGTGAGTCGTGTTACTTCGCAATTGGTTTCTCACCTCTCTAGTCCTTAAACCGCTCAGAAATGATCATGCACGTGCCCATCGGGGGAGGGCAGTAATTTCCCCCCACTTGCTGCTTTTAATGGAACTACACTAGTCATGCCTACAAGTGAATTGGCGCTACATAAATTATTCCACAGCGCTGCAATCTAAATGGAGCTACACCAGTAGCATAACCTATTTCCCTTGTAAGCTCTATGGTGTCACTAATGTAGCTTTACTTAAATTGTATGCTCTGTAGAATCACTGTTGTAGCTCCAGTTCAATGGTAAGCTCCGTTGTATCACTTTTATTTCTCCATTTCCATTGTAAGCTCTGTTGTATCACTTGTATTTCTCCATTTCCATTGTAAGCACCATTGTATCACTTGTATTTATCCATTTCCATTGTAAGCTCCGTTGTATCACTTGTATTTCTCCATTTCCATTATGAGCTCTGTGGTATCACTTGTATTTCTCCATTTCCATTGTAAGCTCCGTTGTATCACTTGTATTTCTCCATTTCCATTATGAGCTTTGTGGTATCACTTGTATTTATCCATTTCCGTTGTAAGCTCCGTTGTGTCACTTGTATTTCTCCATTTCCATTGTAAGATCCATTGTATCTCTTGTATTTCTCCATTTCCATTATGAGCTCTGTGGTATCACTTGTATTTCTCCATTTCCATTGTAAGCTTCATTGTATCACTTGTATTTCTCCATTTCCATTGTAAGTTCAGTTGTATCACTTGTATTTCTCCATTTCAATTATGAGCTCTGTGGTATCCATTTTCCATTGTAAGCTCCGTTGTATCACTTGTATTTCTCCATTTCCGTTGTAAGTTCCGTTGTATCACTTGTATTTCTCCATTTCCATTATGAGCTCTGTGGTAATACTTGTATTTCTCCATTTTCCGTTGTAAGCTCTGTTGTATCACTTGTATTTCTCCGTTTCCATTGTAAGCTCCGTTGTATCACTTGTATTTCTCCGTTTCCATTGTAAGTTCCGTTGTATCACTTGTATTTCTCCATTTTCCATTGTAAGCTCCATTGTATCACTTGTATTTCTCCATTTCCTTTGTAAGCTCTGTTGTATCACTTGTATTTCTCCACTTCCGTTGTAAGCTCCATTGTATCACTTGTATTTCTCCGTTTCCATTGTAAGTTCCGTTGTATCACTTGTATTTCTCCATTTCCATTATGAGCTCTGTGGTGATACTTGTATTTCTCCATTTTCCGTTGTAAGCTCTGTTGTATCACTTGTATTTCTCCATTTCCATTGTAAGCTCCGTTGTATCACTTATATTTCTCCGTTTCCATTGTAAGCACCGTTGTATCACTTGTATTTCTCCATTTTCCATTGTAAGCTCCATTGTATCACTTGTATTTCTCCATTTCCTTTGTAAGCTCTGTTGTATCACTTGTATTTCTCCACTTCCGTTGTAAGCTCCATTGTATCACTTGTATTTCTCCGTTTCCATTGTAAGCTCCGTTGTATCACTTGTATTTCTCCATTTCAATTATGAGCTCTGTGGTATCACTTGTATTTCTTCATTTTCCATTGTAAGCTCCGTTGCATCACTTGTATTTCTCCATTTCCTTTATAAGCTCTGTTGTATCACTTGTATTTCTCCACTTCCATTGTAAGCTCCATTGTAACACTTGTATTTCTCCGTTTCCATTGTAAGCTCCGTTGTATCACTTGTTTTTCTCCATTTCAATTATGAGCTCTGTGGTATCACTTGTATTTCTCCATTTTCCATTGTAAGCTCCGTTTCATCACTTGTATTTCTCCATTTCCGTTGTAAGCTCCGTTATATCACTTGTATTTCTCCATTTCCCTTGTAAGCAACGTTGTATCACTTGTATTTCTCCATTTTCTGTTGTAAGCACTGTTGTATCACTTGTATTTCTCCATTTCTGTTGTAAGCACCGTTGTATCACTTGTATTTCTCCATTTCTGTTATGAGCTCCGTATTATCACTTGCTTTACTTCACAACATTAATGACAATTTTTATATTAGCAAAAGGGGGTGGGCTGAAACTATGGTACAAAAGAGGGGTTCACTTTTAAAAGGTAGCACACAAAAGAGCGTGCAACCACATGTCTCATAAACTATGTCACTATTCCTTCCTCTTCCCCAGCCCAGCCTTCCATCTATACCATATGTGTGGCATGCCAGCTGTGTCCCACGTCATTAAGATCAGTCTTCAATTTAAGCTGGTATAAAGCGCAAACTGAGGTACTGGCTCTTGCCACACATCAATTGCACTACAACTCCCATCATCCTTAACCTCTCTCCCCTTCATACATGCAGTAGTATAATTGATGTGTGGCAGGGAATATGTGTGAGAAGAGCCAGTACAGTACCTCAGTTTGTGCATGCCACACATATTGTATAGATCAGTGGTTCTCAACTCCTGCCCTCAGGACCCACTAACAGGCCAGGACTTAGGGATTGCTCTGCTAGAGCACAGGTGTGGTGATCAGAAGCTCATTCACATTGATTAACAAGGAAATCATCAAATCCTGGCCTGTTAGTGGGTCCTGAGGACAGGAGCTGAGAACCACTGGTATAGATGGAAGGCTTGGCTGAGGACTAGGAGAATATAGTTTTCTCTTAATTATTGTATGGGATGTTCAGTAGTTGACACGAGAATCTCGCACTGTCATGCAGTGTGAGATTCTCATGTTGCCATTTTTATCATGGCGACATAGTTAATGAGACATGTGGTCGCATGCTTTTTTGCGTACAACCTTTTAAATGTATACCCAAATGGGCAACTTGATTGTATTTGCCCCCTATGCTACATGTTGCCAGTCCTCGCCTGGTGCCTGTGGACAAGATATCCAGGACTGACGTCAAGATCTTACCTCCTAAGCAAAAGGCAAAAGCAAAGGTAAAATTCAAGGAATCCATTAAGATTTTTTTTTGTCCATCAATACGATAACAGGCAGGTTACTTTTAGGAGGTGTTAATGTTTTGTTTAATATAAAAAAATGCAACACAGAAATGATGGTGATTTAAACATTCAATAAAATAGCAGAATGAAAGAGTTAATTAGGTATTTTGTACAGATGTTGTCCAGCAGTGTCTTATAGTGACATTAATATCCATTCCCTTATTTGGGCTTTTGCTACCTTTTTTCTCTCAAGGGAGATCTTGATGTCTCATAGTGTTGAGCGAGCGTGCTCGGCCGATGCTCGGATCGGCTCGAGCATCGCTCTGCTCGGCACATGGCGGTACTCGTACGAGTACCGCCATGTGCTCGCCCGACATGTTCGGGTGAAGGGGATCTGTGCCGGAAGAGGCACAGATCCGAAGACGCTCCGCTGGACCACCAGGGACTGGAGGTACGGGGGCATTGCGGAGATGAAGGGGGCATTGCGGAGATGAAGGGGGACATTGTGGAAGAGGGGCATAGACTCTATGCCCCTCTTCCACAATGTCCCCCTTCATCTCCGCTATGCCCCTCTTCCACAATGTCCCCCTTCATCTCCGCTATGCCCCTCTTCCACAATGTCCCCCTTCATCTCCTATGCCATAGAGGAGATGAAGGGGGACATTGTGGAAGAGGGGCATAGCGGAGATGAAGGGGGACATTGTGGAAGAGGGGCATAGAGTCTATGCCCCTCTTCCACAATGTCCCCCTTCATCTCCGCTATGCCCCTCTTCCACAATGTCCCCCTTCATCTCCTCTATGGCATAGGAGATGAAGGGGGACATTGTGGAAGAGGGGCATAGCGGAGATGAAGGGGGACATTGACCAGGCACCCTCCGCTCATCAGAGCAGGGGGTGCCTGGTTTAATGCTCGAGTGCTCCCATGCTTTTCAATGGGGCTCGGGTGCTCGGCCGAGCACTCGAGACTCAGGGGGTGCTCGGTCAGAGCACCCGAGCACCCGAGCATCGGGGTGCTCGCTCATCCCTAATGTCTCACTCCACCTTGGTTGGAAGATATCTGTGATTCCCGACTCCACCTTCCAGACAGGTTTTAATCATCAGACTTTCTCAACATTACCTACACCCACCAGAGAGTATTTAATGTCCCATAAAAAATATGCTTGTTTTGTAGAGGTTAAAAAAATTATTTTTTTGGCACAAATCCTATGTCTCAAACCTTTATGGTTTGAGAAATATTTACCTGGAAAGTTTCCCTTTTCCTGTTGTCAGCTGTAAAGCTAACAGCAGGAGATTCGAGTCGGCCGACTTGAGGAGGCTCCTCGACAGAGCCAAAATCGCATTATATAAAAAGAACCACTTAGTAACATAGCTGATGAGGCTGCAAAAAGACATGTGTCCATCAAGTCCAGCCCATGCCTAAACAACCCTTTTGATCCAGATGAAGGTAAAAAAAAATAAACATTGAAGCTGTTTCCAATTAAGCCCCAAGTGGACAAAAAATTAATTCCTGACTCCAAATGGCAGTCATATAGTTCCCTGGATCAACAAGCTATCTGCATTGAAGCCATCTGTCATAATTTTCAGTATTGTTCTGTGCTATTTGGGTATCCATTGCTTTTTTGAAAGAAGTTACAGTACCTGTAAGCACAGCATCCCAAGGCAAATAATTCCATAGCTTTACTGTCCTTACTGTAAAACATCCTTGTCTTTGCACCTTTCATCTAGTCTTAATGGATGACTTCTTGTTTTTAGATTAGCTCTTTGAGTAAATAGTTAATTGGAGACTTTTTTGTGTTGACTTCGAATATATGTGTAAATGGTAATCATATCACCCCATAGACGTCTCTTCTCTAATGTAAACAAACTCAGATCCTCCAATCCCCTTATCAGTTTTGTTGCACGACTCTGCACTTTTTCCACTACAATACATTTTTTTTTTAAGAACTGGGGCCCAGAACTGTACTCCATATTATAGCTGAGTCCAAACCAATGTGCTGCCTATAGAATATATATTTATAAAGTGTAGCTTTCATTATGCCCTTGACAAATTACATAAAATGTTAGTGGTTCCTTTAGGGGAAAAAAGCCCCCCAAAGATCTGCTGGATTTAGATTTAGGGTTAAGATACACAGGGGGTGGGATTCTCTAATTAAAGTAATACTAACTCTAGTCTTATTCCATGTAAAATTATACATATTAAAATGTGGGAAGTAATACCAATTTTTACTTTTTTCAGAAGATGCAGATATTACTAAATGTATGCTTCTTCCTGAGGATGATATGGACATCTCTAAAGCATTAGTGATATCTGTGGCAACACTTTAAAGCATGGGTACCCAACATGTAGACCTGGCCGTTGTCCAAATGAGGCATGTCTGACCCCAGGGTGTGACCCTACTGAGATTTTTAACTAAAACTTAATTAACTAGCACACATGAAGTGGCAGGCCACTAAGGCCGAACCGATGGCCAGTACCATAAAGTTCAAGAATAGTTGTGTTAAATAGTGGTTATGACATTAACTTGGAAAACAAACAAATCCATACTTTGAATAGCAGAAAGGCCATATTCACTATTATCATAAATATATATATATTTACTGTAGTTATCTATATACAGATATTTAAAGGTACAAACCAATTACTGCACTAACGGATTTATAAACATCAATAGAAAACCAATTTAATGGCAAGAAACTGCAAAGTTTCAGTCCTCACTTGATATATATATATTCTAGTTGAAGACCCAGTGTACATGGGCCACCCAGCAATGGGCTCAGTGCTGTCATACACAGTAGAGACTGCCCACAGCACGGCTGATACAGAGTGGGGCGCTCCGAATTCAGACCAGAGTCCTCTCTGCACTCGACTACGGTCTGAATTTGGAGCTACGTTCCATTATCAGCCGCTGTGCTGGCAGTCTGTAATGCGCATGACTGCAGCGCAAGCAGTCGTCTCTACTGCGTGTGACGGCTTCTGACAAACACACACTTAGTGAATTATTATATAGGATATATCTATTCACCAGGGCTGAATTTCTACTCCCCAGGGCTAAATTTTCACTCGCCATTGGCTAGGGGCGAGTGGAAATTTTGAGCCCTGTATATATGTATATATAGATATATATACATACATATATATATATATATATATATATATATATATAAAGTATATATAAATTATATATTACATTAATGAAGTAACCAAAACCTGTCGCTTCGGAATATAGCAAAAATCCAGCCATTTCTCTCTCTCTACAACAGAAACCCTCATGCATGCTCTTATCCTTTCTCTCCTGGACTACTGCCACTCTCTACTCCCTACTAACCATATCACTCCTCTCCAATCAATTCTTAATTCGGCCACCAGAATATTCTTCCTCTCCTCCAGAACAGTACTCACCCCACCACTCCTAAAATCACTGTCATGGCTTCCCATAAAGCAGCGTATCACATTCAAAATCCTCCTCATTACCTTCAAGGCTCTCCATCACTTGTCCCCGCCTTATATTTCATCTTTGATATCCCGCCATATTCCTGCACGTCCACTACGCAGCACACATGGTGGGTGACTCTCTGCCCCTTTAACCACTACTGCTGTATCACTACTGAAGGCTTTTTTCCTTGCTGCTCCTACCTCTGGAACGCCTGCCACCCAGTATTCACCAAGCATCAACCCTCAACAACTTCAAATCCAAGCTAAAAGATCACCTTTTAAATATAACAACAGTATAATATGAAAACATTATCTCATGTGTAAAAAACTGCACTTCCTCCTCTACCAGCTCGTATCCGTATGTCACCCATCCTATACTTAGATTGCAAGCTCTATGGGGCAGGGCCTCTTATCCTACTATATACTCACCTGGTAGAAAAAAGAAAAAACAAGAGGCGCTACTGGTGTATTATCCCAGGTGGAACCAAAAACACGTTCTCAAATCTTTGTTCTAGTAGATATTATACTCACAAGAGTATTATCCAGAACAACATATATATGTTATCTGGAAGGGACGCTTGTTTTTTTTGCAATACCATCCCCTGAACAGTGACGATCTTCATGGCTGCTGATCAAAACATCCACCAGGACAATAAACATATAGAATTGAAACAGAGAAGAGGGCGCCCAATAGTGCCTTAACCCCTTTGTGTCCGATGACGTACCCGGACCATCACGCTGGTCCGGCACTTAAGGACCAGTGACGGTCCTGGTACGTCATGGAGTTTATGGCTCCTGGCGCGGCTGCACACCGCTCCGGAAGCCCTGAACCAGAAGTAGTAATTATATAAAAAAGCCCCACTGTCACCAAGTGCTGGCCAAGCATGCGAGCGCCAGCCATTAAGGGGTTAAATGACAAATTTCAAATGGTAGAATTATTCTCCAAATTTCTACTCACGTTTAAAGATGGTTGTCAGTGGCATATGCCAAATAACAACAATTACGCTTGCAGGGAAAGCAATCCTGTCTCTGTTCAGGAGACTCCAGGCTCAATCCAGATGAAACACAAAGAAGAAAAAGTTGCTGCTCCAAGGACTTTGTAAAAGTTAATTTAATATATAAAAATAATAAAAATAACAATGAATGGCAAATGCCAAATAAAACTGCCAGTTGAACACACAACATTTTGCAGATTAACTGCTTTATCAAGTATTCAGCAGACGCTCAAAAACAAAGTACAAAGAGACAGCACCATATTGAAAATTTAAATACCCCTCCCTTTTGCCCTATTGGCCAGTAGATGAAGCATTTATACAAGTCTAATTAATATAATAAAAGTATCATAGCAGTAATGTTGTGAAACATTACTATCCCTTTAAATTTTGGTTACTCACTTTTGGTCTGCTGAAGGACTGATGTTAGTACAAGGGGAGAGAAGGAGAGACTAAAACGAATAACTTCAGAAGGGTTGAGTCTGAAAGAGTGTGACTGACATTAGTCACTCTTAAAGGGATAGTAATACTTAAAATGTAAAAAAAAATATGTTGTAGAGTTAATCCCCCTGAGTAAAACAAGAGTACTCCCACTGCTGAAAGGTGTTTCATTCAAAAGTTATTAATTTTCAAAGTTGAATTTTTTAGGTGCAATATCACAGTGGCCTGAAATTGTACAGTGGCGCTGTTGCTACACGATCCTATGGACAGCTCTGGTCTCAGGACCATAAATCTCCATAGGATGGTGTAGCAACAGCGCCACTGTACAATTTCAGGCCACTATGATATTGCACCTAAAAAATTCAACTTTGAAAATTAATAACTTTTGAATGAAACACCTTTCAGCAGTGGGAGTACTCTTGTTTTACTCAGGGGGATAAACTCTACAACATATTTTTTTTTACATTCTAAGTATTACTATCCCTTTAAATTAAAACAAAATACATTTAAAGGAGCAGTTAACTTCTTTTTATGAAAACACATATTTTACACAGATTTTCCTGCTGAATTAAACAAGATTAATCCCATCGCTGTCAGATGTTTTATTCAAAAATTATAGCAGTTTAAACAATCAGGAAGTGAATTTGCTGCGTGTACTTCCTGATAGTTCTAACTGACAGGAAGTGACTTTACTGTGTTTACTTCCTGATAGTTCTAACTGACAGGAAGTGAATTTACTATGTTTACTTCCTGATAGCTCTAAATGACAGGAAGTGAATTTACTGTGTTTACTTCCTGATAGTTCTAACTGACAGGAAGTGAATTTACTGTGTTTACTTCCTGATAGTTCTAACTGACAGGAAGTGACTCAGCAGTTTCTATCACATTCTATGGAGAACTGTAGGTCTCTGACTTTCCTGACTTTCCTCTCCATTAGAATCTAACAGGAAATCTAATTAGAAATTGACCACTAGAGGGCACTGCTAAAGTAAAAAAACATGGGTTTAAACTGTAATAACTCTGGAAATATAAATCTCTCGGCAGTGGGAGTACCCTTATTTTACTCAGTAGGAAACTCCCTACAATATTTATTTTTTCATAAAAAAAGTTTACTGCTCCTTTAATAGAGTTGTTTTCAAGCAGTACTCTCCCTTTAAGAAAATGTTCAATGTATGTCTACACACATTTGTATGTAACCCGTGACTGAAGCATTATATCATGACCATTTGAAATACAGTAAAAATGTGTAAAATCACTTATTTGAAAACTGTTTTCACTCATGAATGAACGACCTCTAGACTAACGGAATGCCCTTATTTGCATAGTGGATGATATTTGAGAAGCTGAGGAAAGTAAAAAGGAATAATTAAGCTCCTTTCCTTGAGAACATGATTTGTATCTGTTTAAGTAAAACATACATTCATGGGGAACAATATCAGCTTTATGGCTGAGTTATATGTTTGGTATAAATATCCGTACAGGAAGTGAGAAGCTTCCCTTAATGGCTTCTTTGTCTGAGTTGAGGTTTTGTGTAAATAGAACATATATATTGATTTTGGGACATACAGTGTTTATGCATATGTAATTAGGCCACCAAAGTCTATACTCAATATTCTTATCCTGATACACGAAGAAAAAAAGAGAAATTCTGGATTGAACCGGCTGTAGCATGAGACACATAAAAATCTTCCAAATATCAATAATTTATTCGTAGTGTGTTGGAGCCCTCCCAAGCATCAAACCCATTAAAATTCCCATTTAATAAATGAATGTGAATTTTAATTTGCCCTCTATAATGAATTTTGATTGCCCCCATATTAAAGAACTTCTCCTTAAGCCTATACTTTAAGATACTGTCAAATCTCACGTGTGAGACTCATAATTTTGTCCCTTTTCACATTCTGTGTAGTGGGGGTTGTGTATTAGCCCAGGGCTCAAAATTTCCACTCGCCACTAGCCAATGGTGAGTGAAAATTTAGCCCTGGCGAGTAGAAATTCAGCCCTGGTGGGTATGTTTTGGCTTGCAGTGGTGAGTAACTTTTCAGGTCTGGCTAGTAGCAAAGGACTTAAAATTATAAGCCCTGTATTAGCCTATATAATAATTCACTAATGTATGTTTGTCAGAAGCTGTTATGCGCAGTGCAGACGGCTGCGTGCGCTGCAGTCATGTATAGTAGAGACTGCCTGCGTCATGGCTGATAACGGAGTGGGGCGCGCCAAATTCAGAGTGTAGTTTTCGGTGCACAGAGAGGACTACAGTCTGAGTTTGGAGTGCCCCACTCCATTATCAGCCGTGGCGCTGGCAGTCTTTACTGTACATGACTGCACCATGGCCGTTTCTGCCTGGCACTGTGGCCCGTGTACACGGGCTGTTCAACTAGTACATATATAAAATATTGACATGTCTACTTCCCTTCATCCACCCACCTCAATATACTGCCACCTCCCTCCCTCTTCTAACCCCCCTCTGGAGGCATCTGGGATATCTGAGCAGCGGGCAGCATGCTTGCATTTGCAGACCAATTCCTGCACCACCCTGTGAGGACCCGTGTTAATTCAAGATAATAGCAGTGCCCTCTGAGGACCTGAAGGCTCTCACACAGCACTACCATAGATACAATGCATAGACCTCTGTGCACAGAAACTACAGTAGAGCATTAACCCCTTAAGGACTACTGATGTGCCAGGACCGTCACGGCGGTCCGGCACTTAAGGACCAGTGACGGTTCTGGCACGTCATGGAGTTCAGGGGTCCCGGCGTGGCTTCATGCCACCCCGGAAGCCCTGAACCGGAAGTGAAAAAAAAAAAAAAAGCCCCGTGGTCCTCCATTGCCGGCCGCGCGTGCACGTGCCGGTCCTTAAGGGGTTAAGGGACCTTCAGATCCTCAAATGACACTACCATTATCTTGAATTAACACAGGTCCTCACATGAAGATGGAGGAAGCGAGCTGCAAATTGTTAGGAGTTACCACACCATGAGGGGATAAACCAACAGATTCCACGCTTCAACAAATGCTGGAACCATTTTCTAGTGCTATCTCTGCCTAACGGCAACTTATTAAGATACTTATACCTAAAATATTTACTTGTATCATAAAGAATACATTGATAGTACATCAGGGTACATTACTTGTTCCACGTCTTTTTAACATGTTTATAACTGACTTGGAAATACGTATAGAAAGCAAAATGTCAATATTGTAGATGATATTAAATTACACATGATAATAAATTCAGAGCTGCATGTTTGTTTTCTACAGAGGGATTTACATAAAATGACAGTTTGGGCAAATAAATGGAATATGAGATTTAATGTAGGAAAGTGTAATGTTATGCATTTGGGACTAAATAAATAGTATTGCTACTTACGTACTTAATGGATTAATTGTACCTGAGAAATATCTGAAAGTACTAGTAAACTGCAAACTTGTCAGTGGTGATCAATATCAAACAGCAACAGAAAAAGCAAACAAAATACTATCCTGTATAAAAAGGGGTATTGAAGCAAGAGTGCAGTTCCTCCACACTCTGATATTTTACAGCAGTCTGTTAAGGGTTAGGGTTAGGGTTCACTAAAAATAGTTGACCATAGACTGATTTGGCAACATCACCACCAGAACATCTCAATACATGTAAATATGGCATCAAACTAAAATGATTATATTAACATTTGAACAGTAATAGCGCGTGGGAGCTAGTATGCACTAAAGCAGGGGAACGTAAGCCTTAAAATCTGAAGGACCTGTCTGGGTTAACGACATTCACTTGTGTTTAATTGAGAAGAACCTGAAAACATGCCCTATTTGCGGGACCTTAGATCAGGTTTGAGCGCCCCTGCATACGCTCTCGTATTACCCACAATGCAGGTGAATTAATAGGGAGCTAACATTCCAGCTTAGAAAATTAGCTGCTCTGACAAATCCCATTGTTTTCCCACATTAAATATTAATCCTTATTCCTGGCTGGAAACCTTCCTTTAGTTCTGAACGCTCTATCCACATTGTGTTCTTTGGTGACTCTCAATCATGCTCCTGCAGAACTTTAAAGAAAATTGAAGCAGACTGTTGGTGGGTTTATGGGCAAAACAAAAGACATGTTCTGGTGAACATCTGAAGTAAAGACATTTTTCACATTCTTCCACGGAATAATCAAAATGGGAGCGTAAAGAATATTGCCGTTAAAGTGAAATATAACCTCGTCTGGAGTTTCTCAGTAACAGCAGCATTCACCAGCCAGCCCTTTGTAGTTCCCAATGTCCTGAGCAGGTCACGGAGGCGGATGTATTATGAAGAAATGGACTTAGTCTGGAGCAGGGCAACTGCACAACAGGGTGCAAATAAAATGTCCCCAAAGTCATTGATTTCAAAGGACTTTAATCAGTTGAATGTCAGAGAGGACTGGTGACCTCTCCAGCATTCAACAGATCACAGGTCCCATTTAAAGGAGAATCAAAACCTTCTATTAACCCCCACACACACTTACATTACTACGGACAAAAGAATTATATGAAAACTTGTCTATGTGCCTTTGAGATAACATATTTAATCAGTTGTAAATGTCAGGTCTATGGAGGCAGACATTAAAGTTGCTGGCAGTTTTTTATAGACCAATGCAGGAAGAGTGAATTAACATGATTAACCCTTTAAGTACAAGAGGGGTGTTCAAAACCTTTCTGGTCCTTAACATTTTAAGATTACGATGTGCTGTGAGCAGAGTTGAAGGCCTACCTCAATGGACATAACATGTAAGACTTATTAAAGAGGTTGTTTCTTGAACCAAATTCCTAAGGACCATTAAGATTTTCTGAGTGTAGTAACATAAGTGAAGTGTTATTACTTGGGCATGTTATTTCTCCTTTAAAAAAAGTTAAATATATTCTTGTCCCTTAAGATGCTGTTGGTGTGCCCCAGAATAGCCGCAGTTCTCCTTCATACATGAGCCTCATGGTATCTACCGAGCATGGTTCCTTCTTGAAAGTGATTGAAAGAGAAATGATGCACATTTTAGAGAACCTAATAACATTTATATTTAATTCCTGTATGACATAGAATCACAGGTAAATAAGTACTAAATGAACCATTCAGTGTGCCCGTGTTCCTTCTAATTAAAATGCACAATTTTACATGGACTTCAGAACAGACGTATATGTAGCAACTATCCAGAGAACTCGCTAGCATCAACACTCTAAATCAAGCAACTCCAGATCCCCTTCTTTCCCTGTCTGCCCCTGCACTAAATAGCATCAATATTACAGCAGCTTTCTTTTCCTCTCCCGAGTACTGCAGTGTAAATTTTTTCAGTAAAGTACAGGACCGATCTTCTAACAAATTGCAATAAAGTATAAAGCACAGCAGCAGGTGCAGCACCAGTATATGCTTGTGTATTTTGTTCTTGTGTGTGTGTACTTAGGAGGGAGTGTGTGTGTGTATGTGCGTGTGTGTGTGTGAATAACAGATTATGTGACGTTGTACCTGTTGTCTATATGGCTTGTCTGGAATACATTATGTATTAACAATTTCTGTAGTATCCAACACACTCAGTCTCAGTCAAATTTTGGATGAGATCACCTGCCTGTCTAATTATCACTGTCATTCTCATTTCTCCCTACATTAGTGTACTCCCTGTATCCCATAAGAATCCTGATACAGAAAGAAGGTAATATGTCAGAATTTCCCACGTTTAATCAGAATAAAAACATTTGACATCCATCTGTATTTTCACCCCAAAGTGTGTGCTTCCCCAGGATCCATAGCTTCATCCGTAACAGCTAACCCTGTGTTACAACATATACAACATTTAGAGGAGGCTGGAATAAATAATGGTAACTCCACCCTGCATCCAGTGACTGCAGCTTCTCCTGCATCACAGGATCCTTTAGGAGACAAGATGGGAGATTGCCATGGACTACTTAATACATGTGGGCAGAAAATATCTAAAAAGGAAAGGAAGAACAGTTGCATTTAAAAACTGCGTTCTACCTCAAGGTAACCAAAGGGTTAATTCACTTTGCTACTGGCACCTCTACAGAAGCAACCAGTGGTCAGCCTACAGGAGAATACGCCAAGGTTGTCTTTCTTCTTTCCTAGACACTTTGGAAACAGGTGATAGCACAGCTATCTCCCAGCCTGAATTGCTTGAGATGATGGAGGGCATCTATGGAAAAAGTCAGAACAGTTGTTAGGAAACATATTGACTGTAGAGGTCTCAGTTCCCAATTGTATTCTCTGTTGGCTTTAAGATACTGGCCAGACGATATACATAGAATACGGCTTGCCAGTGTGATTTTGGCTACTTATTCCATCAAGTATAGGGATGTAGTCTGGCACTGTATTTTGGGGGGAATGTCAAGTGTAGATTCACTGATGATCATGGTTGTCCATGGTAAGTGTTCATATTGAGATATCCTTTTAACATAGATGTATACAAAGGGGTATCCAATGCTTTAGGCCTTCCTTGTCTCTCGAGGCTTAGTTACTCTGAGTGGGTCTGTTGAGCACCATTTTTGTAATTAGTACACATACAAATCATGTTTTATTTTTACGAAATAGTACCATCTGTAGCAGTCTTATCGTTATATATAAATAATAGTTTTTATCATTTCGAATTTTTTATTGCTTGTTTTTTACTATTCATATGCATATATGTTAATTATATTGGGATGATATGCGATACTCTGGAGATTCAAATTCAACAGCAATGATAATATACATTGTATCTCCAAGAAGAATCATACGTATGAATAGAAGGGTCACTCTGTTTGGGGATTACATTGTATCTCTTGACAGGGTTATACACAGGAACGTAGTGGGTATTTGCCTGAACATATTCATCTTTGGTGTGGTTTGGATGTACTCCTAATTACATGTTTTCCTTTGTTTTGGCTAATGCTGTGGATACGAGGGGCGTGGATGACCAGCGGCCGGATCATGTCTGTTGGTAACATTAGACGAGACGCTAACTGCGGTCTATGTACACGGCTCAAATCATAGACACTTGAAGTATCATAAAGCCAATGTTTGGGAGTTCCGATACACATAAGTGCTCACTATGTTTTGCTATACATGATTAATATAACGAGAGTAAGAGACTTGTAAACATTACACAACAAGTCATTTGATTGCCAAAGGCGTTGTTGTATTTATGTGCTAATAATATCCAATTAAATGCTGACTAGTTGAAGAGCTCGTTTCACGGGCCACAGTGCCACTGCCAGCCGGTCAAGGGGCAGTCATGCGCAGTAGAGACTGCCTGCGCCACAGCTGATACAGTGCTGGACACTCCTTCGGAGGGTCCAGCTTTCTATCAGCCGAGGCGCGGGCAGGCACTAATGCGCATGACTTTGTCGTTACACACGTTTTAGAGAATTATTATAAAAGTTTTTAAGAATAAGAAAAACGTTTTCATATTTTTTTCATATTAGTGGTATGTCACTTTATGATAGACATTTGTTCCCCAGTCTCTGATCCTATACGTTCATTGGTGCTGAGGGAGTTTATTTTGGATATTTTTGGGATCCTTGTGGTGGGATCCTCTTGTTCTGGTCAGCTTGTGTGACTGTTGTTTTTTCTTCTCCTCCCCATTAGTTGCGCATTCTTTTTCTCCTTGTTAGATCCGGGCGCATGGTGCCGTCCTTACCTGCTGGGAGCCTCCTTGGCAAGATGGTGGATGGCATCATCACTTGGCCCTGTAAGCGCGCCGGCTCTTCCGGGTTCTTCTTATCCTTGTCAGCTCAGCTGACACCCACTCGGTGTTGCAACTTGAGCATCATGACATCACGGCCATAGGCTATAAAGCCTCAGAGCACCAGCGGATCAGCGAAGACCCCGTAAAACTAACCCAACTGTGACAAGTCAACACAGATCAAGAATAATCCAAACCTGCGACTTAAAACCCAACCCGAGAAGATGGAGTAGTGAGGCTCAAGCCTCGGTATCCAAAAATCACCGCTGATGGATAAAATCTATCAGCAAGAATAAGACGACTGGCAAGGATCGGCTCTCAGTCTATGTGTGCTCTCCTCAGTGTTAAGTTTATTGTACAAGTGTTTACTGTTATTGACCCTGGATACGTCTGACTCCTCTCCTTGCCTCATTCATTGACCATGGCCTGCATTTCTCTAAACCTCTGACTTCTGGCTTGCTGACCACTCTGATTGCCGTCTGCCCTGACCTTTGCTACGTTGACCACCCTGATTGCCTCCTGCCCTGACCTTTCCTACGTTGAGCACTCTGCTTGCTGCCTGCCTTGACCATTGCTACGTTGACCACTCTGACCCTTCATCTGGATTCTCCCCTGTCTCTTTATCGTTGGATAACTTTTATTTTGCCTGTTCCGTTGCGGGCTTGCATCCTTGGGCTCCACCACTAATAAATACAAGCCATACTTCTGGGGGTCTGTCCTCTATACCTGCCTCTTTGGTCTAGCTTGTGATAAGCCCTCACTTCTTAGAGTTGTGACACTCCTATAGAATTTTTATAATTAGTGCTATAGTACAATACTACACTTGGACAGCACGGTGTTATGTATCCATTAGGTGAAAAGTCTTCCCCTGTCAGTTTTTGGGGAACAATATTCTGGGTGTGGTGGAGGAAGATTAGAATTTCGAAAGGTGCTCCTTGGTAGAGGTAAATTGGCTGATCTTATCTGCAGGAACATCAAAGCTGATGCCCCATAATTTTCCTACCAGAAATAGCTTTCGTTTTTTCCTTTCAATTTCTCTTCTTTTCCTATTGTTTACAGAAAGGTTCATACAGTTTTAAATCAGTACTTTTGTTTGTTGCTCTCTGTATATGTAATTCAATAAATATGTTGATATGTAATTTGGCATATTCAATATGTTCTTGTTTGGAAATATATCATGTTTCCATCGTATTTAAATTATTCAGAAACATATCCCATGCATATTGTTGTTTTTGAAAAACAATAAAAATAGTTAAGTGCTTCTGTCACACACAGTAATGATATAGATACACCTGACTGCTGTATGATGGACTCCTACCTAGGTAAGTGCTTCTGTCACACACAGTAATTATATAGATACACCTGACTGCTGTGTGATGGACTCCTACCTAGATAAGTCCTTCTGTTACACACAGTAATTATACAGATATACACCTGACTGCTGTATGATGGACTCCTACCTAGGTAAGTGCTTCTGTTACACACAGTAATTATATAGATACACCTGACTGCTGTATGATGGACTCCTATCTAGGTAAGTGCTTCTGTTACACACAGTAATTATATAGATACACCTGACTGCTGTATGATGGACTCCTACCTAGGAAAGTGCTTCTGTTACACACAGTAATGATATAGATACATCTGACTGCTGTGTGATGGACTGCTACCTAGGTAAGTGCTTCTGTTACACACAGTAATTATATAGATACACCTGACTGCTGTGTGATGGACTCCTACCTAGGTGAGTGCTTCTGTCACACACAGTAATTATATATATACACATGACTGCTGTATGATGGACTGCTACCTAGGTAAGTGCTTCTGTTACACACAGTAATTATATAGATGTAAATGACTGCTATATGATGGACTCCTACCTAGGCGAGTGCTTCTGTTACATACAGTAATTATATAGATACACCTGACTGTTGTGTGATGGACTCCTACCTAGGTAAGTGCTTCTGTTACACACAGTAATTATATAGATACACCTGACTGCTGTATGATGGACTCCTACCTAGGCGAGTGCTTCTGTTACATACAGTAATTATATAGATACACCTGACTGCCGTATGATGGACTCCTACCTAGGTAAGTGCTTCTGTTACACATGGTAATTATACAGATAAACCTGACTGCTATATGATGGACTCCTACCTAGGTAAGTGCTTCTGTTACACACAGTAATTATATAGATACAACTGACCGCTGTATGATGGACTCCTATCTAGGTAAGTCCTTCTGTTACACACAGTAATTATATAGATACACCTGACCGCTGTATGATGGACTCCTACCTAGGTATGTGCTTCTGTTACACACAATAATTATATAAATACACCTGACTGCTGTATGATGGACTCCTACCTAGGTAAGTGCTTCTGTTACACACAGTAATTATATAGATACACCTGACTGCTGTATGATGGACTCCTACCTAGGTAAGTGCTTCTGTTACACACAGTAATTATATAGATACACCTGACTGCTGTATGATGGACTCCTACCTAGGTAAGTGCTTGTGTTACACACAGTAATTATATAGATACACCTGACTGCTGTATGATGGACTCCTATCTAGGTAAGTGCTTTTGTTACACACAGTAATTATACAGCTACACCTGACTGCTGTGTGATGGACTCCTACCTAGGTAAGTACTTCTGTTACATACAGTAATTATATAGATACACCTGACTGCTGTATGATGGACTCTTACCTAGGTAAGTACTTCTGTTACACACAGTAATTATACAGCTACACCTGACTGCTGTGTGATGGACTCCTACCTAGGTAAGTACTTCTGTTACACACAGTAATTATACAGCTACACCTGACTGCTGTGTGATGGACCCCTACCTAGGTAAGTCCTTCTGTTACACACAGTAATTATATACACACCTGACTGCTGTACAATGGACTCCTACCTAGGTAAGTGCTTCTGTTACACACAGTAATTATATAGATACACTTGACTGCTGTGTGATGGACTCCTACCTAGGTAAGTGCTTCTGTTACACACAGTAATTATATACATACACCTGACTGCTGTGTGATGGACTCCTACCTAGGTAAGTGCTTCTGTTACACACAGTAATTATATAGATACACCTGACTGCTGTATGATGGACTCCTACCTAGGTAAGTGCTTCTGTTACACACAGTAATTATATAGATACAGCTGACTGCTGTATGATGGACTCCTACCTAGGTAAGTACTTCTGTTACACACAGTAATTATATAGATACACCTGACTGCTGTATGACGGACTCCTACCTAGGTAAGTGCTTCTGTTACACACAGTATTTATATATATACACCTGACTGCTGAATGATGGACTCCTACCTAGGCAAGTAAGGGTGGGCGAAAGGTCCTGTTGTGTTCCCGTGAAAAAAACTGAGAAAACCACGTTGTTGTCTGCTTTTTTGCAATTATATAAAAAAATTAAAATTGTTGCTGTTTTAGTTCATTGCCAAAAATGTTTTACTATTTTTTCAATGGCTACAAATTTTCGCTGTTACATTTGCATTTTTGCTATAAAAATGTGATGTTTCCAGGAGGTGAAAGACAATACAAGCAGCTAGAGAGAGAGAGAGAGAAGGTGCTAATTTGTTATTTTGTGATTTATATAGCGAAATTGAGGCAAAGAGGTCCATAGTGTGTGTTATCACTATCAGCACCTGGAATATAAATAAAAGGAGCAACTGAAAGGACCGTTATATTTCCTAGGGATCTTGGGCAAATTGTGTCATGGGCAGAGGAAGAGGGTAGTAATGTAAGCAGGACAGGCCAGCAACCTATGTCTGTTGCTAGTGCTGAGCCTGCTGATCAAGGGAGCCCACAACATTCCCAGATCCTATGAGTCCTCCCCCAACCATGGCATTGTCCCTATGGAACATGATACTGTAGAAGGTAGAACTGGTTATCATGGTGCCCGTGATTTCCTTGCCTGCTCTTCGATGCGGTGGTGGGTTCTGGGCGCATTCCCTGGTCTGCCACTATCGGGGGGCTCGTGTCTCTGACACAGCACTCGCTATTTTGTAGCTTCCTGTCTGCGTGGCCTATGGTGCTCTGCCCCCGGCGGCGGCCTTAGAATCTGCCTGCGAACTCTGCTTAATTACCCTTTCGCGGTGTTTCCGTGCGAATTGCAGTGTTGCTCATTTTGACCTTTGGCTTCCAATGTCTCCAGGTTCTCGATCCTTGGCTTATCTGACTAACTCATCCGGTGTTGACCTTGGCTCCATCTGACTTACTGATCCGTGTATGACTCTGGCTTGTCTGACTACCCGCTCTGTGCTGACCCCAGCTGTGGCTGACTACCCAATCCAGTTCCAGGCTATGGCTTGTCTGACCTACTCTCGGTGCTACTCTTGCTCCTGTCTGACTACCACTGTCCCCTGGGACAGCTGTAGATGCACTCTACCTATCCGGTGCAACTACTACCTTGCCGGTATAGTTGCTAGTTGCCTCCATATTGTGCGTTCCCATTGACTCCGGGCTTTTCCTAGCCGGTACAACACTACCTTGCTGGTAGTGTTGTTAGTTGCCTCCGCACTGTGTGATCTCATAGTGTGATCTCATCGTAGTGTTACCTATATCGCTCTACCCGTTGCCTCAGTAGACTACCTTAGAGTGTTCTCTGCTGTCTCTACCTGTATTCACTCTGAGTGATGCACTGTGCTACTTCCATTCTGTATTGACAGCCTCCTGGTGTGCCTTCACTGTGTGGCCTTCGTTCAGGTACCTTGCTGGTACGTTAACGGTGCACTATCTTTTACATTCCTCTCAGGAGGTTGTCTGGGTACTCTCCGTCATTATCCCTGGCATTCCAGGTTCCTATTTGTTGGTGAGAGCCAAGTCTGGTTCTGATCCCTTGTTATCTACCCTTCGATTGCATGTCTCCCCTAGGGTGAGGAAGTGTTTGCCCTTATTGTCATTCACATTATTTCTATTGCTATTATTATTTTCTTCAATAAACTGGTTAAAATTAGTTGTATTGTGTTGTGTGATTATCTACCTGGGTTCCTGGTGGCTTGAAGAAATAATACCAACACCACCATGAGCACAGGTCAGCTGCCTGTGCCTGCTGCTACTGCTGCCAATCTGCCTTCTTCAACTCAAAAGATGACAAGTGTGACAGAAGGCGATCCTCTGAGAAAGGTACAAACTGAGAAAGAAAATGAGACGATATGGGGATGGGCATCACTATTACCAGCAGTGAGATTGGCTTTTTTGCCGAGTTTGCTGCTGCTGTAATTTCTATGCTGCTGAGTTGCAAGAGCAACAGGTTGGTAAGAAGCAGGACACAGTGATCAGCGACGGCACTGTGTGTAATTTTTGACATGTCACTGAAATGGAGGTAAGGGGGAACACACTTTAGCACAACCGCACTCATTACACGTATGAAACATAGACAGCATGACATTATGTGACTCATGTTAAATCCAAAGCCCCACCAAAGAAATTGGGTACTGCTGTTGCTGTACCCCTTGACTCTCCCAAAGGCAACAAGAGGCGAAGTGAAAATCAAAGTGGAGAAAGAACAGAGAAACCCAGCCAGAGCCTTAAAGTTCTATGGCCATTGAAACACCTGGCTAGCCATTACCTCCTTGCTTTATGGTCTGACAGCGGGAAGATTTAACTACATCTTCTATCAATCCACCTCTTTTATCGTTACTTCCCCCACCAACTGATAGCCATTGTGTAGATTTCAGGATGTGGCAGTTCATGTCCAACCATTGTACAATGTGTGGTGCGCTGACCACAGATAGCAATGCGGTGGAGGATAATTGTAACCACGGCTTCAAAAGGCATCTGAGGAGATTCCATCCTGCAGAATATGCTACGTTGGTGACAGGGAGGGTTCATAATTACTATTAAGAATGGACGTTGTCACACGTCCTTATCAGGGAGTGGACAAGGGGCACTGGGGCCCAAAGCGTCTTGGTGTTTGGTTAGAGTTGTGCCAGGTGTTTGATGTGAGTGCAGATGTGCCCATTGTTCCCAGTCCTTCCCTTATTTACCACACACACTGTGCACATTACAGTTGCTGGAGAGAGACACAGTTCCATCCTGCTCTCAAGGGAAACATTTCTATTACAATAACACACCCATGATTTTGGAGGAGGGGCAGGTGGAAAAGCATTATTGGCCAACTTCTTTTCTCCACATATACCTGAAGTGGTGAGGGCTAGTTGTGGTGCTGCTAATGCCTCAGGAGCATCACTGGCGCTAGTAGTGGCAAGTGGAACCATGATCATCCATCGCCCATATCACTATTGTTGATCCTATTCCCCTGGAGCTGTCTAATCATCCTGCTGCATAAACAAATCAGCAGCAGCAAGAACAGTAGTCAAAAATGCTGCAATAACAGAGGAATTGGACAATGGCCAGTGGCCACTGATCACCATAACATGACCTGCTGGCACTAGGCCAGTAGGTCATATTTTTTTTTTTCAAAGGGTTTTCCCACACAAACCAGAGGCCTACAAAAAAAGCAATTTTGGGGGGCTTGTTTCTAACAAGCCAAAGTCTTACAAATCACTGATTCCTCAGGGCTTGTGGTGCTTGACAGCCAAAGTTCTACAAATTCTACAATTTTTCCTCAGGGCTTGGGCCTAAAAATTCTAAGTCCTACAAATCAATGTTTCTCATGGCTTGGGCCTAACACAAGTCTAAGTCCTACAAATCAATGTTTACTCAGGGCTTGGGTCTAAAACAAGTTTAAGCCCTACAAATCAATGTTTCCTCTGGGCTTGGGCCTCAAACAACAAGTCTAGGTCCTACAAATTATCCTCTGCAAAATACTCTATCCCATCAAGTTACAGTCTTCCCCAGTCACAGTTTACGTCAGGGGACCCTGTCACAATACGTATCAATTTCGTATTTTTTTTTTAATTAACTGTCCCCCTAATCTCAGTCAACAAACCAACCAAAAATTCCCTGTTCAGCTGATTCTTTCCCCAGATGCAACCCACCAACACAGGCACCCTCCCCTTTAATAACATCTTATTTTTTAAAAATTTTAGTTTTTATTGTTTTATCAACTCTCTTCCAAATCCCATTCAAGAACCCCCCAAAAAAATCCTTTTTCAACTGATTGTTTACCCAGACTCCACCAACACAGGCACCCTAATACCCCTATTATACTATGCCTTTATGAAATGAAATAACATTTGCTACGAATTGTGTGAAAATGCAATGTTCTCATTGATTTCAATGCAAAGAGCTAGGAGAGAAAAGAGGAAAAACTGCACTTTTCTTGGGAAATTATTTGCCAAGCGGGAAGTGCCATTATTTGCCAATTTTTGATTTGAGATGAAAATTTTCACCCATCTCTAGGGGAATGTCCTTCTGTTGCACAAATGAGGAACCATTTGTTCCTTTAAGATCGGAGATGCCTCTAGAATCAAAGCGGTTAATAAACGATAGTTTTGTAGCACAGAGAGGTAATCTCTATATATCCCTAAGCAATCCAATAGAATAACATTCCTAAGCTCTGCTCAGTGAAATGGATGAGAGCTATGTGTGTGTGCTGAATTTATTTATTGTCAGTCTGTGGAAACTGGCTAAATACTATAGGCATTGTCAAATCTATTGTTTTCAAAGCTTTAAAAGCCAACAAAGCTATCCTTAGAGGTTTAAATGGTTTAAATGAGAAGCCAGTTGGACCAAACTTGTCCATTTTCTGGTTTGATGAGCTCCTGCTATGTCAGGACTAAGTCCCAAGCTTGGAAATCATGCCTGGAAGGCAAACACCAATATGAGTGAAGGGAGATCGCACTTGGACTAAAATATATCCGTCAGGGTTTTTATAAACTCAAATATTAAGGATACATATTTATGGCAAGAGAGAGGTGATTGAATGAAGTACTGTACGCAAAGTCAAAGATTTATGAGCTGCCTGTACTGCACATATTTTATTATTTGTTCTCAAAATTACATGGTTATTAAAATGGGACTAAAAGTTGGATTAAAAAATATAGAGGAATTTTAATAAACTGCTGGAAACAGGGGTCTAATACAATTATTTAATTAAATATCATTTATCTGTGTGTGTGTGTGTGTGTGTGTGTGTGTGTGTGTGTGTGTCTGCACCAAAGAAATCATGAATGTATTTTTCCTTTTTCGTATATATATATATATATATATATATATATATATGACCTGATAATGTCACTAATGAAATGTTGAAAGTCCAATGTCATCCATTATTCAAGGCCCTAGCTAAACTATTTTCAAAATATCTACTGCTTAGCAAAGTACCTGAAACATGGTAAAATGAAGAAGTCATGTTACTGTACAAAAATGGTAATACGACTGAACTAAATATCTACAGACCAATAAGACTATTGCCAAGGTTTTCACAAAGGTACTATCAAGAAGAATGGGCATAATACTTAATGCGCCACAACCTAAGGAACAAGAAGACTTCAGGAGCGGTTTCATTACAGTGGACCACATCCAGACAGTTCAACAAGTTATAGAGCAGATAATGAATACAACCTTCTAGTGATGATCGAGCACCCCAATGCTCGGGTGTTCGGGTGCTCTGACCGAGCGCCCCCGGAGGCTCGAGTGCTCGGCCGAGCACCCGAGCCCCATTGAAGTCAATGGGAGGACTCGAGCATTACACCAGGCACCCCCTGCTCTGATGAGGGGAGGGTGCCTGGTCCATAGCAAAAAGGGCAGAAAATGATGGAAACACCACAGAAATGGTTCAGGGACAGCATAGGGAGGATGTCTGGATGCATCTTGGACTCCAACGTCGCTGCTGGGAATGATGTTTCGCCCGTAGTATGCCATTTGTACAGACTGACCGTAAAACACACAAAAAGGAAGATAAAAACGACTTTAGGCGAAAAATTGTTACCAAACAGTATTTGCTGTATATTTACTTGTATATCATCTGCAAATTCTGCAAAAAATTTCATAGATTTTTCGGAACTGGGGCCATGATTAAGAGGGAAACGTGCGCAGAGGCAAATTCTCCCAAAAATTTCCTCGATTTTTCTGAACTGGGGCCATGATTAAGAGGGAAACGTGCGCAGAGGCAAATTCTGCAAAAAATTTCCTCGATTTTTCTGAATGGGGCCATGATTAAGAGGGAAACGTGCGCAAAGGCAAATTCTCCCAAAAATTTCCTCGATTTTTCTGAACTGGGGCCATGATTAAGAGGGAAACGTGCGCTGAGCCGACCATCTAAAACATTATGGGTGAGGGTCTGCTGCGGAGCTGACCATCCTAAACATTATATGCGAAGGCCCGCTAGTGAGCTGACGCTATAAAACATTATATGAGAGGGCCCGCTAGAGAGCTGACCCAATAAAACATTATATGAGAAGGCCCGCTGGTGAGCTGACCTATACAAAAATTGTCAAACAGCGCCCGCTGGTGAGCTGGCCCTATATAAAAATTATATCACAGGGCCCGCTGGTGAGCTGGCCCTATATAAAAATTATATCCCAGGGTATATGGAAGAGAGTCAACCATATACCCATTTTTTGGGTGGAAGGGGTGAATGGGAATACAGAGTATTCCCATCATTGTAAATAACATATCTAAAGTGACTTTATGTTCCCCCGGGGCTTTCCTCCAGTGGAGTGGAGAAGTCAGGGGAAATCCAGGCCTTGTTCATTTTTATAAGTGTCAACCTATCAGCATTTTCGGTGGAAAGGCGGATACGCTTATCTGTTATGATGCCACCAGCAGCACTAAATACCCGCTCAGACAGAACGCTGGCGGCAGGGCAGGCCAGCACCTCCAAGGCGTAGAGTGCCAGTTCATACCACGTGTCCAGCTTGGACACCCAGTAGTTGTAAGGCACAGAGGGATCATTGAGGACGCTGACACGGTCTGCTACGTACTCCTTCACCATCTTCCAAAACTTTTCCCTCCTTGTGACACTAGGCTGCGCATCAGGGTGAGGGTGCTGGCGGGGTGTCATGAAGGTGTCCCACGCCTTGGAGAGTGTTGCCCTGCCTTTGTCGGAACTGCTGTGTGCTCCCCTTTTCTCCCCTTCTCGGTTGGCCAAGGTAGCACTTACTCTGCCGCCAGCGTTGTCAGATGGAAAATTTTGGAGCAATTTTTCGACAAGAACCTTCTGGTATTGCACCATTTTGCTTGTCCTCTCCACCGGAGGAATGAGAGATGAGAAATTCTCTTTGTAGCGGGGGTCCAGAAGGGTGAACACCCAGTAATCCGTGTTGTCTAAAATGCGTATAACGCGTGGGTCACGGGAAAGGCAGCCTAACATAAAGTCAGCCATGTGTGCCAGAGTACCAACAGGCAAGATTTCGCTGTCCTCACCAGGAGGATGACTCTCAATCTCCTCATCCTCTTCCTCCTCTTCTGCCCACCCACGCTGAAGAGATGGAACTAAAGTTCCATGGCTACCCTCTGTAGCGGAGGCAACCGTGTCTTCCTCCTCCTCCTCCTCCTCCGCCTCCTCCAATTGTCGCTGAGAAGACGAAGTGAGGGTGCTCTGGCTATCACCTTGTGTAAGCTCTTCCTCCCGCATTTCCACCTCTTCCACATGCAAAGCGTCGGTTTTAATTGTGAGCAGCGAGCGTTTCAGTAGACACAGAAGTGGGATGGTTACACTGATAATAGCGTTATCGCCGCTCACCATCTGTGTCGATTCCTCAAAATTGCGTAAAACCTCACAGAGGTCTGACATCCATTCCCACTCCTCACTTCTGATTACAGGAAGTTGAACTGAGAGGCGACGACCGTGTAACAGCTGGTACTCCACTACTGCCCTCTGCTGCTCACAAAGCCGGGCCAACATGTGGAAGGTGGAGTTCCAGCGCGTGCTCACGTCACACAGCAGCCGGTGAGCTGGCAATTGTAAGTGCTGCTGCAGCTTCAACAGGCCGGCTGAAGCTGTTGATGACTTACGGAAATGTGCACACACGCGGCGCACCTTGGTCAAGAGATCATGCAAATTGGGGTAGGTTTTTAGAAATCGCTGAACCACTAAATTAAATACATGCGCTAGGCATGGTACGTGTGTGAGGTTGCCGAGCTCCAAAGCCGCCACCAAGTTACGCCCATTATCACACACAACCATGACTGGTTGCAGGTTGAGTGGCGAGAGCCACTGCTTGGTCTGGTGACTAATCCCCTGCAACAGCTCTGAGGCCGTGTGCTGTTTGTCCCCAAGGCAGATCAGCTTCAGCACGGCCTGTTGACGCTTCCCCACTGCAGTGCTACACTGCTTCCAGCTACCGGCTGATGGGTGAGTGGCGCTGCGCGCAGAGAATTCGGAGGTGGAAACGGAGGAGGAGGAGCCAATAACGTAGGTGCTGGCGGAAACCCTGATGGAGGTAGGGCCCGCAATCCTCGGCGTGGGTAGCACCTGTGCCATCCCAGGGTCCGAGTCGCTCCCAGCCTCCACGACATTCACCCAGTGTGCCGTCAGGGAAATGTAGCGTCTCTGGCCACAAGCACTTGTCCATGTGTCAGTCGTTAAGTGGACCTTCCCAGTAACTGCGTTGGTCAGGGCACGGGTGATGTTACGGGACACATGGTGGTGTAATGCGGGGACGGCACACCGGGAAAAGTAGTGGCGGCTGGGGACTGCGTACCGAGGGACAGCTGCTGCCATCAGGCTGCGGAAGGACTCAGTCTCCACAAGCCTAAATGGCAGCATTTCGATGGCCAGTAATTTGGAAAGGTGTGAGGTTAGTGCTATGGCCTGTGGGTGGGTGGCTGGGTATTTTCGCTTGCGCTCAAATGCCTGGGGTAACGACATTTGGACGCTGCGCTGGGACAGGGAAGTGGATGTGGTCGCTGATGGTGCTTCAGATGGTACAGGTGCAGGGCGGGAGGTATGCGGGCCTGCGCCTTCGACAGGCGATTGGGCGGCACCGAAAACAGGGGAAGAGGAGGCAGTGGTGTGGCCTGCAGACACAGATTGGCGATCCTGGCGTTCCTCCCACTTATTAAGGTGCTTGGATGCCATGTGTCGGATCATGCTGGTGGTGGTGAGGTTTCTAGTGTTCATGCCTCGGCTCATTCTGGTGTGGCACAGGTTGCAAACTACAATTTTTTTGTCGTCCGCACTTTCCTTAAAAAAACGCCATACCGCGGAACACCTAGCCCTTGGCAAGGGAGATTTACGCAAGGGGGTGCTCCGTGGAACATTTGCGGGCCGGTTTGGTGCGGTCCGCCTTCTTTCTGTAGCCACACCACTGCCTCTTCCAGCCTGTTGCGGTGCTGCAGATGGCTCACCCTCAGGACTGCTGTCATCGCTCGGCTCTCCACCTTCCCAGGTGGGGTCAGTCACCTCATCGTCCACCAAGTCCTCCTCCACTTCCTCACTCTGATCATCCTCCTCATTTCTTGATCCCACCACATACTCAGTCATTGACAACTGTATATCATCCTCCTCATCAAGGTCTTGAGACAGTAATAGTGGTTGATTTGATGGCAACTGTGTCTCATCATCATCATCCACTTCCTTTGACCTTAAATGCCGTTCCCCTCTGTCATCTTCTTGTGATTGGGTACCCTCTAGAGGTTGTGAATCAGGGCACAAGATTTCATGTTCCTCTGCAAGCGTGCTTGGAGAGAGGTTCAAATGAAGGATTGGTGATGAGATGAGCTCCTCACTATATCCCAGTGTGGGATCACTTCTTTGACCAGACCCTCTATGGTGGGAGGAAGGATGATCAGGGTGAGGATTATGTTGACTAGACTCTTGGCTACTGAGAGTGGACTTGGTGGAAGACAGGGTGGTGCTTAACCGACTGGAAGCAGTATCACCTGAAATCCAACCGACCACCTGTTCGCAGTGGTCTGACCTCGAGAGTGATGTCCTGCGACGCCCTGTAAACTGAGACATGAAGCTAGGTATGGTGGATGTCTTTCTTTCTTGTGCTCTGGCACCAGGCACAGTTTCTACGCGTCCTGACCCGCGCCCTGAACTATCAGGATCACGTCCACTTCCCCGTCCCTTTTTACCCGCCTTCTTCATATTACACGGAATATGTGCTGCTAATCTGCAACTTTGCACACTAAACAGAATGTGCTGCTTATCTGCGGCTAGCCACAGTGAATGGAATATGTGACTTTTATTTTTTAAACTTTGCACACTAAACAGAATGTGCTGCTTATCTGCAACTTTGCACACTAAACAGAATGTGCTGCTTATCTGCAACTTTGCACACTAAACAGAATGTGCTGCTTATCTGCGGCTAGGCACAGTGAATGGAATATGTGACTTTTATTTTTTAAACTTTCCACACTAAACAGAATGTGCTGCTTATCTGCAACTTTGCACACTAAACAGAATGTGCTGCTTATCTGCGGCTAGGCACAGTGAATGGAATATGTGACTTTTATTTTTTACACTTTGCACACTAAACAGAATGTTCTGCTAATCTGCAACTTTGCACACTAAACAGAATGTGCTGCTTATCTGCGGCTAGGCACAGTGAATGGAATATGTGACTTTTATTTTTTAAACTTTGCACACTAAACAGAATGTGCTGCTAATCTGCAACTTTGCACACTAAACAGAATGTGCTGCTTATCTGCGGCTAGGCACAGTGAACGGAATAAGTGACTTTTATTTTTTACACTTTGCACACTAAACAGAATGTTCTGCTAATGTGCAACTTTGCACACTAAACAGAATGTGCTGCTTATCTGCGGCTAGGCACAGTGAATGGAATATGTGACTTTTATTTTTTAAACTTTGCACACTAAACAGAATGTGCTGCTTATCTGCAACTTTGCACACTAAACAGAATGTGCTGCTTATCTGCAACTTTGCACACTAAACAGAATGTGCTGCTTATCTGCGGCTAGGCACAGTGAATGGAATATGTGACTTTTATTTTTTAAACTTTGCACACTAAACAGAATGTGCTGCTAATCTGCAACTTTGCACACTAAACAGAATGTGCTGCTTATCTGCGGCTAGGCACAGTGAACGGAATAAGTGACTTTTATTTTTTACACTTTGCACACTAAACAGAATGTTCTGCTAATCTGCAACTTTGCACACTAAACAGAATGTGCTGCTTATCTGCGGCTAGGCACAGTGAACGGAATAAGTGAGTTTTATTTTTTACACTTTGCACACTAAACAGAATGTTCTGCTAATCTGCAACTTTGCACACTAAACAGAATGTGCTGCTTATCTGCGGCTAGGCACAGTGAATGGAATATGTGACTTTTATTTTTTACACTTTGCACACTAAACAGAATGTTCTGCTAATCTGCAACTTTGCACACTAAACAGAATGTGCTGCTTATCTGCGGCTAGGCACAGTGAACGGAATAAGTGACTTTTATTTTTTACACTTTGCACACTAAACAGAATGTTCTGCTAATCTGCAACTTTGCACACTAAACAGAATGTGCTGCTTATCTGCGGCTAGGCACAGTGAATGGAATATGTGACTTTTATTTTTTACACTTTGCACACTAAACAGAATGTTCTGCTAATCTGCAACTTTGCACACTAAACAGAATGTGCTGCTTATCTGCGGCTAGGCACAGTGAATGGAATATGTGACTTTTATTTTTTAAACTTTGCACACTAAACAGAATGTGCTGCTAATCTGCAACTTTGCACACTAAACAGAATGTGCTGCTTATCTGCGGCTAGGCACAGTGAACGGAATAAGTGACTTTTATTTTTTACACTTTGCACACTAAACAGAATGTTCTGCTAATCTGCAACTTTGCACACTAAACAGAATGTGCTGCTAATCTGCAACTTTGCACACGAAACAGAATGTGCTGCTAATCTGCAACTTTGCACACTAAGAAGAATGTGCTGCTAATCTGCAACTTTGCACACTAAACAGAATGTGCTGCTAATCTGCAACTTTGCACACTAAAAAGAATGTGCTGCTAATCTGCAACTTTGCACACTAAACAGAATGTGCTGCTAATCTGCAACTTTGCACACTAAACAGAATGTGCTGCTAATCTGCGGCTAGGCACAGTGAACGGAATATGTGACTTTTTTTTTTAAACTCTGCCCCCCAAAACAAAATATAACTGCTGCCCCCACACACAATAGTCCTAAAAAGGACTTTTGGGTCTTTTTGTTGTTGAAACACACTTTTCTTCTCCCTACACTGACTTTCCCTTCCTATCCTCATCTCTCCCTGGCTAAGACTGAGCCGAACTCGCTGGTCAGGTGCTATACAGCACCCGATCACGGGTTCTGGCCAGCCAATCAGTGTAATGCCAGCAGCCAACATGGCTGCTGGCATTACACTGATGTCAGAGCCTCCCCGCACGTTTATTGGCTGCGCTGCAGCCGGGAAACGTGCGGGGAGGAGACCCGAACATGGCGGGCGAGCACATGCGGTACTCGTACGAGTACCGCCATGTGCCGAGCAGAGCGATGCTCGAGCCGAACCGAGCTTCGGCCGAGCATGCTCGCTCATCACTACAACCTTCCATTATGTATAGCCTTCATTGACTACAAAACTATAATCGATGTCCTGATCAACCAAGGAATAGATAGAGCTCACATCAATATCCTCCAGTTAATATATGAAAAGGTAACTGGATCAACGCAGTTCAATAATGATAAAATCCAGATCAACATAGAAAAAGGCATCCAACAAGGAACACAATCTCCACAAAACTATTTTATGTTTGTTTAGAAGTCATTTTCCACAATCTAAATTGTGTAAAAAAAGCTCTTAAGATCAATCTACATCAGTTAAGTTTTGCAGAAAATACACTCTTTGCCAGTAGTCCCGAAAAAACTGCAAGAACGCATTGAAAAGTTACAACAGGAAAGTAAAAATGTTGGTCAGAAGATGAATATGGTATTAACCATACCAAGGAAACTTACAGTAGATGAACAGGAAGGACAAGTATGTCTACCTTGGACAGGAAATATCAACAGATGCAAACATCATGATGGAGATAGAGTGACAAATAAAATTGGAATGGCAAGTGAAAGTTTTTTGACCATTGTGTCCTCCCAGTTCTTAGGTATGGCTGTGAAACATGAACACTGAATGCCAAAGCCATACAAAAACTTGTATGCACAAAAGTATGGAACACTGAATTCTGAAAATAACCAAAAGAGGCCTAAAACGTGTGCATGGATTCATTAGCAAACAAAGGTCTATGACATAATTGAAAGAGTAAAGCTCCAAAAATGGAAATGGGCAGGCCACAAATTGACAAGTTTTTCAGGTTTTTCCCTTATCTTAATTGAAGATTGTCCCTCTCTGCAGTCTACCTGGGCACCTCCCTTCTGATCTGGCTGAGCAGTGTTACATCAGTAAAAGGGGCGGGAGGGGGATACTTTATCATTGAATTACTATTGAACTACAACTCTGACAGTATTGAAATAACACTCTCCAAAGTCCAAATACTATGATGATTAATTAGAGCTGTTTTTATTATGAAACATTACTATCCCTTTAATGATGAGGCCTTCTTCCTGTAGTGGATCGAATACAGCTGAAGATGATGATATCTATAGATACAGATATATATATATATATATATATATATATATATATATATATATAATAGGGTGCAAAGGTCTGAGACCACTACAATCAGCTTTCAGCATTTGTGAAAAACGAGTTTGTTTGACAAAATATACAGTATTTCTCATTTCATTTTCACTAATAAAAGTAAAAATATTTTTGTTAGTACATACTTGAAATCAAAAACTCTCAATATTTGGTTTGATCACCATTTGTCTTTATGACTGCTATACATCAGTCTTGCATTGAATCTACAAGATTTTGCAGAATTTTACAATCCACATTATTCCAGATCTCTTTTAGAGCTTCCCAGAGAGTGTCTAGAGATGTCACAGTGCGTTTCACCTTTTCCCTTTTCAAATGTTCCCAAAAATGTTCAGTGGGATTGAGGTCCGGTGATTGTGGTCAGAAACCATGCAGCACTCCTTGCTCTTCCCTGGACTTCAGATACGCCTGACACAGCTTCGATGTGTGTTTAGGATCATTGTCTGCTGGAAAACGAATCCTATTCCACACAATTGTAAGTCAGAAGGAACAGCATGCCTCTGCAGAATACTTCTCGGGTCACACTGTAGCTGGTGACTTGCACAACTCCAGAATAGGCAAAGCATCACCACACCTGCACCATATTTAATTGTAGGCTTTACACACTGTGATGTTACCCTCTCATGCATCCGTCTCCTCACATCTGTCTCATTATCTATCGATCGATCTATCTAATCCATCCATCCATCCATCTATCTTTCCATTGAGGGTTATAGAGAAATTGGATATGAAGCCATGGTATCCTCTCAAAATGTTGTACTCTATTATGCGAACAACTAAAGAGCACATTAACCATGTTGCCTTATTGAAAAGCTATCCCGCTATCACAGCAGTCAATTGTCCATTCTCAATTCTCTGTTTAGGAGGCTGTCTGAACTGCAGAACACACAGTTAAATTCCAGGACTGTCTTGGGCAATCTGGGACATGTGACCCCAGAATGGTCTATCACATACCTCCCAACATTTCCAATGGCCAAAGAGGGATATTTTGGTTTTAGGTGGGGTTGTTGGGGGCATGACTTGTGGGTGAATCATTGGTGAGAATTTTTAGGTTCTTTCATGATCTCTTGACATCTCTTTGTGTAACTGAATATATGGTTTATAACAAGATCAAAGTGTTTTATTTATACAGACTAATTTATAAACACATATGATGATGTTTAAACAAACCTTAATGTGAATTTTATTGCTGTGAAGCAATGTGATACACTTATATACACACAACACTTTCTGATCTCCTATACACAGGGACATCAGGGTGGGAAAGAGGGACAGAGGGATTTTGTCTCCTAAAGAGGGACACTTGGGAGATATGGAGCCCTAATATCCCTTAAATAGGAACACTTGAGAGGTATGGACCCCTAATCTATCCTATTTAATAATTCGCTAAAAGTGTGTAACGCCGCAACATGCACAGTAGACACTGCTGCGCGTGCTGCAGTCATGCGCAGTAGAGACTGCCCGTGCTGCGACTGATACAGAGCTGGAAGCTCCGAAGGGGGTGACTGCCCCGCAACCAGGTGGCAGTGGCACTGTGGCCTGTGTAACGGGCTGTTCAACTAGTATATATATAAAAGACAAAACCTGAGTTTCCAGCCACACACGCCCAGGAACAGCAGCAAGGAGGTGATATTTAAATCTCCTCCATACTGCCAGTCCTGGAAATATACAGGGGTGTGGTTTTCCTGCCTACTATTATGAAAATCTCTGCAAGGACTTGAGCCTACCACAACATTCACTAGTAAAACAAAAAAATATGACTAACTCTCCATGCACAAATCAATGAGCACCCTCCACTCCTTCATATTCAGAACTCATCAAAGCCATTTTTTCACAATACAAGCAGCTGAGAAAGAGTTTAGTAGGTGAACGTGCATACAGCACTCCACGGATCCAGTGTGGACTCAAAGCTCAACTTCAGCTCTGGGCCTGAGCCTCCACAATACACCAACTCCTTCTCCTCCCAATGCACAATGTGCCTCTGGTGCAGGAAGGCCACGGAGCTGACCAGCTGCTTCATGCTGCTCTGGTGCAGGCAGGCCAGCCCAGCAAGAAATCCTTCACATTTTTCCCATTATGAACCACAACACTCCGCCCCCACCATAGGCCCGGTGATGCAGCCCTTAAAGCAGTTCTCTACAAGCACCAGGCGCCTGCGGTGGCTCTTGCGGTGGATGAGGGACTGCATAGAGGCTAGGCTGGGGCCGCTCTGTAGCACGCACTCCTCTATCCCATTGAGTTGTGTTGCTGCCTTCGGACACTCCTCAGGGCCCAAAAGGTGATTTGCTGTATTCTCCCTCTCAATGTGTCTCCATCAAATCTAACACTTTAATTCTACATTCGCACTTAACCCTTTCAGTGCCACATAGGTGTCCAATGCATTTTTCACCTTCGATAACTATGTGCCACTCAAAGTTTTGAGTGTCAATATACAGTTCACTTTGGATCATGTGCACCCACAGTCTGGTTAATAGAAAACCAGAAAATTGTTTGTACAACTGTCCTCCTGGGTGCTGCCCTGTGGTGTCTGGCCAGGATATGTAAGTGTACGCTCACAGAATATGGAACCTCTTCCCCCGATGGTGCTTGTGAGCTGCAAGCACATTGACATTTGAAAGGGTTGATGTTTTCGCATTACAAATGCAGCATATGCTGTCTTTAACCCTTTAATTGCCGGGGTGGTGCAATGCTGCCATTTAAAAGGTTAAGCGCATTCACACAGAAGACCATGAGGGTGGCTTGATGTGGGTTACATTTTGCTTTTCAACTTCCAAGGGATATATTCTTTAAGAATGACTTGCTTCATGCAAGCTTCCACCATTCCATCTCAGTGTGTTGTGTGTGCAGCATAAGGAAGTCTATGATCTCACAACATCTACTACGTGCGACCACCATAGACAGCATGACATCGAGGTCCGGGCAGCTTCTCTCTAACTGCCCACATACAGCCAATTGACAGGTGCAGACTGACAAGAGCCCAATGCATGTCGGGGGACATGAGAGGAGGACTAGGACAGAGAATGGAGGGGACCCTAATGCAAAACTAAAGGTGCACTGTCACTAATGAAGCAGGGAGGGTGAGAGGGCTGCCACCTCTACCCGATACAGCTGCAGGGAGTTCTCCATCACCACCTGCAAGTGCAGGAAGCATAGGTGCCTTGCTTGATGTCACACAGCAAGGGGACCTTGACCACAAAATTATAATGTCAGTCTCCGCCGCACTGCATATCAATTATATCCAAATCGCCATAATTATGTGCACAGATTACCTCTGATTATTTGAACCCTTTGAGAGCAGAGGGGTGCACAATGCATTACGAACCACTCAAAGGGTTAATTCAAAAAGATCCTCACACATTTTTTACACCTGTTAAGCCCCTCCACCACACGTGGTTAAAACCCTCCCCTTTTTGACATGATTTGCGTCATTTTTCTCACCCCTTCGGCACCACAGGACAATTAATGGTGGATAGTCTCAAAAACCTTGCTTTTGCAATGCATGGAGCAGCTCTTTAATCTATCTATCCACAAGGCTTTATACACATTCCACGGCACACAAACTATAACAGCACAATTTTCAGCGTGTCTACCAAATAAAGCATGTGTTGTGTTTACGTTAACCCCTTAAGGACAAGGAGAGGAGTGCAACTCCGTGTCCTCGCTCCAATAGAGTTTCAATAATTATGATACTGTCATCACAGGGGATGAGTATGAAGGTGGTGACGTTATATTTTTTCTCTACTGCATATTTGAGGTCTGCAGTGTTATTAGTTGCCTACTCATTGTGGTGTCATTCAAATGATAATGTGTGACTGACATGTACACATTGACCGTCCATTGTAGTGACAACACAGAATAATTCAGGGGGGATGGTATGAATGATAGCAAGGCAAACTGATCTTCAGTTGGACTGAGGAAGCAGGACAAAAGTTAACTGCGTGCTGCTCCATTGTGCCGATCTTTGCCATGTAATATTGTTTGTATGAAACACCAAACAGTTATTATGATACTTTGATCACAGAGGTTGAATATGGCACTCTCGGCATTACATTTATTGCGTACGGCATCTTCAATCACAACACAATTACTACACAACTAATCACATGTCCCACACCTCAAACATGCAGTACATAAAAAAATCTAACGCCACCACCTCCATACTCAACCTCTGTGCTCACATTATCATAATAACATATGTTTCCTTCTGCTTCACACAGTACACAAAAACATTATCATCACCCAATACAGCTAAAGTGAATGTACAGTACAAACAAACACAAACAATTCTTACAAAATACCTTCAACACGCCACCTACAACATTTCATACAACATAATGCTACATAACACATACCCTAATACAATGATGGACAACAACTTCCCATATTGCTAGTATCTCCTAAAGAGTAACACTTGGGAGGTGCAGACCCCTAATATCTCCTAAAGAGGAACACTTGGGAGGCATGGACCCTAATATCTCCCAAAGAGTAACACTTGGGAGGTACAGACCCCTAATATCTCCTAAAGAGTAACACTTGGGAGGAATGGACCCCTAATATCTCCTAAAGAGGGACACTTGGGAGGTACAGACCCCTAATATCTCCTAAAGAGAGACACTTGGGAGTTATGGACCCCTAATATCTCCTAAAGAGTGATACTTGGGAGTTATGGACCCCTAATATCTCCTAAAGAGAGACACTTGGGAGTTATGGACCCCTAATATCTCCTAAAGAGGACACTTGGGAGGTATTGAGCCCTAATATCTCCTAAAGAGGAACACTTGGGATGTATGGACCTCTAATATGTCCTAAAGAGGAACACTTGGGATGTATGGACCTCTAATATGTCCTAAAGAGGGACACTTGGCAGGTATGGACCCCTAATATCTCTAAAAGAGGGACACTTGGGAGGTATGGACCCCTAATATCTGCTAAGAAGGGACACTTGAGAAGTATGGATCCCTAAAATATTCTAAAGGGGGACACTTAAGTGACACCTGGGAGGTATAGAACCCTTATATTTCCTACAGAGTGACTTTTGGGAGTTATATACCCCTAATATATCCTAAAGAGGGACACGTGGGAGGTATGGAGCTCAAATATTTCCTAAAAAAGGACACTTGGGAGGTATGGACCCCTAATACCTCCTAAATAGGGACACTTGGAAGGTACAAAGCCATAATATTTCCTAAAGTTGGACACTTAGACGGTAAGGACCCCTAATATCTCCTAAAGAGGCACAAATGAAAGGTATCTATCCCTACTAACTACTAAAGAAGGACACTTGGAAGGTACAGACCCCTAATATCTCCTAAAGAAGGACACTTGGTAGGTACAGACCCCTAATATCTCCTAAAGAGGGACACTTGGGAGGTACATACCCCTAATATCTCCTAAAGAGGGACACATGGGAGGTAAGTACCCCTAATATCTCCTAAAGAGGGACACTTGGGAGGTACAGACCCCTAATATCTCCTAAAGAGGGGCACTTGGGAGGTATAGACCCCTAATATCTCCTAAAGAGGGACACTTGGAAGGTACAAAGCCATAATATTTGCTAAAGTGGGGCACTTAGACGGTACAGACCTCTAATATCTCCTAAAGAGGCACAAATGAAAGGTATCTATCCCTACTAACTACTAAAGAGGGACACTTGGAAGGTACAGACCCCTAATATCTCCTAAAGAAGGACATTTGGAAGGTACAGACCCCTAACATCTCCTAAAAAGGGACACTTGGAAGGTACAGACCTCTAATATCTCCTAAAGAGGGGCACTTGGAAGCTATGTAATAATTTTGAAGGATCTGTCTGCGTTAGCAACATGCCCTTGTGTTTAATTGAGGAGATTCAGGAAACAGGCAATGTTTTGGGCCTGTGGACAGATTTAAGCTCCCTTGCTCTACAAGACTTCACACAAACACAGCAGATGTATTCAAAACAACCAAAGTTACTTCCAGGGAATTACAAAAAATGTTT
This sequence comes from Rhinophrynus dorsalis, assembly GCA_037306005.1. Taxonomy (NCBI): domain Eukaryota; kingdom Metazoa; phylum Chordata; class Amphibia; order Anura; family Rhinophrynidae; genus Rhinophrynus; species Rhinophrynus dorsalis. The sequence continues at coordinate 12,416,197 of CM074718.1, forward strand.
AAGATTGTGATGAAATGTGCATGAAATTACATATATATTTTGATCACATCATACTAGGTTCACATGGAGTTCAGGGCACACGTGTCCTTTTTTTTAATCTGCTTCATAACAACAGAAGGTACAGACACTTTCTCATATGGACTGATATACTGTGCAATCAAAGTACAATTTATTGAGCTGAGAAACAAAGGTCATAAGTTCACATATCAAAAACATATTTGAACACTGGGGACAAAATTCTGCTTCTTAGCAAAAAACTACCGGTAACAAATACAATTATTTTCTTTTCTACCTTTTAAAGAAAAGTATGATCTATTTGGGGCAACGAATTGAAAAATAAGGCAACAATTAAAAATGCCATTGACTTAAATGAGTCTTTCAACCCTTTTGAAGGATAGAGAACTAATTAGCTTTACTATACTAACTAGAATGATAGACAGATACTAACATTCCACACTACTCTCCCTCTCACTTCCTGCCAGCCAGATATCAATGTTTAACACTGCCCTTCCTCCTCCTGCTACTCTCTGCCAGCCACATGCTGACATTCCGTACTGCCCTTACTCCCACCTGCCACACACTGCAATCCAGTTACTAACATTGCTTACTGTCCTTCATCCCACCTACCACTTCCTACCAGCCAGGTACTAACATTCCACACTGCCCTTCCTCCCACCTACCACTTCCTGCCAGCCAGGTACTAACATTCCACACTGTCCTTCCTCCCACCTACCACTTCCTGCCAGTCAGGTACTAACATTCCACACTGTCCTTCCTCCCACCTACCACTCCCTGCCAGCCAGGTACTAGCATTCCACACTGTCCTTCCTCCCACCTACCACTTCCTGCCAGCCAGATACTAACATTCCACACTGCCCTTCCTCCCACCTACCACTTCCTGCCAGCCAGATACTAACATTCCACACTGTCCTTCCTCCCATCTACCATTTCCTGCCAGCCAGGTGCTAACATTCCACATTGCCCTTGCCCCCACCTACCACTTCCTGCCAGCCAGGTACTAACATTCCACAATGTCCTTCCTCCCATCTACCACTTCCTGCCAGCCAGGTGCTAACATTTCACACTGTCCTTGCCCCCAACTACCACTTCCTGCCAGCCAGGTACTAACGTTCCACACTGCCCTTCCTCCCACCTACCACTTCCTGCCAGCCAGGTGCTAACATTCCACACTGTCCTTCCTCCCACCTACCACTTCCTGCCAGCCAGGTACTAACATTCCACACTGTCCTTCCTCCCACCTACCACTTCCTGCCAGCCAGGTGCTAACATTCCACACTGTCCTTCCTCCCACCTACCACTTCCTGCCAGACAGGTACTAACATTCCACACTTCCCTTCTTCCCACCTACCACTTCCTGCCAGCCAGGCTAACATTCCACACTGCCCTTCCTCCCACCTCCCACTTCCTGCCAGCCAGGTACTAACATTCCACACTGCTCTTCCTCCAGCCTGCCACACTGCTAGATACTTACATTCCACACTGCTCTCCCTTCCACCTATTACTCTTTGTCAGTGACATTCTATTACAACACACCGCTCTCCCTCCAACCTCTCATTCCCTGATGACCAGATTCTAACATTCCACACTGCTGTCCCTTCCACCTGCAACACCCTGTTTACCACATATGAACATTCCGTGTTGCTCTATCTCCCGCCTAGTTTCCCCCTAACAGCCAGATACTTACATTCCACACTGTCCTTCCTCCCATCTACCATTTCCTGCCAGCCAGGTGCTAACATTCCACATTCCCCTTGCCCCCACCTACCACTTCCTGCCAGCCAGGTACTAACATTCCACAATGTCCTTCCTCCCATCTACCACTTCCTGCCAGCCAGGTGCTAACATTCCACACTGTCCTTGCCCCCAACTACCACTTCCTGCCAGCCAGGTACTAACGTTCCACACTGCCCTTCCTCCCACCTACCACTTCCTGCCAGCCAGGTACTAACATTCCACACTTCCCTTCTTCCCACCTACCACTTCCTGCCAGCCAGGCTAACATTCCACACTGATTAGACAGCTTCATCAAAAAGAAATTGGAATGGCACTCGTATTCTGACTTGTAGTAAATAATAAAAGCAATTTTATTGAAACTACTTTAGGCAAACAGACACGTTATATACAGCTATAGCTCACATCATATTTAATTGCCTTTTCATTTAGCTCATGGGATGGAATGCTGCAGACTTACGATTGGTCAGTTTGAATATAAGACGTTACTTTTTGGACTATATAACAGCCGCGGCATTGTCAAAGACTCTATCTATGAGTAAGCACCATGTTGTGCGAAACGCGTTAGATGTGAGCTATAGGTGTATATAACGTGTCTGTTTGCCTAAAGTAGTTTCAATAAAATTGCTTTTATTATTTACTACAAGTCAGAATACGAGTGCCATTCCAATTTCTTTTTGATGAAGCTGTCTAATTATGGAAAGACATACTGGAAGTCTGCTGGAGATCGGCACCGAGTGGAGACAATAGAGAGATTGGTGAGATGCAACATTGTCGTATATATTGTTACGAAGTAACATTACACCATATATATCGATATAAGTGCCGTTATATTTGTGGTCACATTGGATTCCAGTGAAACAGAGCACTATACGATATGGAACGTTGAATTTGAAAATATAATTATTATTGCATCTTGCACTGGACTATTTACAAATAGCACTTATAGTTATACCGCAGAGACTTGCTTATAATCACTGCCTTTAAATAACATAAATCCATTTGTGGTGTGAATAGAAAACTTATTTAAATGGAGGACATTAATTATCAATACAAAGCAGATGGAAGTTGAGATATGAACTGAAGATACTAAAAGAAGTTCAATATATCCGGACAGCAAGTATTGATCTTTGTAGTAACACCATATATTAATACAATTCTTGTGAAAGGGCAGTGATTGGAGTAAAGATGGCTACTGAAATAACATTTACACAAGCGGTAATGGAACTACTTGAGGAGGGCACAGACATGGAGCACCTTAATACCCCTGAAAGTGTTAACGATACAAATGAATATCAAATAGGGGTACTCACTAGAAGAGATGAATTGGCATTACAAGCATTTTCAGAACCAACTACATCTCAATGCACATCACCGCTGAACTTGCATAAACTCTTTGAAAATTTAGAAAAATTATCGGTTAAAGAAACAAAATTGTGGTGGGAGATCAAAACATTACAGAAGTATTTATCTTTAAAATGGATACCGAGAGGTTTGAGATTAAAAAAACGACCAACTTTTGTATTGGATGAAGATCCCTTTCTTGAGAGATGGAACGAGATCCTTACAGAATGTTCATTAAAACTTATGACCCTTATAGTAGAATACAAACAGGGACTACTGTTGAAAACTCAAGAAGATATGAAGAAATTACGAGAATCTTTAACAATAGAAGATAGGGGAATTGAGTATAACAAGCTTCAGAGCAAATTACAGAACAACATTGAGAAATTAGAATTACAAGTAATGGAAATTAAACAACGAAAATATAATAGAGATAGACAAGATTATGAGACCAATACTGTGTATAAATGGAAACCTTTTCCTTGGAGAGTATGTCGTGTTTCAAAATCAATATTGAAATCTACCTCTACTCCTAAGAAAGTCTCTTTTTCTAATACAGACACGGAAACCAATTATACTGATACAACCGTGTCATCAGAACCTTCAACATTAGAAGATAGTCGTCAGGTGAGAGCAGAGGACGTCTTCAGTGATAATAGAATATCAAAAAACGAACAACGGAGAGAAAAAAAGAAACAGAAATACAAGAGACAACATTACACACGAAGAAATATACACGCAGAGGAGGAAGAGGAGGAGGAAGAAGATTTGGAGAGATCAACAAGACGTTATCCAAGGAGAATAAGGAAGCAGAGACACAGATATCAATAATTAACTTATCTTTAAGAAATCTGACTAGGGATGAAGTGTCCGTTCTATCTAAAGGTTTAGGTTTTGCACCTACAACACACTTTAATCTTTTTGACACGTTGATTGATGTAAATAGATTTGTACGTAGATTAGTTTTGAAAAAGCATTTCTTCTCTAGTGACAAGCAACATCTGGAGTACCAACAAGATATATGTCAAATAGAGAGTTCTTCTGAGACAATTGAAGATGTGTCTGATAAACTTTCCTTTCAGGAACAGTGTGAAGTGTTTGATCACTTTACGCCTAATATTTGTGAAGATTCGTTAACATCACATGTTCCTGTAAGGAAACCACTTAACACAAATTTTTATCCAGTTCAATCAAGAACCAGTGTGTTTGATGCTTTTCAGCATTTGGTTGAGAGAGATCTTAAGTCCATATCCAATAGTTCCTTGTCTAAATCACATAATCTGTCCTCAAAGCAAAAAAAAGCTCTTTATGATCTTTCTAGTGATACTTCTATAGTTATAAAGGAGGCAGATAAAGGAGTATCTGTGGTAGTAATGAATGCTAGTAATTATGAACAGGAAGCATTACGTCAATTAGGAGATGCTCAGACGTATGAAATTTTGGATAAGGATCCTACTTTACAATTTAAAACCCTTCTGGATTCTATATTAGACTATGGCCTTTCGGAGGGTTTCTTCACTTTGAAGGAAAGAGAATGGCTGGATGTTATTCACCCAGTCATTCCTATATTCCATCACCTGCCCAAAGTCCATAAGTCTTTAGAAAATCCAGAAGGGAGACCTATAGTGGCAGGGATTGGTTCTGTTGGCGAAAACTTAGGACAATATGTGGATGATTGTTTACAACCAATGGTGTTGAGACTTAATTCTTATTTAAGAGACACAAAACAAGTACTTCAAGAGTTAAAGAATATTGTATGGCTCCCCGAATATACTTGGGTTTCGAGTGATGTGGTCTCCCTATATTCATGTATACCCCATGCTTTGGGCATAATGGCTATAAAGTATCATTTAGAACAATATAGTGGATATACAAATTCATTTTGCAATTTTTTGATAAGTTTAATTTCCTTTTTGTTAACTCACAATTATTTCCTGTTTAATGGGGTGTTCTATCTGCAGAGACGTGGAACTTCTATGGGGGCGAGATTTGCGCCCTCATATGCCAACCTATTTATGGGTTGGTGGGAGGAGTCCCACGTCTTTGCGGATGGAAGCCCCTTCAGGAGTGATATTGTGTTTTTTAAGCGCTATATCGACGATGTCTTAGTGATCTGGCGTGGTGACAGAGATGCCATAGAAACGCAATTATTGCCCTTTTGGAATAATAATTTTTATAATTTGAAATTTACCCATACTTGTCATTCAATCTCGGTGGTGTTTTTGGATCTGTTGATTACCTCTTCAATATCCACTGGGGTTATACATACTAATATATATAGGAAGCCTACATCGACTAATGCCCTTTTGAGAGCAGATTCATGTCATCCACGGCATACCATCAGGGGGATACCGGTGGGACAGTTTCTCCGTTTGAGGCGAACCTGCTCCACCGAAGTTGCTTTCGATGAGGCTTGTATCGAACTACAGAGTAGGTTTTTGACAAGAGGATACCCTCAGTGGATGTTGGATAGGGCGATTTCAATTGCAAGACATACCACCAGGGATGAGCTACTGAAAGAAAAGGATAAGAACAATAAATCTACCAAAACTAAAAGTGTAGAAACTAGAGGAGCTATAGTGTTCTCTACCAAATACAGTTGTGAATATAATAAAATAGTACAGGTGATAAAGAAACATCTACCAGTACTATTTGCTGATAAACAATTACAATCTATTATAGAAGAAGAAGGATGTAGATTTGTTTCGAAGAAAGCAAATACCCTAGCTCAGATCTTGTCTCCAAGTGTACATTTAAATGATTGTTCTCGAAATAAGAAACAAACTTGGCTTACAGTCAAAGGATCATATAAATGTAATCATAGCCGATGTCATTGTTGTAGGTGGATGAATCCCTCCAATAAGTTTTGCTCTGCAAAGGATGGTGCTGAACATGATATTAGACAATATGTCAATTGTGGAACACGTAATGTGATTTATCTCATTACGTGTACAGGTTGTAATATACAATATGTAGGAAAAACTAGTAGATGCCTTAGAGATAGGATTAGAGAACATGTAAGCAATATCAACTGCAGAGATTTTAAAACAGGGGTAGCTTCACATTTTTGTTTGGAGCACAATGGCAGTTTGGATACATTTACCGTGCAGGGCATAGAAAGAGTTTATAACAAGTTCAGAGGAGGTGATATTTCATTGAGATTATCATATCGTGAGGTGTATTGGATTTTCACATTGGATACCCGTATACCAAAAGGTTTGAATAAGGAATTTGATGTGATGTGCTGTGTGTAGAACAGTAATATTATATGTGACACTTTTTGAATCTAAGTGATGATATAGTTGTTGTTATGAAAATTGCCAATTTCATGTAAATAGGATATATTTTGGATGCATATTGTTTTTAAAATATTTTGAAGATTTATATGTTTTTTAAGAGATGAGCGTCGGCGGAGCAACGGCTGCTGTATGGCCAGATTGTGAGAAAGGTGATTTTCCTTTAAGATGACCGGTTGTGTCGGCATCTGAACATCCCAAGAAGCAGGGAAACCTAAGGGTTAATATTTAATTGCCTTTTCATTTAGCTCATGGGATGGAATGCTGCAGACTTACGACTGGTCAGTTTGAATATAAGACATTACTTTTTGGACTATATAACAGCCGCGGCATTGTCAAAGACTCTATCTATGAGTAAGCACCATGTTGTGCGAAACGCGTTAGATGTGAGCTATAGGTGTATATAACGTGTCTGTTTGCCTAAAGTAGTTTCAATAAAATTGCTTTTATTATTTACTACAAGTCAGAATACGAGTGCCATTCCAATTTCTTTTTGATGAAGCTGTCTAATTATGGAAAGACATACTGGAAGTCTGCTGGAGATCGGCACCGAGTGGAGACAATAGAGAGATTGGTGAGATGCAACATTGTCGTATATATTGTTACGAAGTAACATTACACCATATATATCGATATAAGTGCCGTTATATTTGTGGTAACATTCCACACTGCCCTTTCTCCCACCTACCACTTCCTGCCAGCCAGGTACTAACATTCCACACTGCCCTTCCTCCCACCTCCCACTTCCTGCCAGCCAGGTACTAACATTCCACACTGCTCTTCCTCCAGCCTGCCACACTGCTAGATACTTACATTCCACACTGCTCTCCCTTCCACCTATTACTCTTTGTCAGTGACATTCTATTACAACACACTGCTCTCCCTCCAACCTCCCATTCCCTGATGACCAGATTCTAACATTCCACACTGCTGTCCCTTCCACCTGCAACACCCTGTTTACCACATATGAACATTCCGTGTTGCTCTATCTCCCACCTAGTTTCCCCCTGACAGCCAGATACTTACATTCCACACTGCTCTCTTCTCCCACCTGCCACTGCCTGCCAGCTAGAAAAGAGCATTTCACAATGCTCTTCTTCCCACCTCCAGCTCCCTGTCAGCCAGATATTGACATTCCATACTGCATTACTTCCCGTACCCACAACTGCCCGCTATCCATAAACTAACATTCCACACTACTCTTCCGCCAACTTGGCACAACTTGACAGACAGTATTACTTCATCTGCATAAAGTGCCAAACTAACAATCATTCCAATCCTGTCAAGATGGGTGCTTCTGTTGAAGCGAATCTATTGATAGGTGACCATTACATGGTAATCTCGGTTAACCCTTTCAACGCCAGAAGTAAGGGGAATTTTTCTGTACCCTGGACGCTGGACACATTTTCAGGAATTCTGCTATCCATCTACTTAGGTATGATAGCCATATGTAACTGTCTGTTATAAATAGAAAGCTATGCAATGTTTTATTTCCGGAACAAATTCGTCTCATGTGAAGTAAATTTGCATTGTGTGACAATATAGGAAGTGATAAATACAAAAAATGTTTAAAACATTAACTCCTCAATTCATTTCTGTGAGGTAAAACAGCTGATAGGGCTAAATTGTCTATCAACCAACAGAAAAAAATGTGTAAGTTAGTATTCAATTGCCCTACCAGCTGAAAGCACAGGTAGTACCTCCTGCTACTCTCTGCCAGCCACATGCTGACATTCCGTACTGCCCTTACTCCTACCTGCCACACACTGCAATCCAGTTACTAACATTCCACATTGTCCTTCCTCCCACCTACCACTTCCTGCCAGCCAGGTACTAACATTCCACACTGTCCTTCCTCCCACCTACCACTTCCTGCCAGCCAGGTACTAACATTCCACACTGTCCTTCCTCCCACCTACCACTTCCTGCCAGCCAGGTACTAACATTCCATACTGTCCTTCCTCCCACCTACCACTTCCTGCCAGCCAGGTACTAACATTCCACAATGTCCTTCCTCCCACCTGCTACTTCCTGCCAGCCAGGCACTAACATTCCACACTGTCCTTCCTCCCACCTACCACTTCCTGCCAGCCAGGTACTAACATTCCACACTGTCCTTCCTCCCACCTACCACTTCCTGCCAGCCAGGTACTAAGATTCCACACTGTCCTTCCTCCCACCTACCACTTCCTGCCAGCCAGGTACTAACATTCCACAATGTCCTTCCTCCCACCTGCTACTTCCTGCCAGCCAGGCACTAACATTCCACACTGTCCTTCCTCCCACCTACCACTTCCTGCCAGCCAGGTACTAACATTCCACAATGTCCTTCCTCCCATCTACCACTTCCTGCCAGCCAGGTACTAAGATTCCACACTGTCCTTCCTCCCACCTACCACTTCCTGCCAGCCAGGTACTAACATTCCACACTGTCCTTCCTCCCATCTACCACTTCCTACCAGCCAGGTACTAACATTCCACACTGTCCTTCCTCCCACCTGCCACTTCCTGCCAGCCAGGTACTAACATTCCACACTGTCCTTCCTCCCATCTACCACTTCCTGCCAGCCAGGTACTAAGATTCCACACTGTCCTTCCTCCCACCTACCACTTCCTGCCAGCCAGGTACTAACATTCCACACTGTCCTTCCTCCCATCTACCACTTCCTACCAGCCAGGTACTAACATTCCACACTGTCCTTCCTCCCACCTGCCACTTCCTGCCAGCCAGGTACTAACACTCCACACTGTCCTTCCTCCCACCTACCACTTCCTGCCAGCCAGGTACTAACATTCCACACTGTCCTTCCTCCCACCTACCACTTCCTGCCAGCCAGGTACTAACACTCCACACTGTCCTTCCTCCCACCTACCACTTCCTGCCAGCCAGGTACTAATATTCCACACTGTCCTTCCTCCCACCTACCACTTCCTGCCAGCCAGGTACTAACATTCCACACTGTCCTTCCTCCCACCTGCCACTTCCTGCCAGCCAGGTACTAACATTCCACACTGTCCTTCCTCCCACCTACCACTTCCTACCAGCCAGGCACTAACATTCCACACTGTCCTTCCTCCCACCTACTACTTCCTGCCAGCCAGGTACTAACATTCCACACTGTCCTTCCTCCCATCTACCACTTCCTGCCAGCCAGGTACTAACATTCCACACTGTCCTTCCTCCCACCTGCCACTTCCTGCCAGCCAGGTACTAATATTCCACACTGTCCTTCCTCCCACCTACCACTTCCTGCCAGCCTGGTAATAACGTTCCACACTGTCCTTCCTCCCACCTGCCACTTCCTGCCAGCAAGGTACTAACATTCCACACTGTCCTTCCTCCCACCTACCACTTCCTGCCAGCCAGGTACTAACATTCCACACTGTCCTTCCTCCCACCTCCCACTTCCTATCAGCCAGGTGCTAACATTCCACACTGTCCTTCCTCCCACCTCCCACTTCCTATCAGCCAGGTACTAACATTCCACACTGTCCTTCCTCCCACCTACCACTTCCTGCCAGCCAGGTACTAACATTCCACACTGTCCTTCCTCCCATCTACCACTTCCTACCAGCCAGGTGCTAACATTCCACACTGTCCTTCCTCCCACCTCCCACTTCCTATCAGCCAGGTACTAACATTCCGCACTGTCCTTCCTCCCACCTCCCACTTCCTATCAGCCAGGTACTAACATTCCACACTGCCCTTCCTCCCACCTACCACTTCCTACCAACCAGGTGCTAACATTCCACACTGTCCTTCCTCCCACTTCCCACTTCCTACCAGCCAGGTGCTAACATTCCACACTGTCCTTCCTCCCACCTACCACTTCCTGCCAGCCAGGTACTAACATTCCACAATGTCCTTCCTCCCACCTACCACTTCCTGCCAGCCAGGTACTAACATTCCACACTGTCCTTCCTCCCACCTCCCACTTCCTACCAGCCAGGTGCTAACATTCCACACTGCCCTTCCTCCCTCTTACCACTTCCTGCCAGCTGAAAGCACAATGGACTTTAGGACACAGAAAAGGACTGTTAGCCAAAGATCCGTTTTGTGTAATAAGTTCCCAAAACCCATGCTAAGTTGCGTGACTAATGGGAACATCGAAGAAAAAAAAAGCTAACGATCGGTGCGTGAGATACTTTCAAGCACCGATTGTTGTCTCATCTGCGTCGTTCTATCTTCCTTCTTCTTTTTTCTCTAATCTTTGTCTTCTATCTTCTCTCTTCCTCTTTCTTCTTCCTCTGCATCTTCTTCTGTTCCGTCATTCCTGTGGAATAAAGAAAACAGACATATTAAATGCGTGCCCCAAAAATAACTCTGACATCTGTGCATAGTTTAAACTATGCACAGATGTCAGAGTTAGATATATAGAGAATGCTGACAGAATAAAATAATTGCCTCATTAATCCTCTGAGAATGAATAAATGTGCTCCTAAAACAAAGTGAACTTCAGTGCCCAAACAATACTGAGATTAACATTTCCCTGTGATCCTCCCCTCCGTAGAAAGGAATAGTGAGCAGACCCCCCTCCCTTAGTACCTGACGGCCAATACCCGTTCCAGTGTGAGGGAATTTTGAACAGAAGCTGCCTTTTTATATGGGCAGTCTCTGTTTAAAATGACTCACAAAAATTGGCTGGGACGTGTGCTTATGCACCTCCGAGCCAATCAGCTTTGTGCGGGGGGAATGATGGAACCTGCATGAAGCTAATTGGCTGGGAGGTGCTTAAGCATGGGCCTGTCAGGTACTAAGGGTGGTTCTGCTTACTTTCCCTTTCTCCACCGCTGCTGACAGCTGTGGTGAATCCAAGGGGACATGTTCATTGCAATATTGTTTCAGCACTGAAGTTCACTTTTTTTTGGAAGCACATTTATTAATTTTCAGCAAAATAATGGAGCTATTATTTATTGTATTGGCATTCTATATGTAGAGTTGTTATCTAAACATCTACCAGTTGCTTTCTAAGTGTATGTGAGAAGGGATAAAAAAAAGATTTTTGACTGATAAGTGAATGTTATACAGACTTGTGAAGTGATCCTTCCCACCTATGTCGGCTAAACGCAATTCTCAGTTGAAACTGAGTGACAGATAATACGCAGATATACATACAGGGACGTGCACAGACATTTTGGGGGGCAGGGGCTCAAATTAAAAAAAGGATTCGACACGCAAGAGAAGAAGACCCGGCGGCACGTCAAAAGGACCCGGCCAGCATGTTAAAGTGGCCTTACACTTAAAAAGGACCCAGTCGTTTGGTTTACTTACACCGGGGTAACCCAAATAAGTTTGAAAAGATCTGGGGTAGATGGCAGAACTGGTGGACGAATAGAGCAGATACTACTGTGGCACCTGATGATGTACATCTTACTGGTGATGCTTGATTGAGATCACGTCTCCTTGCTGCATGGATGGCTGCGATGCATAATTGATGAAAGGCATTATGTATGAACCCTGTACATGCCGGGACCTTGTGAAACTGCTGGCTGTTGGCCGGATGGGGGGGGGGGTGCTGCAGGCTCGGGAGGGAGAGGAATCTGGGAACAGGGGTATAGTGAGATTTAGGTTAGGTTAGATTTTAGGTGTTTGGGTTATTGGAGGTTAAAATAATAATAAAAACCTCAGGTTGGCTCTGTGCATATGTTCTTTTCACTGTTACAAACGTCTACATACTTTTGCTGTACTTGAACGATTATACATGAATTTTTCTGTATTTGAGATGTGTATGGAGCAATCTGATAATACAATCTATTTAAAAAAAAAAAGGACCTGGTCGTAAGAGGAAAGGAGAATAGACCCCCCCCCCCAGTAATCAAAATTGAAAAATGGACTGGGATAAGATAAAATCGGACTGATTATTATTTTTTTTTTTTTTGTTAAAAGGGCACAAGGGCACTTTGGACAAAAAGGGCAGGTGCTCAAGCCTCATTTGGTGTCTATGTGTGCACGTGCCTGCATACTGCCCCTTACATTCAAGACAAACAGCAAGACATGCCGTTTTACTTATATATACATAATCGCTGGCTCTTATATAAGGAAACAGGGGAGATAATTACCCACTCAGTAGCCAGAAAGAAAGACTCCCACTCAACTAAGTCCAGAAAATAATACATCAAATCTGGAGTTAAAGTGGCCAATCAAAACACTTCACTGCAGTGAACCATGATAGTCTTGGGATATATTTTGGGACCTTGAGGACGGTAGAGTAGGTGAGGGCTGTGTTTAGGGTTCCACTATTTATCAGGAGGTAATTATACATTGTATTACTATACTTTTCAATCTTATATGCTTAGTTTATAGATTTTTATTATATTTATTTATTTTAAATTGGTTTTTTTTTGTTTGTTTCTTCCTGAGACTATGCAGAATTTCATATAATTAATATCCATTTGAATTCTGTCTTCGGTCTGTTTTTTTTTCCCAATTTGAAAAGATTTATTTTGATAGATACGATACAAGGAATACATTAAAACATAGACTATAGAATATACAGAGAACTGACTCATATAACAGATAAGTACATAAATATACAATTAGCTTTGGAATGAAGAATATCACATAAGAGTCATCATAATATAGAAACAGGATTTCCGGTGAACACCAAGTATTAAATATTCATTCTAAATTGTGTCTAAATCACTGCGGAGAGTAAGCATGGGAGGGAAGTTTAAACAAGGCATATAAATTAAATAGGTGGGGAGGGTCGAGGAATAATAATACTAGGCAGGCATGCAGTGTAGTTGGAGAAAGGAGTAGGTGATCTCTCAGTATGAGGGAGAGGTGGGGAGGAGAGAGAAAAAAAAAATTAAAAGTCAGTTACCCTCAGCAAACACTTGGGGAAACATTTAGATTAAGTGAAGAGAATCAACGTGAACCACACTCAATGCACGGTCAGTCTGAAGCAAGCTGTAAAAGGAGGGTAGGTGTGTCGAAGTTCGGAAGGAGGTTTATCTGAGAGATAGGGCTGGGAGGGTGTAGATGGAGTCAGCTGGTCCATGTTAGTTTGAAGAGGGGCATGACATCTTTCAGGTAATAAAAGAGGATCCATTTTAGTGAACCATATGGGGATGGGAGGGTGTTCTGTTTTGTTTTCCAAATAATGGAATTAATGATTTGGCAGCATTCAATAGTAAGGGCACACATTTGTTATAGGGATAGTAATGTTTCATAATAAAAGTAGCTCTAATTAATCATCATAGTATTTGGACTTTAGAGAGTGTTATTTCAATTCTGTCAGAGTTGTAGTTCCAGATTAATTCAATGACAAAGTATCCCCCTCCCGCCCCTTTTACTGATGTAACACTGCTCAGCCAGATCAGAAGGGAGGTGCCCAGGTAGACTGCAGAGAGGGACAATCTTCAATTAAGATAAGGGAAAAATCTGAAAAACTTGTCAAGGGGGGCAGGGTTTCATTGTTCTCATAGGAAGAAGATTGTCCCCTGCTGTTATCTGTCTGGTCTATGGACTGCATTCCACATCTGAGAAGACATGGCTTACACTAGGTAAAAGGGGCGGGAGGGGAAACTTTGCTTGTGAATCTCTCTCAAACCATAAAGGTTTGAGAGATATGACTTACATCGTTCTTCCCCCCATTGGCCACCTCCACATTGCCCCCAATGTCCATTTCCACAACACCCCCATTGACCCCCAGTGTCCATCTCCACATTGCCCCCAGTGTCAATCTCCATATTGCCCCCCAATGTCCAGCTCCATATTGCCCCCATTGCCCCCATTGCCCCTCAGTGTCCATCTCCACATTACCCCCAATATCCACCACCACATTGCCAACACAGTTACCCCCATTGTCCATCTCCTACCTCCCTGGTGATCCAGCGGCGTGGCAGGAGAGGTCTGTGCTGGCTTTGGCACAGACCTCTGTTACAGCTCAGAGCTCCCGTGAGGTCCTCTGTCTAGTAATGCAGAGTGCTGGGAGATTATGTGATCTGTTGCTAGAGGTCTGTTCAGCTGCTAATAGATGTTTGTGCTGAAGAAGGCACAGACCTCAGCTTGTAGGTGTTGGGCAGGGGGACCTCAGGTGGTAGCTGTGCCCCTGGAGTGACTGGCCTGTTCTGAGTTGCTATCCCTGCGACCCTTATTGTTACATCACTGAGACTGAGATGACCGGACAGAACCACCATATGTGTGCAGTAGAGTCTGCAGTTTGATGATATCAGTCTGTTTTTTAATGAGTTTGATATATCTCTTAAAGGGATAGTAATGTTTAGAAACTAGAGCAGCTCGGATCGCTTCCTATACTGAATAGTCCTGATGTCTGACTCTCTCAAAGATCATAACTCGATTGTTATCCAGCAATCATACAATTAATGTTACCTCCCCTCAGATCTGAAGTCTGGTCTCTTTACCGGACAGATCACAACAAGGGACAATCTTCCATGTGTCAGAGTTGTAGTTCAAGAGTAATTGAATGATAAAGTATCCCCCTTCCGCCCCTTCTACTGATGTAACACTGCTCACCTCAGAGCAGCAAGACTGTCCGGATGGATCGCAGAGAGGGACAATCTTCAGTGATCATAAGGAAAAACCTGAAAATCCTGTCAAGGGGGGGCAGGGTGTTCCTTATGATCACAGTAAGAAGATTGTCCGGTCAAAAGACCAGATTCCACATCTGAGGGGAGGTGGCTTACACTAGGTAAAAGGGGCGGGAGGGGGATACTTTATCATCTAATTGCTCTTGTACTACAACTCTGACAGTAGTGAAATAACACTCTCCATGGCCCAAATACTATGAAGATTAACCCCTTAACGACGGATGACTTACCAGGTACGTCCTGCAGAAACTGTCACTTAGTGACAGAGGACGTAGCTGGTAAGTCACGGAAGTCCGGGTCTCCGTGCGGCTGCACGCCGCTCGGAGACTCCGGACTTGTTTGAAAAAAAAAAATGTTCGGCGGGCGTTAAGGTGACAGCTGTGTACGAACGCGGCTGTGACTAAGGGGTTAATTGGAGCTGCTATTTTTGTGAAACATTACTATCTCTTTAAGTTAGTAACTAATTGGAATCTCACGAATAGAGGCCACTGTTAATATAAAAATCAGTGTTTAAACTGTAATAACTCTGGAAACATTTATCACTCAGCAGTGGGAGTACTCTTGTTTTCCTCAATAGGAAAAACCCTACAATATATATATTGTAAAAGTGTACTGTTCCTTAATCTCCAAAGACTGCATGCTTGTCTTAAAAAAAAAAAAAAAAGATTAAAGTGAAATACATCGTATGCTACATATATATTTTATTTATCTGACTAGTCTAGAAAGCTCAGTTTCCAAAGCAGGGAGTTGTCTGAACACATGCAAGTGTACTTTTATACGTATCATGCATTGCCAAATATGATTTAGGCTTTAAAATCAATCAAACTGATTTATAATCAAGAAATTGGCAGAGGCAAGTGTTCTAGATAAGTTTTACTGCCATATCTGTCTCTAAATATTTGGATCATATCAGGTAATAAAGAAAATTACTGTGTACGGTGTTGATAGTGGCTTGTTGCATTGAGTTTGGAATCTGTGACAACATTTTAAAATGACTCTGAATGATGGTGAAAGCTATTAGACAATGGAATACAATGTTTATTTTACTTTTATTTAGAAAGTTTTCTACCAGGAAGAAGACACTGAGATTTCTCTTATTTTCCAATATGTCCTGAATGATTTGTGTTACAAGAGTCTTTTTATTGGACTTCTTGAACAGATTTTGTTAAAGAGGCAGTGCCTCCTAGTTAAAAACTACTTTCTTGATACACACAGATTTGGGGAGACTTCTAAGTGGTTCCACAAACCATAAAGGGCAACTATTATTCGATACTTGCCCTATCAACAGATTTGCTTCCCTGGAAGTCCTGACAAAAAAACAGAGAGCACAACGGGGGTTATATTACAGATTACTGTGGCTTCCTGGGATGATATGTGTCAGAATCAACACCAGGGATAGGCTCCTCCAACCAGAGTGATTAGGGCAAGAAGTTTGGGAGCGTCGCTAGGGTGCATAGCTAGATAGCATAATCCAACCGAAGTGGGGTGTGCTGTGGCCGTATAAAGGTGCTGGCCACGAAGCCAGATAGCCCCCTTCGGTTGAGGCGAAGGTGACTCAGGATACCCCACTACGGTTGGGCTATACCCCATTGACCCCAGGGAGAAAATGAACTCCAGACATAGTACAGACCTGAATGAAGAGAGGAATAGCACAGCCACAGGAGAGTAGAGATGAATAGACAGGCAGTCAGTAACTGGGCTGCAAGCTGGAGGCAACAGGATACATAGAAATAGAACGGTCAGGTAAGACAGAATGCAACCGGGAGAGGCAAGAGCTGAAGACACAAGCCAGCAGCACAGGAAGATGGCAGACAGCCGGTTCAAGGGAGAATGCTGACTGGAGAGCAGGAACAGACTTGAAGGTACTGTAGCAGAGCTGGAACAAGATCTGGAACTACAAGCACGCTTTGACAATGCGTCAGAGGAAGCGTCTGGGCGTCTTGTAAGGGAAGGAAGCCTGGGGCAGCATCAAAGGAAGGACCGTGCATGCACGCGCCCAACCCAGAAGAACACCATCAGGAAGCGTAGGACTGAAGAGATGCCATTGGGAGAACAGTGGTGACAATATGGGCCAAAAGCCTTTTTTTCCTGCAGGAATTTTCACCGAAATTGCCTCTTTTTGCACAAAAATTCCTGATAACTGAATAAAAAGCTAAATTTGTTCACCTTTCTTCAATCCCCTGAAGTATTCCATGAGAACCTTGCCAGTTCCTGTGGGGATGGGGTTCAGACTAAACTGTGCATTTCTATGTCTCTAATGCAGAGCGACACAGCTGGGAGTCGGAGTTAGCACAGTTCTATGGCTACCATAAAAGAGACAAGGTACTAGGGGGACTTGCCACTTTTATATTCCTTCATATCAAAATCTCCCAAAATATTCCTTAGGCTAACTCCAAATAATTTTCAATGAGAATTTTTCCAGCTTTTTGGGGGGGAGGGATTGATACAATATGTGAGGTTCTGGCTATGCCAATGCAATAAGACAAAACTGGCAGGCAGTATGTGTGGTTCTATGGATACTGGTGTTGTGGGGCAAGACTGGAGGACAGTATGGCTACTAGGAGAGCGATAGAAAAACAAGGGTGTGACGAGAGCACACAGACAGAACAAAATTACATGTTTTGTTCAAGACCTGGTAGCATTTCAGTTCATTGCAGAGAGGAAATCTCTATATCAGTATCTGACTGGTCCCACCCTCAGAGAGTCCATCATAAACGTCAAGCAAAACCACAGACATACATTTCAGACTATGTGGGCCTCGTCAGTGTGGTGCAGCTGCATCCATTTAGGCACATGGAAGCAAGGGCCCATGCCTGGGATACCTTTATACTTAGGGAGACTTACAAATGTGACGAGCATCCATCAAGCACGAACAAGATAAAGTGTCTTGTTCTTAGGCATGATGGCCTCCCATGGGTGCTACAAGTCACATTTTTAACTCCCATGTGCCATTGCAGAGAGGACATGTCCATATCCATATCAGACTGCTCCCGCCCACAGAAAGTCCATCTCTGAAATGTCAGGCAAATCCTCTCTGCATGAGAGACACAGCAAAACCACAGACATACATTTCAGCCTATGTGGGCCTCGCCAGTATGGAGCAGCTGAATCCCTCTAGGCACATGGAAGCAAGGGCCCATGTCTGGGATACCCTTATACTTATAAATGTTATGAGCACCCATGAAGCACAAGCAAGATAATGTGTCTAGTTCTTAGGCACAGCGCATCTAAGATAAATCACTTGAGTAAATCTTCCCACCAGATATCACATCCACTACCCTTCAAGGTGTCTACTCACAGGATCAAGAGGCTCACCCAGTCTTGGTATCCTTTTGAATGATCCCACGCAGAAGAGAGTGCCACCATTCAACTGTTTCAGCAGGTCGTCTGGGTAAAAAGCGCAACGTGACAAACTCACAGTGCATGACAGTGTGGGATTGTCACGTTGTGCTGTCAATGGGCGCATTAAAGTACCACTGATCTCCACTGTCAATGGGCGCATTAAAGTACCACTGATCCTCTCAAATAATGGCTATGTGCTGCAAACATCTTCTTCAGACAGTACCACTGATTCCCACAAATAATGGCCGCATCTGTAGAGATAGTAGATGAAAGTGCACGCCCCAATATAAAACACTCACCAGAAGTCTTTGGAAACGGATGAGTAACGAAACTGGTAGGGAAATCACATAAAAGCATTTTGGCATCTGTTTGTCTAAGCCAGGTCAATCTTGTTACACATCCATTTCCAAAGACTTCTGGTGAGTAGTTTATATTAAGGGGTGCGCTTTTATCTACTATCACTGCAGATGCACCCATTATTTGTGGGGATCAGTGGTACAGTGTGAATAAGATGTTTGCAGCACATGGAGGTGCTGCAGTTGCCTCCGTGTGCTTAATGCGCCCATTATTTGAGAGGATCAGTGGTACTTTAATGCGCCCATTGACAGCGGGGATTAGTGGTACTTTAATGTGCCCATTGACAGAGCAATGTGGCAATTTCACTCTGTCATGCACGTTGCGCTTTTTACCCAGGCGACCTACTGAAATGGTTGAATGGTCGCACGCTCTTCTGTGTACGACCATTCAAAAGTGAACCCCCAGTCTCTAGGGTGAATTGTACTTCAGTATCTCAATACGGGAACCTCAATCCTCATCCACCTCAGGAACTTGTTCCAAAATCTTGAAAAAGTATTCACTATCATGCAAAAATTACCAATAACTGGGCTATTCAAAATGCCTCACTTTATGGACTATAAAAATGTAGTGTGTCCTCAGAATTCCAATCTGCAGGTACTATCATCTCAAAGCCATCCTGGCTTCTGACAAAATTCTGCCTACTCCCAGGGACCTAAAGAGGTGGAGATAAAACAAGTGAAGGTACCCACTAATTCCAAACACATGTTTGGATGAAGGGAGTGTTACTAGTGGGATACCTCAGGGATCTGTGCTGGGGCCCAATATTTTTTAAATTTTTATTAGTGATTTTGCAAAAAGTCTTCAAGGTAAGGTATGCTCTTCTGCAGATGATGCCAAGATCTGCAACAGGGTAGATATTCCTGGGGGAATAAGCCAAATGACAAATTATTTAGGTAAAGTAGAAGAATGAACAAGAGTGTGGCAGCTGCAGTTTAATGTTCATAAATGTAAAAGAATGCACTTGGAACACAAAAATCCAAAGGAAAAATATACTATTAAGGGTACTGTGCTGTCAGAGACAAAAGAGGAAAGGGATTTGGGAGTAATTTTTTCTAATGACTTAAAAATAGGCAGGCAATGTAACAAAGTGGTGGGGAATGCAAACAGGGTGCTGGGTTGTATAGCTAGGGGCATTAGTAGCAGAAAAAGGGAAGTGATCATGCCACTCTACAGATCTCTAGTTGGACCTCACTTAGAGTATTGTGTACAGTACTGGAGACCCCATCTCCAGAAGGATATAGGTACTCTAGAGTATTGTGTACAGTACTGGAGACCCCATCTCCAGAAGGATATAGATACTATAGAGTATTGTGTACAGTACTGGAGACCCCATCTCCAGAAGGATATAGATACTCTAGAGTATGGTGTACAGTACTGGAGACCCCATCTCCAGAAGGATATAGATACTCTAGAGAAAATTCAGAGAAGGGCTACTAAAATGGTGACTAGTTTACAGGAAAAGAAATATCAGGATAGACTAAAGGATCTGAACATGTATAGCTTGGAGGAGAGAAAAGAGAGAGGGGATATGATAGACACATTCAAATACATGAAGGGATTCAACAAAGTGCAGGATGGAAGTACATTTCACAGGAGTAAAAATGTTAGGACAAGAGGCCATAGTCTAAAACTAGAGGGACACAGGTTTAGATGTAATGCAAGAAGAAAGAAGTGGTAGAGGATAATACAGTGACAGAATGTAAGCATGCATGGGATAGGCATAAGGCTGTCATTAACATAAGAAAAGACTAAGGACCAAATAAGTTTTTAGGTTTTTACAGTAGGAAAGTAGAAAATAGGAAGACTGGATGGGCCAAATGGTTCTTATCTGCCATCAAATTCTATGTTTCTATGTAACATCTAACAAGCTGTATAATCAGAAAACCGTGCTTATGCGAGTCAAGGTCAAAGCAAAATTATGATTTTTTTTTTAAATTTACAAGAAATTATGGGACAATTGGACAGGGGTCATTTTTTACTTAAAGTAGATAACTTTCATTCTGGCATAGAATACTTTGTGTTGTTAAATAGAGATAGGCAAAAACTTTCACCCAAGAAGTGGAAAGTGATAAAAAAATGCACTTTTTACTTTCTAAGATAATTCACACAAAAAGTGCAGGTTGTCTGCCTTTTTCTGCCAAGACCTTCAGGCTTGTTCCATTGCACTAGAATCACACATACTGATCTTGAGTCTTACCACATACTAATCACAGAACAACACATACTGATCTTCAGTCTGACCCCCACACTAATCAAAGAACCATACATACTGATCTCCAGTCTTACCCCTACACTAATCACAGAACCACACATACTGATCTTGAGTCTTACCCCACACTAATCACAGAACAACACATACTGATCTCCAGTCTGACCCCCACACTAATCAAAGAACCATACATACTGATCTCCAGTCTTACCCCTACACTAATCACAGAACCACACATACTGATCTTGAGTCTTACCCCACACTAATCACAGAACAACACATACTGATCTTCAGTCTTACCCCCACACTAATCACATAACCATACACACTGATCTCCAGTCTTACCCCTACACTAATCACAGAACCACACATACTGATCTTCAGTCTTACCCCACACTAATCACATAACCATACATACTGATCTTCAGTCTTACCCCACACTAATCACATAACCATACATACTGATCTTCAGTCTTACCCTCACACTAATCACATAACCATACATACTGATCTCCAGTCTTACCCCACACTAATCACATAACCATACATACTGATCTTCAGTCTTACCCTCACACTAATCACATAACCATACATACTGATCTCCAGTCTTACCCTCACACTAATCACATAACCATACATACTGATCTCCAGTCTTACCCCTACACTAATCACATAACCACTAGTGATGAGCGAGCGTGCTCGGCCGATGCTCGGATCGGCTCGAGCATCGCTCTGCTCGGCACATGGCGGTACTCGTCGAGTACCGCCATGTGCTCTCCCGCCATGTTCGGGTGGCGGGGATCTGTGCCGGAAGAGGCACAGATCCGAAGACGCTCCGCTGGACCACCAGGGACTGGAGGTACGGGGGCATTGCGGAGATGAAGGGGGCATTGCGGAGATGAAGGGGGACATTGTGGAAGAGGGGCATAGACTCTATGCCCCTCTTCCACAATGTCCCCCTTCATCTCCGCTATGCCCGTCTTCCACAATGTGCCCCTTCATCTCCGCTATGCCCCTCTTTCACAATGTGCCCCTTCATCTCCGCTATGCCCCTCTTCCACAATGTCCCCCTTCATCTCCTCTATGGCATAGAGGAGATGAAGGGGGACATTGTGGAAGAGGGGCATAGCGGAGATGAAGGGGCACATTGTGGAAGAGGGGCATAGCGGAGATGAAGGGGCACATTGTGGAAGAGGGGCATAGCGGAGCTGAAGGGGGACATTGCGGACCTGAAGGGGGCATTCGGAGATGAAGGGGGCATAGCGGAGATGAAGGGGGCATTGACCAGGCACCCTCCCCTCATCAGAGCAGGGGGTGCCTGGTGTTGCCCCATTCATTTCAATGGGGCTCGGGTGCTCGGCCGAGCACTCGAGCCTCAGGGGGTGCTCGGTCAGAGCACCCGAGCACCCGAGCATCGGGGTGCTCGCTCAACACTAATAACCACACATACTGATCTCCAGTCTTACCCCTACACTAATCACAGAACCATACATACTGATCTTCAGTCTTACCCCACACTAATCACATAACCATACATACTGATCTTCAGTCTTACCCTCACACTAATCACATAACCATACATACTGATCTCCAGTCTTACCCCTACACTAATCACATAACCATACACACTGATCTCCAGTCTTACCCTTACACTAATCACATAACCATACACACTGATCTCCAGTCTTACCCCTACACTAATCACATAACCACACACACTGATCTCCAGTCTTACCCCTACACTAATCACATAACCATACACACTGATCTCCAGTCTTACCCCTACACTAATCACATAACCATACACACTGATCTCCAGTCTTACCCCTACACTAATCACATAACCATACACACTGATCTCCAGTCTTACCCCTACACTAATCACATAACCATACACACTGATCTCCAGTCTTACCCCTACACTAATCACATAACCATACACACTGATCTCCAGTCTTACCCCTACACTAATCACATAACCATACACACTGATCTCCAGTCTTACCCCTACACTAATCACATAACCATACACACTGATCTCCAGTCTTACCCCTACACTAATCACATAACCATACACACTGATCTCCAGTCTTACCCCTACACTAATCACATAACCATACACACTGATCTTCAGTCTTACCCCACACTAATCACAGAACCACACATACTGATCTTGAGTCTTACCCCACACTAATCACAGAACAACACATACTGATATTCAGTCTTACCCCCACACTAATCACATAACCATACATACTGATCTCCAGTCTTACCCCTACACTAATCACATAACCATACATACTGATCTTCAGTCTTACCCCACACTAATCACAGAACCATACATACTGATCTTCAGTCTTACCCCACACTAATCACAGAACCACACATACTGATCTTCAGTCTTACCACATACTAATCACAGAACCATACATACTGATCTTCAGTCTTACCCCACACTAATCACAGAACCATACATACTGATCTTCAGTCTTACCCCACACTAATCACAGAACCATACATACTGATCTCCAATCTTATCCCCACACTAATCCTAGAACCATACATACTGATCTCCAGTCTTACCCCACACTAATCACAGAACTATAGATACTGATCTTCAGTCTTACCCCACACTAATCACAGAACCATACATACTGATCTTCAGTCTTACCCCACATTAATCACAGAACCACACATACTGATCTTCAGTCTTACCCCATACTAATCACAGAACCACACGTACTGATCTTCAGTCTTACCCCCACACTAATCCTAGAACCACACATACTGATCTCCAGTCTTACCCCACACTAATCATAGAACCATACATACTGATCTTCAGTCTTACCCCCACACTAATCACATAACCACACATACTGATCTTCAGTCTTACCCCACGCTAATCACAGAACCACACATACTGATCTTTAGTCTGACCCCCACAATAATCACAGAACCACACATACTGATCTTCAGTCTTAACCTCACACTAATCACATAACCACACATACTGATCTCCAGTCTTACACCACATTAATCCTAGAACCATACATACTGATCTCCAGTCTTACACCACACTAATCCTAGAACCATACATACTGATCATCAGTCTTACCCCACACTAATCACAGAACCACACATACTGATCTCCAGTCTTACCCCCACACTAATCACATGACCACACATACTGATCTTCAATCTTACCCCACACTAATCCAAGAACCACACATACTGATCTTCAGCCTTGCCCCACGCTAATCCTGGAACCATACATACTGAACTCCAGTCTTAGCCCACACTAATCCTAGAACCATACATACTGATCTTCAGCCTTACCCCACACTAATCCTAGAACCATACATAATGATCTTCAGTCTTACCCCACACATCCTAGAACCATACATACTGATCTCCAGTCTTACCCCACACTAATCCTAGAACCATACATAATGATCTCCAGTCTTACCCCACACATCCTAGAACCATACATACTGATCTCCAGTCTTACCCCCAAACTAATCCCGGAACCATACATACTGATCTCCAGCCTTGCCCCACACTAATCCTAGAACCATAGCTATATAACCACAAAAACTAAGGATCTCCAGTATTACCCCATTTTAACAATGCAACCCATACATACTTATCTCCAGTCTTACCCTGCATTTACATACTGATCTCCAGTCTTATCCCACATTAACCACAGAACCATACATACTGACCCACAGCCATGCCCCACAGTAGCCACAGAACCAAACATATTGACCCACTGCCTTGTTCCATTGCTCTGTTAGCTATAGAACCACTCATTCTAAACCCTAGGCTTGTACTATGGTATCCATTGTAAAACATCTGCTGCACTCCCATCCTTGTTCCATTGAGGCCAAAGAACCACACATAATGTCCACCCACCCTTGTCCTTCTGTTTGATAGTCAGGTTGTGAGGCCCTCCAGTGGCTGCCATACTACAACTCCTATTATTCCCCATGAGCTGTGGGAGTTGTATACTAGTGTCAGTAGTTGGAGTGCCTCGCATTGCCAACCACTGCTGTGACCCCCAGTCTTGTCCCACGGTAGCCATAGTGCCACACATACTGACGCATAGCCTTGTCCCACTACATTGTTAGCCAACACATACTCAGCCCCAGCCTTGGTCTCACTCTATCCATAAAACCCCACATACTGAACTCCGAGTCTTGTCACACTTCACTGGTAGCCATAGAACCACACATACCGACCCACCAGTCTTCTCCCAATATACTAGTAGCAATAAATCCACACATACTGTCTCCCAGGCTTATCCGACTCCGCCACATGATATTTCTTGAGTTTAGTGAAAAGGTGGAAATTTTGGTGGGTTCCTATATGCAGAAACGTTCCCAGAAATAGTAGCAAATTGATTATTTTCCATGAAAATTCCCATGAGAAAAAAAATGTTCTTTTTCACCTATCCCTACTCCTAAAGACACCAAACACTTGTAGTGTAGAGTTTTAACATATTACTTAACTTCAAATTATGTTGATAGAACGTTCTAAAGTTTCATGAGCAGATACCACTCTCATAATAAATCATATCCAAGTATTTATTAAAAGAGACTTTTGCATAAATTATAACATTGTGGTTTAAAACATGCGCTATGATCTTAACTATGAAATATGCCTTGGGTCTATGTAGGTTAGTGTTAGCAAGAAGTGTGCTGTATAGAGCAACCACAATTGTGCAATTGTCTAGAAAGGAACGCGTACAGAGCATTTAGTCATCAGGAATATAGCTGCTTTTAATTACCTCCAGTACTACATTTCCTCGGGGAGAATGGTTGACCACTCTTGCTGGGAAGAAATCAGGAACATGTAAAAGGTACTAAAACTCAAAAGGTGTGATTTATATAAAAATGTAAGAATCAATATAGCCATTTTCCCAATCCTAATAAAGTCAGTGGCTTTGGTAAGTCAACATTTGAGGTGAGAGTGCTTTTGAATGCATTTCAAAGATCACATAAAAATTAGGATCTGCTAAGCACGCTTATTAAGTTCTTTCATCTTTTCTTCTATATTAGTCATCATCATCATCATCAACAAAGTTAAAGGGCAATTGCCACATTTAATAAGTCTGCTACAATATCAACAGACCTAGTAAAAATAGTTGGTCTGTCCTGTGAAGCCTCAGACACCTCCTATCATCCATTTTAGGGGTCAGAAAGCAAATCATTTAAGTTGGAACGAAAACTAGAAACCTCTGACTCTGGGTTTGCATGCTCATTCCCCATAGACCCGCTGTGTCTGGTTTTCATGCCTGATACTGAGGGTTACTGGGTTCTATATCATACAGGACAGGAAGGTGTCCCACGAGTGCATCATCAAAACACTAGGGGAGTACTGGGGGTGTCTTTTTAGACCTTGTTCAGCTCTCACACTGGTCCTCCAGCTCTAACAACTCAGCCCTGAATTGATGGAGCACAGTTTTGGGCATCAGTTATTAAAAAAGACATTAATGAACTGTAAAGAGTGCAGAGATGTGCAACAAAACTGATAAGGGGTTTGAAGGATCAAAATTATAAAAAAAGACTAGCCAAACGGGGATGTCTAAGGGGTGATATGATTACCATTTACACATATATTCAAGGTCAATACAAAGAACTCTCCAATTAATTATTTACTGAAAGACCTGAGCAAAGAACAAGAGGTCATCCATTAAAACAAAAGGAGAGAAAGAAAGAAAAAAAAGACAAGACAGTTAAGAGTCTTGCTACCATCCACCAAGCCCTCCGTGCCTCCAAATGTAGCTTTTGTGATAGCAAGATATTGATTTGTGAGAGTCAATCAAGGACTGCACAGAAAATCTAGCCAAGGTTGCCATACAGCCAGGAAGTTATAAGAACTTACTTCAAATTTACTTGTTAATTTTTCCCTAACAGGTTTTCATCTATCTGTACACTGTAAACACGTCGTTATATTAATTTATGTTGTAAATCGATGTATGTTTAGGATTCTTTGTTATGAATTACTGTACAATTTTTCTGTAATGTTATGGAGAATTAAGAAAAATCTCAATAAAAAATTATGTTTAAAAAACAAAAAGAAAGGCACGTTCAGCTAAAACAAAGGCAGGGGTTTTATTTTACAGTAAGAACAGTAAAGTAATAGAATTCTTTACCTCGGGATGCTGTGCTTGCAAACACTGTAACTGTTTTCAAAAGAGTAATAGATACCTATCTAACACAGACTAATATTGAGAATTATGACAGATGGGTTAAAAGCAGATAGTATGTTGATCCAGGGAAATATCTGACTGCCATGTGGAGCCAGGATGGAATTTTTTTTACCCACTTGGGGCTAAATTGGAAATGGCTTCAATGTTTTTTTGTTTATTTTTTTGCCTTCCTCTGGATCTGCAGATGTAATATGGCATGTGCTGAACTTAATGGACACACGTCTTTTTTTGTGTATTTAATTTTATATCTGGTAGGTCTTATTGTCGTGTTTACTATAGAGCTGGTTGATTTAGACCTGCAGCCAGCTATAGACTAGACCTACAGGTTTCCATATCATAATAATTTTATTTTTTTTGTGTTTTTTTCTTCTCCCTGCTGAGAGGTGCACTCAATTGAATTTAGTGTTTTTGTTGTGGTTGTACACTCTTTTCATATATATATATATATATATATATTCTCTTCTTGTCTGTGAGCACATCTGTCAGAAGTGAAAAAGGAATGAATTGTAGAACCAAATTGCATTGCACTGCAGCACCCCCATTCACCAACTGGTGTGAAGTGCGGGGTGACTATTGATTTAAGTACAGGTGAGCACATCACACATTGCCCCGTGGCCCCAAAGGAGTTAAGAGGAGCAATGATTAGAGAAAGGAAAGCTTTTTTTTGGCATGAATATTTGTAGGTATATGCACACAGTGTTTGTTTCCTTCAATGAATTGCTCAGATTTATGAATTCCTTATTTTTCTGATTTAGAGAAATACTAACAAGTATATAGTTCTTGTTTTCTGACTTTTCTTGGCTTGTGCTCAGTTTCTTTTGAAACTTCAGTTGTTACCAAAAAAATCTCTTTCACTTTTTGTCTTATCCCTATATCATACCTCCCAAGTGTCCCTCTTTAGGAGATATTAGGGGTCCATACCTCAGCACTTAACACCCTCTTACCTCATTGTATGTCTCCCTTTATATATTTAGACTGTAAGCTCCTTGGGGCAGGGACCTCTCTCCCATTGTTTCTATGAATGTCGCACTTATTTCATCCCCTCTTATTTATCATAACATATGTCTATTGTAAGGCGCTGCGTACACTGTGTGGTGCCATATAAATAAAGAATCATACATACATACATACATACCTCTCAAGTATCCCTCTTTAGGAGATATTATAGGTTCATATCTCCCAAGTGTCCCTCTTTAGGAGATATTACGGATCTATACATCCCAAGTGTCCCTCTTTAGGAGATATTACGGATCTATACATCCCAAGTGTCCCTCTTTAGGAGATATTACGGATCTATACATCCCAAGTGTCCCTCTTTAGGAGATATTGGGGTCCATCCCACCCAAGGGTCCCTCTTTAGGAGATATTAGGGGTCCATACCTCCCAAGTGTCCCTCTTAGGGGATATTATGGGTCCATACCTCCCAAGTGTCCGTCTTTAGGGAATATTAGAGGTCCATACCTCCCAAGTGTCCCTCTTTAGCAGATATTACAGGTCCATACCTCTGTAGTGTCCCTCTTTAAGAGATATTAGGGGTCCATACCTCCCATATGTCCCTCTTTAGGAGATATTAGGTGGCCCATACCTCCCAAGTGACCCTCTTTAGGAGATATTAGCGAGCCCATCTCTCCCATATGTCCCTCTTTAGGAGATATTAGGGGTGCATACCTCCCAAGTGTCCCTCTTTAAATGTTAGGGGTCTGCACCTCACAATTGTCCCTCTTTAGGAGATATTAGGAGTCCATACCGCCCAAGTGTCAATCTTTAGGAGATATTAGAGCTCCATACCTCCCAAGTATCCATCTTTAGTGGATATTAGAGCTTTACACCTCCCAAGTGTCCCTCTTTAGAAGATATTTGGGGTCCATACCTTTCATGCCCCTCTTTAGGAGATACTAGGGGTCCATACTTCCCAAGTGTCCCACTTTAGAAGATATTAGGGGCCCATACCTCCCAAGTGTCCGTCTTTAGAAGGGATTAGGGATCTGTACCTCCTATGTGTCCCTCTTTAGGAGAGATAAGGGGTCCATACCTCCCAAGTGTCCCTCTTTAGGAGATATTAGAGATCCATACCTCCCACGTGTCCCTGTTTAGGAAAGATTAGGGATCCATACCTCCCATGTGTCCCTCTTTAGGAGATATTAGGGATCCATACCTCCAAAGTATCTGTATTTAGGAGACTGGGATACATACCTCCCAAGTGTGCCTCTTTAGGAGATATTAGGGGTCCATCCCTCCCAAGTGTCCCTCTGTAGAGATATTATGGGTCTATATCTCTGAAGTGTCCCTCTTTATAATTTATTAGGGAATAATTTAGGAGATATTAGGGGTCCATCCCTCCCAAGTGTCCCTCTGTAGAGATATTATGGGTCTATATCTCTGAAGTGTCCCTCTTTATAATTTATTAGGGATCATACCTCCCATGTGTCCCTCTTTAGGAAAGATTAGGGTTCCATACCTCCCAAGTGTACCTCTTTAAGAGAAATTAGGGGTTCATAACTCCAAAGTGTCGTTCTTTAGGAGATATTAGGGGTTCATCCCTCCCAAGTGTCCCTCTTTAGGACACATTATGGGTCCATATCTCTCAAGTGTCCCTCTTTAGGAGATATTAGGGATCCATACCTCCCACGTGTCCCTGTTTAGGAAAGATTAGGAATCCATACTTCCCATGTGTCCCTCTTTAGGAGATATTAGGGATCCATACCTCCAAAGTATCTGTATTTAGGAGATATTAGGGGTCCATACCTCTAACTTGTCCCTCTTTAGGAGATATTAGGTCTCTATACCTCCCGCATATCCTTCTTTAGGTGATATTAGGGGTCCATACTTTCTAAGTTTCCCTCTTTAGGAGATAATAGGGCTCCGTGCTTCCCAAGTATCACTCTTTAGGAGATATTAGGGGCCTATTCCTCCCAGGTGTCCTTCTTTAGAAAATATTAGAGGTCCATACTTCCCAAGTGTCCCTCTTTAGGAGACATTATTGGTCCATACCTCCCAAGTGTCCCTCTTTAGGAGACATAAGAGGTCCATACCTTCCAAGTGTACTACCGCTTTAAGAGGCACAGTCCCTGCTTGAGACTCAAATCTCTCTGTCCCTCTTTCCCACCCTGGTGTCCCTGTGTTTAGGAGATCAGACTGTGTGGTGTATATATAAGTGTATCACCCTGGTGTCCCTGTGTTTAGGAGATCAGAGTGTGGTGTGTATATAAGTGTATCACCCTGATGTCTCTATATTTAGGAGATCAGTCTGTGTGGTGTGTATATAAGTGTATCACCCTGGTGTCCCTGTGTTTAGGAGATCAGACTGTGTGGTGTGTATATAAGTGTATCACCCTGGTGTCCCTGTGTTTAAGAGATCAGACTGTGTGGTGTGTATATAAGTGTATCACTCTGGTGTCCCTGTGTTTATGAGATCAGACTGTGTGGTGTGTATATAAGTGTATCACGTTAAATCCCTCTGTCCCTCTTTCCCACACTGGTGTCCCTGTGTTTAGGAGATCAGACTGTGTGGTGTGTATGTAAGTGTATCACCCTGGTGTTCCTGTGTTTAGGAGGTCAGACTGTGAGGTGTGTATATAAGTGTATCGCCCTGGTATCCCTGTGTTTAGGAGATCAGACTGTGTGGTGTGTATATAAGTGTATCACCCTGTTGTCCCTGTGTTTAGGAGATCAGACTGTGTGGTGTGTGTATATAAGTATATCACCCTGGTGTCCCTGTGTTTAGGAGATCAGACTGTGTGGTGTATATAAGTGTATCACCCTGGTGTCCCCGTGTTTAGGAGATCAGACTGTGAGGTGTGTGTATATAAGTGTATCACCTTGGTGCTCCTGTGTTTAGGAGATCAGACTGTGTGGTGTGTATATAAATGTATCACCCTGGTGTCCCTGTGTGCAGGAGATAAGAATGTGTGGTGTGTATATAAGTGTATCACCCTGGTGTCCCTGTGTTTAGGAGATCAGACTGTGTGGTGTGTATATAAGTGTATCACCCTGGAGTCCCTGAGTGTAGGTGATCAGACTGTGTGGTGTGTATAGAAGTGTATCACCCTGGTGTCCCTGTGTTTAGGAGATCAGACTGTGTGGTGTGTATAGAAGTGTATCACCCTGGTGTCCCTGTGTTTAGGAGATCAGACTGTGTGGTGTGTATGTAAGTGTTTCACCCTGATGTCCCTGTGTTTAGGAGATCAGACTGTGTAGTGTGTATAGAAGTGTATCACCCTGATGTCCCTGTGTTTAGGAGATCAGACTGTGTGGTGTGTATATAAGTATATCACACTGGTGTCCCTGTGTTTAGGAGATCAGACTGTTTGTTTAAACAGCAGTACATGTGTTTATACATTAGTATGTGTAAATAAAATACTTTGGTCTTGTGCTAAGTAATTTATTTAGTCACAGGAAAAGGTGTCAAACAAAAAAAAAGAAAGAAAAAAAGCTGTATTAAAATGTCAGTTTAGGCAAGTTAGACACTATGTGCTGGCACAGCTGTGTGCCAGATAGTAACATTGTGCACACAAGAACTTACAAGAAACTTAGGCATATTGTATTTTTGACTACAGAAAGGTGTGTTTTGAACAGTTGTAGAATGTAGATGTAGAATGTGGTCACTTGACCAGACAGGTCACAGCAAGGGACAATCTTCTTACTGTGAGCATAAGGAAAACCCTGCCCCCCTTGACAGGTTTTTTAGGATTTTCCTTATGATCACTGAAGATTGTCCTTCTCTGTGATCCATCCGGACAGTATTGCTGCTCTGAGGTGAGCAGTGTTACATCAGTAAAAGGGACGGGAGGGGGATACTTTATCATTCAATTACTCTTGAACCACAACTCTGACCGTATTGAAATAACACTCTCCATGGCCCAAATACTATGAAGATTAATTGGAGCTGTTTTTATTGTGAAACAACTTTGACTTTAAAGGGATAGTAATACTTAAATATTACTAATCCCCATATTGTAGCCATGTTAAAAAGAATTGAATTGTCTCCAGTGTCATCTCTCAAACCTTTATGGTTTGAGATAACCAAACGCAAAGTTCCCCCCTCCCTGAAGTTAGCATTGTAGCGCTAGGTGTAGAGCGAAACGCGTAAGACCTATGTTGTTTTTGTCCCACCTCCGTGTTACATTTTTATGTTTTTTATGCTTTACAATAAAAACTTGTGTTTTAAGAAGTCACCATTGTTTGCTTTGGATAGGGTGACCAGACCACCTTTAACCGGGGACATATATGAAAAATGCATACTGCAGGATAGCTTTGGAGTGCCGTCGCTAATCCTTTACACTGTACACATATTCAGGACTGGAGAACCTGGAGTGGCTGGAAATTTGTTTTTCTGGTGACTCATCTGAAGACTGACAATTGATGTTTGTCATGCATTTATATTGTTACAGAATACTACTATACACCGCTAGCGTAGTAGCACAATTCACTATTGATCTTGTATCCAGTGATATCAGTTCTCCAGTTCCTATGTTATTCTATAGAGCCTATGCACTAAGACAGTGGTTCTCAATCTTTTTTTCATCAGGTAACACATAAAACGCAACTTGTAATTTTTGAGGCACCCCATCATTTGGACATTTCTCCCTGGTGTTATGAAGGGTACCGATGCATTATATATAGATATTCTTAAGTTTCACCATAATAATAATGAAACACAAGCATATTGGGCAAAACATTTTCGATCTCAGGGCTGTCCATGTTCAGTCCTCAACGGGCACCAACAGGCCAGGATGTAAGGATTTCCCTGTTTAAGCACAGGAGAGTCAGTAACAATGAATGATCCACTGATTAACTCACAATCAAACAATTGCAGCCACACTCCAATATGTGAATAATCATCCGTGAAAAAAGATGAATAAAAATCACTTGTTCTTTATTCTTCTTGAGATTAAAACATCACATTAAACAGCATAAGGTAGCAAATGTGTAGCGATGTGTATATGGAGACGGAGTGGGAAGTCCCTACACTCCTCCGTAACGGCATTGCTACACACTTGCCACCTTATGCTGTTCAATGTGATGTTTTAATCTCAAGAAGAATAAAGAACAAGTGATTTTATTCATCTTTTTTACAGATGATTATTTAACATATTGGAGTGAGGCTGCAATTGTATGATTGTCTTGTTGAAGCATCGGTCGTGGGATGACCTTTTGTCTTTTGGTGAGTCTCAAGATATCTGTTGCTGTGGTGTGTGACTCGGCGTGTTTAGCATTAATAATTGTTTGTGGTCAGGCCTAAGAGAGACTGTGGTAATAAGGTGTAGGTCAGATGAATGTTGCCCATACCGACCTGAAAAGTAGGCCTAAGTGTGGGCCCACACGTGTAAAGAAAAAGTATAGTTGATAGAGCTGATAAAAAAGGGGGAAGGGTTGGGTGGGTAATCCAGAGCTTTGTCAGAGCTCTTCGCCGTCCCGAGACCAGGACTAACCTGGTATAAATGTCTCCAGCTGGCCCTCCCACAACTACAGGCTAACCAATAACCTTACATTTGTATCAACTGATTAACTCAGCTGTGCTTAATCAGGGAAATCCTTACATCCTGGCCTGCTGGTGGCTCTTGATGACTGAACTTAAACACCAATGATTTATAATTATAGATCTGAAACTCAAACATTTACATTTTTTCTAAAGTCTTCATGGAAAGACATGGCACCCTAAGCTAGTGCCTAGGGCACACCAAAGTGCCACAGCACCCTGGTTGGGATGCAATGCTCTAAGATCTCCAGTGTTGGAGAAATCTTAGTGAATAGGCCCCATAGAATAACATAGGATCTGGAGAAGAGATATCACTGGAGAAGTTATCTCCTCTTTATTACCTCTTTATCACACCTTAATGTATCTCCCCGTTGTGTCACAATGAGTTGGATACCTCTCTCTCTCACTCAGTGGTTTAACCAGTGGGATATGCAATGCATTGCATTATTGTTATTATCGTTGTATTATTTTTGTATTTTACATTGAGAAAAAAATTATACATTAATTACAAATTTTTAGTTTTTTTTTTCTTTACAGTTTACTATTGAAATGTCACACTCTATTTGTTGAACATCAAAACGGCGAGATCAGAAAGTCGCCTGCACTATGCGGGTGACATTCTGACGTTGCCTATCTCAATAGCGTAAGGCATACCCTCTATCTGTTCCTTAATATACATAATGTCCCATAACCTCATCAACCCCCCAAATAAATAACGTCCCATCTTCTCCTCACCCCCACAAATAAATTAAGAAAATAGCGTAATGGATACCCTCCTTCTGTGCCGTAACTCATAGAGTTCCAGAGTGGTCTGCAACACATTCAAAAGTTTAAGATGCCCTCTTCCTCTCACAAGGCTGCATCAGAATTTCGCCTTCATCCCAGTAATTACAATCACGCTTAAAGGCGCAGTAAACTTTTTTTTATGAAAACCTACATGCTATAGAGCTTTTCCTGCTGAGTAAAACAAGGTCACACCCACCACTGTCAGTTGTTTTATTCAGAACTAGTTAAAAAGCCCGTGTACACGGGCCACAGTGCCACCCAGCAAAGGTTGAGGTGCTGTCATGCACAGTACAGACTGCCCACGCCGCGGCTGATACGGAGCAGGAGCTGAGAATTCAGATTTATAACAGTTCAAATAATCAGGAAGTGAGTTTACTGTGCAATTACTTCCTGGACAGGAAGTGACTCAGCAGTTTCTATCACATTCTATGGAGAACTGTATGTCACTGACTTTCCTCTCCATATAACTAATTGTAATCTGACCACTAGAGTGCACTGCTAATGTTAAAAAAAAAACTGGTTTAAACAGTAATAACTCTGCAAATATGCACCTAACAGCAGTGGTAGCACACTTATTTTACTCAACAGCAAATGTCCTACAATATATATTATTTATAAAAAAAAGTTTACTGCTCCTTTAAGTGTCACAAATAAGCTCCGAATAATGGTATGCATACACTCCATCTGTGTCTTAACAAATGGGGTCCGCAACACATTGTGGAGGGTATGCACACCATTAATCGGAATGCACTCAAAGAGTTAAGGCAAAGAAGGAGGGTGTGCATTACGCTATTTTCATTGTTTATTTGGGGGGGTGAGGAGAAAATAGGACGCTATTTATTTGGGGGATTGATGAGGGGATGAGATATTATGTATATTAAGGCACTGACGGAGGGTATAAATTATGATATTTTCTTTCTTTATTTGGGGGGGGTGAGGAGAAAATAGGACACTATTTATTTGGGGGGTGAGGAGAAAATAGGACACTATTTATTTGGGGGATTGATGAGGAGAAAATAGGACGCTATTTATTTGGGGGGTGAGGAGAAAACAGGACGCTATTTATTTGGGGGGGTGAGGAGAAAACAGGACGCTATTTATTTGGGGGGGTGAGGAGAAAACAGGACACTATTTGGGGGATTGATGAGGAGAAAACAGGACGCTATTTATTTGGGGGGGTGAGGAGAAAACAGGACGCTATTTATTTGGGGGGGTGAGGAGAAAACAGGACACTATTTATTTGGGGGGGTGAGGAGAAAATAGGACACTATTTATTTGGGGGGGTGAGGAGAAAACAGGACGCTATTTATTTGGGGGGGTGAGGAGAAAATAGGACGCTATTTATTTGGGGGGTGAGGAGAAAATAGGACACTATTTATTTGGGGGGTGAGGAGAAAATAGGACACTATTTATTTGGGGGGTGAGGAGAAAACAGGACACTATTTATTTGGGGGGGTGAGGAGAAAACAGGACGCTATTTATTTGGGGGGGTGAGGAGAAAACAGGACGCTATTTATTTGGGGGGGTGAGGAGAAAACAGGACGCTATTTATTTGGGGGATTGATGAGGAGAAAATAGGACGCTATTTATTTGGGGGGGGTGAGGAGAAAACAGGACGCTATTTATTTGGGGGGTGAGGAGAAAACAGGACGCTATTTATTTGGGGGGGTGAGGAGAAAACAGGACGCTATTTATTTGGGGGGTGAGGAGAAAACAGGACGCTATTTATTTGGGGGGTGAGGAGAAAATAGGACACTATTTATTTGGGGAGTGAGGAGAAAATAGGACGCTATTTGTTTGGGGGATTGATGAGGAGATGAAGAGATATTAAGGCACTGACGGAGGGTATAAATTAAGCTATTTTCTTTCTTTGTTTGGGGGGTGAGGAGAAAATAGGACGCTATTTATTTGGGGGATTGATGAGGAGACAGATGGAGGGTACGCCAATACTTAATCGGGCGACATTCTGATGTCTCCCGCATGATGCAGACGGCATTCTGCTGTCGCTGTTTTCATGGTCACCACATAGAGGGATTTACACTTCTGGTCAGTCGTTTTGTTCATCTTTTGGATGCTAGAGAAGCAGTGAGTTGGAGTCCTCTCCAGCATTCGAGCGGATAACAGTTTGAGTGCCAGAAAGGCAGCGAGTTCATTGCTTTGCAATGCGCTAGGTACCTCTCTGGCAGTCACAGAGTTAAAAAACCGACAGGAATCAACAGGAACTACTATTATTGCATTTGGTTTGTTGCCAAATTGTCCCGGTTTGCCGTTGTACACAAGACCCAATGACTTATGTCTTTCCATTTTAAGCAGGCATTGCCAAACTTCTATAAGAGTTAACCCTTTGAGTGCCAGAGGGGTACACAACGCATTACAGAGCAATTTGTTGCGTAGCCCTCTGGCACTCAAAGGGTTAAAATAAGGTCACACCGAGGTGTAGGAATAACTCAGACTTAAAAAAATGTAATTAAACCTCTGCTACTTTATAGTCCAATAAACTCCTTCCATCTGCCAGCTACAGTAGATGTGAATGGACGCATTGACGTGTGAATAGCACTTTAGATCTGCCAAGAACGGCTGGTGTTTAGTACCTGAATCTTTCATTTGGCAACAAAAACCCCGGGGGCACTACCAGCTTCCTGCAGAAGGTTACTGTATTTCCCAGTCTCTTACAGACAGCGTAAAGTGATCGGCCGTAAGTATTCATGTCACTCCGCAGCACATATAATAAAAACATAGTAACTCCCGTGCAGACATCCTTAGCGCTCCAGGATGACATGTTATGATGCCCTTCAGATCCATAATAACAGTGTACGTCATTGGGAGACGACGAAATTTAGAGGGACGGGGAATGAACACCTCCTAAAAATAAACCCCGTTTTCCTTTAATGGCCAAAAATTCCTAACAGCACCTTTGACATTTTCCCTTGCACATTTGATGGAGAGATAACATATTCTTTCAGTCGTGGATATAATTTTCATTTGGGCATACATGACGCTAGTAGGACCACACTCTGCAAGTGATAATCTTCACCTTTTGACACTTTAAGGACCGGCCGCGAGCACGCGGCTGGCACTTCAGGACCGCAAAACTTTTTTTTTTTTTTTTTTTTGAGGGATCTGGCTCGGGGCTCCCTGCGTGGCTGATGGGTTTAAAGGGATAGTAATACTTTGTTTTAACTTTATGTTATTTTGTAGGCATTAAAAAAACATGAAGAACGATATAAGTCTTATCTCTCAAACCTTTATGGTTTAAGAGATATTCACAAGCAAAGTTTCCCCTCCCGCCCCTTTTACCTAGTGTAAGCCATCTCTTCTCAGATGTGGAATGCAGTCCATAGACCAGACAGATAACAGAAGGGGACAATCTTCTTCCTATGAGAACAATGAAAGCCCTGCCCCCCTTGACAAGTTTTTCCCTTATCTTAATTGAAGACTGTCCCTCTCTGCAGTCTACCTGGGCACCTCCCTTCTGATCTGGCTGAGCAGTGTTACATCAGTAAAAGGGGCGGGAGGGGATACTTTATCATTCAGTTACTCTTGTACTACAACTCTGACAATATTGAAATAACACTGTCCAAAGTCCAAATATTATGATGATTAATTAGAGCTGCTTTTATTATGAAACATTACTATCCCTTTAAAGACCACAGGCATGTGCAACACATTGATTCACAATGCACCACATACTCCTCTAGTCCATAACGAATTACGTAGGCTCGTGCACTCTTCCTGGTTCGGTTTGTAAAGACCAGCAGCAACTATCATGGCCGCATCCATGTACATGACATTCAGGACTGATTGATGTTATCGCTAGAATAATGAGTGAATGAATGAATATGTGTATTTACATTGCGCCACAAGTGTACGCAGCACTTTATAATTTAAGGTTTAGATAATACAGGGTTACAAGTGCTTTGTAGATAGAAACATTGGGTGGGAGGTCCCTGCCATAAAGCTTACAATCTAAAGTGGTAATGGGAGACATACAGAGTACATAAGGGTGAAGTGCTGAATACAGTGCCGGAGTTCTGGTTAGGATATGGGGCAGAAATAAAGTAAATCATTTATAAAGAGCTTGAGTTGTACAAAGTCAGTGCCTTTTAGCATGTTTAAGATTTGAGGAGGCATAGTTTCAGTCGTTGCTTGAAGACTATAAGAGAGGTGCAGTGGAGCAGTGTGGGAGGTAGAGCGTTCCATAGATAAGGAGCAATGAGAGAAAAAGGTTTGTTAAGTGACAGGGCTGTAGACATAAAGACACAATGGCAAAATTCAGAGGAACCATTAGGGTTTTCTGATCATATTAAAGGGATAGTAATATTTCACAAAAACAGAAGCTACAATTAATCTTCATAGTATTTGGGCCATAGAGAGTGTTATTTCACTACTGTCAGAGTTGTAGTACAAGAGTAATTGAATGATAAAGTATCCCCCTCCTGCCCCTTTTACTGATGTAACACTGCTCACCTCAGAGCAGCAAGACTGTCCGGATGGATCGCAGAGAGGGACAATCTTCAGTGACCATAAGGGAAAATCTGAAAAACCTGTCAAGGGGGCAGGGTCTTCCTTATGATCACAGTAAGAAGATTGTCCCTTACTGTGACCTGTCCGGTCAAGAGACCAGATTCCACATCTGAGGGGAGGCGGCTTACACTAGGTAAAAGGGGCGGGAGGGGGATATTTTATCATTGAATTACTCTTGAACTACAACTCTGACAGTATTGAAATAACACTCTCCATGGCCCAAATACTATGAAGATTTATTAGAGCTGCTTTGTTTGTGAAACATTACTATCCGTTTATCAGGGCTTATAATTTTAAGTCCTTTGCTGCTAGCCAGACCTGAAAAGTTACTCGTCACTGCAATACCTAACATACCCACCAGGGCTGAATTTCTACTCGCCAGGGCTAAATTTTCACTCGCCTTTGGCTAATGGCGAGTGGAAATTTTGAGCCCTGCCTTTATGGTAAGTGGAGAGTTATTATTAAAAGCTTCTCCTTCTCCTTTAACCCCTTCATGTCCAGTGACAGACCGTGACCATCATGCATTTTCATCCTTTAGGGGTGGTCCTGTCACGATGATTGCAGTACATCTAAGGGCACGCTGTGATCATGTTGGAGAGGCTGTAAGTCAGTGCTACAGAACCATAGCAGGTATATGTGATTGCTGCTACATCGATCACAAGTATCAGTTGAGCAAAGTGGCAAAAAGCCGTCGTCACTAAGGGTTGACTAAACATAAAGGAAATTGATCTCATCTAGGCTAACATTTCAAATAAGCCATACATATGCTGAAACAACCCAAATCTGAATGAAAAAGAAACACAACATAGTTTAGGGACCCCTTTGAACTTCAAAATGGGTAACACATTGATTTTCAGTTGTATCAGTAAAATGGCAAGAAAGGACCATACTTTGCATAATATATTTATCTTGGAATTCACCGTTCTATTCAAGCTCTCCAAGAATTCAAGTGCTGAAAGTAACACTAAATCAACAGCACTTTTAGTAATGAAATAAATTCTTTATAAGAGGCAAGCATACGGGGTTGACAAGAGTTTCAAATGGATTGTTTTTATTAAAATTCTTTCATTTTGCAAAACCAGTATTGTCTGTGTTTCTTGGATATGATTGGGATGAGGAATACTGAACAGTCTATAATGGTATTTATTTAGTCTGTCTGCCTGCAGAAAGAAAAAAAACTCTAGAATGCTTAATAAAAGATTTCCTTTTGTGGGGACCTAGCAAATTTTCAGATTGTAAGATAAAAAAAAAAGGTAAGGATTCATTGACGAGAAGGTGCCTAATATTTATCACCGATTGGAGACGAGTTCTTTAATGTAAACTTATACCATAAAGATTTGGTTAACCGTAGTTTTAAAATGGAGCCACGGGAATCTCTAAAAAAAATATGGGTACGTATTTTAGCAGTTCTGCCAGAAATAAGGATGTCAGTTCCTTTAATACAGGTAAAATGAAATACATTTTCTTCTGAATATAAATATTAACCCTTTTGGTGCCACAGGGGTAGGCAACGCATTGCATTGCCTACCTCTCTGGCACTAAAAGGGTTAATGTCATTAGAAATTTAAAAAAAAATACACCTTCTTATAATACTTATTAGAAACCATAAAAAATAATGAAAATCCTTTTTAAAAGAAATTATTCTAATAAAAAAAATTGGTTCATGTCTTACTTTTCATTAAAACGGAGATTTACAAGGTGCAAATATTATCCTTCCATATTAGGGGATTTAGGTAAAATTTTATTGAGGTCTGTAATATTTTAATCACTTAAATGCCAGGGATGTTTCCAATGCATTGTGTCGTAATGCTTGGGAGATATTGCTAGCATGCGGTGGGTTAAAGTTAGAATAGCAAAGCAATATCTTTACATTTTGGAGTGACAGAGGGGTGTCCAATGCTTTACAAAATAATAATTATTGATTTTTATTTATATAGCACCAACTAATTCCACAGTGCTGTACAATAGGGAATAGACATACAGAGGTATTAAATAGTACAAACCAAATATGAAGAACAGAAGGATTAGAGAGCCCCCTGCTGGTGATAGCTTACAATCTAGAAGAAGGTAGGTTGGACACAGAAGGAGTATGTGCTATGGGATGTAAGTGCCTCCTGCCACATGAACTGCCAGTCAGTGGATGAGAGAGAGAAGTGCTGCTGAGTGCAGTGGTCCAGGGAAGTGGTGGTTCATGGTGGCAATGGTTTAGGAGGTAGTTGATAGGCTTCCCTGAAGAGGTGAGTTTTCAGAGAGCGGCTGAAGATCTGAAGGCTGGGGGAGAGTCTGATGGGACAGGGGGAGGGAATTCCAGAGCTCAGATGTGGCCCAGGAGAAGTTCAATAGGTGGGAGTAGGAGAAGTCCTGTAGGTTGGAGTGGGAGAAGTCCTGTAGGTGGGAGTGGGAGAAGTCCTGTAGGTGGGAGTAGGAAGAGTCCTGTAGGCGAGAGTGGGAGGATGTAATAGGAGCTGTGGAGAGCAGAAGGTCATGTGCAGAGCGAAGATGGCGAGTGGGAGTGTGTTTGGAAGTGAGAGATGTTAGTGAGGGCTCTGTAAGTTAGCACCAGAATTTTGAATTTAATTCTGTATGCTAATGGGAACCAGTGAAAGGACTGACAGAGGGGTTTGGTATTAGAGAAGCGATGAGTGAGGTAGATTAGTCTTGCAGCAGAGTTCAATACGGACAGTAGTGGGGTTAGTCGGGTGAGAGGAGGGTCAATTAGCAGCGAGTTACAGTAGTCAAGACAGGACAAGATGAGTGTTTGGATTAGAATTTTAGCAGTCCCTTGGGTGGGAAAGGGTTGGATTCTAGTGATGCAGAGGTGGAGGCTGGATGAGTTGGAGATTGACTGGAAGTGGGGAATGAAGGATTGGGTGGAGTCAAATGCGTTGGACACCCCTCTGGCACTCAAGGGATAAAAATAAATCATCCACCCTCTCAATCTCATCTTCGTCCCCCTCCTGACCCTTATTTAAAGACCCTTCGTTGAGCTTTCTTGACTTTGTTTTTATGTAGTGGGACTTCTTCTTCAATCGTTGTTCTTCTGAGATGGAGGTTCTGGATGGTCCTAATACCTTGGATAAACTCTTGTAGCAGAAGAGAGGAAACCCCCACATTTCACCCCCATCCCCTATTATTTTTTCTTCCCCATCTATGCTTGCCCTTCAATTGAATCTCATACTTTCCCCTACTCCCTCTCACCTACCCAACTGTAGCTGCTAAGAACATCATTCCTATTGGAGACCATGAATACATATGTTCCTTTGGTCAACGAGCAGTCCCCGCTGCACTGCAACATTTCAAGCTTTGCTACTGCACAATTATACTTTAGATGCCCGATAAATGCAGCTATGGTTAGTATTACAACAAACTCCCGCAATGGTTATGTGGCCCAAAACCAGCACCTGAGAGGTATGGAGGCCACAAAATGGTATGCATGGGGCTCACAAAAAATGCCTGCCTAACAGATAAGGTGAGATGTAGCCGGGGGGCACATTTCACTTAACCCTTTGAGTGACAGAAGGGTAGGCAACTCATGGCTTTGCAATGCGTTGCCTGCCACTCTGACACTCAAAGGGTTAAGGAACTCACACATACTCTTATACAGACACATACATGCCACCATTTCTTCCACGACAACGTGTAAAAACAGGCAGTGGGAAGAAACAGGTTATTGCACTTGTACTTACCTACACTGTGTTCTCCCTTCTCAGCCTTGTTCAACTGGCATACTGCTAAACACTGACTGGCACATATACTGTGTGAAACCCCACTGTGACCCCGCTGTTCAGTCTTAGTCACTAAACTGTTCTTCCAGCCCGGTCTTCTACAACTGTCCACTTGTAGTCACAGAACCTCACACTGTGCCATACCACACTCTTCTACTATCCAACTGATAGCCACATCCACATATGTGACACCACAGCCAGCCCCCACTGTTCATGCTCACACACACACACCCTCTCTCGAACACACAAATGCTCACCAGCTCACAAATATACACTGATGGACACTAGTGTACTGCACAGATTTGCAACATTTTTCTATCTGAATGGACTAAGCACTGAAAATTCAACAAGGCAGACATTAAACCAGTCATTGTTTTACTAACCGCACGGGCAACACCGTGCCAATATTACTAGTACATAGATATATACATAGATACATAGATATCTACATACATAAATATATACATTGATATATATATATATATATACATACATACATAGATACATAGATACATATATACTTACATAGAGACATAGATATATACATAGATATTATTATTCTTTATATATATATATATATATATATATATATATATATATAGATATATAGATATATACATACTAGATACATAATAGTGGTAGTAGTAGTAGTTATAGTAGTAGTAGTAGTACGTAGTATTAGTAGGTAGTAGAAGTAGTAGTAGTAGTAGTAGTTATAGTAGTAGTAGTAGGTAGTATAGTAGTAGTTATAGTAGTAGTAGTAGTAGTAGTAACAGCAGCATCAGTAGTAGTAGTAGGTAGTAGTAGTAGTAGTAGTAGTTATAGTAGTAATAGTAGTTATAGTAGTAGTAGTCTCTAAGGAAACCCTCAGCGTATGAAATCTCCATTATGGAGATACTCAATGATCAAAAAAGCTAAAAATGTTATCTGTTGTTTGGGTCAAAAAATATATGAGCGGGGGGGATGAGGAAGCAAGATTACATCTAGGCACATCCCTGTTAACCCTTTAAGTGCCAGATATGCAACTCATTTGTCTAAAATGGATTTTGTATGCTGTACCTTACCCTTCAGTAGAATTAAGGGGTCTAGCCCAAACCCTGAGTAAAAGTCCCAGACCCTTATCCCTCCTCCACCAAACTTTACAGTTGGCTGTATGCATTCTTAGATAGCGTTCTCCTGGCATCCGCCAAACCCCACTGGCATTCACAGGGTTAATCCTACTAACTTAAAAAACATCCCCTGAAAAGGAACACTTTCCTGTAATCCTGTTGTCCAGAGGGATCTTCAGCACCCTGGTCAGTTACTGTCCATCTTCTTCTTTTTCTTCATCTTCCTTCTCCTCATCTTCTGTCTTTTCATACGATCTTCTTCTGAGATAGTAGTAATGTATCACAAAAACAGCAGCTCTAATTAAAGGGATAGTAATGTTTCACAAACAAAGCAGCTCTAATTAATCTTCATAGTATTTGGGCCGTGGAGAGTGTTATTTCAATACTGTCAGAGTTGTAGTACAAGAGTAATTGAATGATAAAGTATCCCCCTCCCGCCCCTTTTACCTAGTGTAAGACACCTCCCCTCAGATGTGGAATCTGGTCTCTTGACCGGACAGATCACAGCAAGGGAAATCTTCTTACTGTGATCATAAGGAAAACCCTGCCCCCTTGAGAGGTTTTTCAGGTTTTTTCCTTATGATCACTGAAGATTGTCCCTCTCTGCGATCCATACAGACAGTCTTGCTGCTCTGAGGTGAGCAGTGTTACATCAGTAAAAGGGGCGGGTGGGGGATACTTTATCATAGACTGTATTGAAATAAGACTCTCCACAGCCCAAATACTATGAATGTTAGGGGTAGTATTGGATGGACAGTGGATGACAGGGAAGTGTTACACAGATCTGGGTGTTAGGA
This sequence comes from Rhinophrynus dorsalis, assembly GCA_037306005.1. Lineage (NCBI taxonomy): Eukaryota > Metazoa > Chordata > Amphibia > Anura > Rhinophrynidae > Rhinophrynus > Rhinophrynus dorsalis. The sequence goes on from CM074718.1 coordinate 12,460,680, forward strand.
TAGTGTTAGGGGTAGTATTGGATGGACAGTGGATGACAGGTAAGTGTAATACAGATCTGGGTGTTAGGATAGTGTTAGGGGTAGTATTGGAAGGACAGTGGATGACAGGTAAGTGTAACACAGATCTGGGTGTTAGGATAGTGTTAGGGGTAGTATTGGATGGACAGTGGATGACAGGTAAGTGTAACACAGATCTGGGTGTTAGGATAGAGTTAGGGGTAGTATTGGATGGGCAGTGGATGACACGTGTTACACAGATCTGGGTGTTAGGATAGTGTTAGGAGTAATATTGGATGGACTTTGGATGACAGGTAAGTGCAACACAGATCTGGGTGTTAGGATAATGTTAGGGGTAGTATTGGATGGACAGTGGATGACAGGTAAGTGTAACACAGATGTGGGTGTTAGGATAGTGTTAGGTGTAGTATTGGATGGACAGATCTGGGTGTTGGATAGTGTTAGGGGTAGTATTGGATGGACAGTGGATGACAGGTAAGTGTTACACATATCTGGGTGTTAGGATAGTGTTAGGGGTAGTATCGGATAGACAGTGGATGACAGGTAAGTGTAACACAGATCTGGGTGTTAGGATAATGTTAGGGGTAGTATAGGATGGACAGTGGATGACAGGTAAGTGTTATACAGATCTGGGTGTTAGGATAGTGTTAGGAGTAATATTGGATGGACTTTGGATGACAGGTAAGTGCAACACAGATCTGGGTGTTAGGATAATGTTAGGGGTAGTATTGGATGGACAGTGGATGACAGGTAAGTGTAACACAGATCTGGGTGTTAGGATAGTTTTAGCGGTAGTATTGGATGGACAGTGGATGACAGGTAAGTGTATCACAGATCTGGGTGTTAGGATAGTATTAGGGGTAGTATTGGATGCATAGTGGATGAAAGGTAAGTGTAACACAGATCTGGGTGTTAGGATAGTGTTAGGGGTAGTGTTGGATGAACAGTGGATGACAGGTAAGTGTAACACAGATCTGGGTGTCAGGATAGTGTTAGGGGTAGTATTGGATGCATAGTGAATGACAGGTAAGTGTTACACAGATCTTGGTGTTAGGATAGTGTTAGGGGTAGTATTGGATGGACAGTGGATGACAGGTAAGTGTTACACAGATCTGGGTTTTAGGATAGTGTTAGGGGTAGTGTTGGATGAACAGTGGATGACAGGTAAGTGTAACACAGATCTGGGTGTCAGGATAGTGTTAGAGGTAGTTTTGGATGGACAGTGGATGATAGGTAAGTGTAACACAGATCTGGGTGATAGGATAGTGTTAGGGGTAGTATTGAATGGACAGTGGATGACAGGTAAGTGTAACACAGATCTTGGTGTCAGGATAGTGGTAGGGATTGTATTGGATGGACAGTGGATGACAGGTAAGTGTAACACAGATCTGGGTGTTTGGATAGTGTTAGGGGTAGTATCAGAGGGACAGTGGATGACAGGTAAGTGTAACATAGATCTGGGTGTTAGGATAGTGTTAGGGGTAGTATCGGATGGACAGTGGATGACAGGTACGTGTAACACAGATCTGGGTTTTAGGATAGTGTTAGGAGTAGTATTGGATGGACAGTGGATGACAGGTAAGTGTAACACAGATCTGGGTGTTAGGATAGTGTTTGGCGTAGTATTGGATGGACAGTGGATGACAGGTAAGTGTAACACAGATCTTGGTGTCAGGATAGTGGTAGGGATAGTATTGGATGGACAGTGGATGACAGGTAAGTGTTATACAGATCTGGGTGTTAGGATAGTGTTAGGGGTATTGGATGGACAGTGGATGACAGGTAAGTGTAACACAGATCTGGGTGTTAGGATAGTGTTAGGGGTAGTATCAGAGGGACAGTGGATGACAGGTAAGTGTAACATAGATCTGGGTGTTAGGATAGTGTTAGGGGTAGTATCGGATGGACAGTGGATGACAGGTAAGTGCAACACAGATCTGAGTGTTAGGATAGTGTTAGGGATAGTATTGGATGGGCAGTGGATGACAGGTAAGTGCAACACAGATCTGGGTGTTAGGATAGTGTTAGGGGTAGTGTTGGATGATCAGTGGATGACAGGTAAGTGTAACACAGATCTGGGTGTTAGGATAGTGTTAGGGGTAGTGTTGGATGATCAGTGGATGACAGGTAAGTGCAACACAGATCTGGGTGTTAGGATAATGTTAGGGGTAGTATTGGATGGACAGTGGATGACAGCTAAGTGTTACACAGATCTGGGTGTTAGGATAGTGTTAGGGGTAGTGTTGGATGATCAGTGGATGACAGGTAAGTGTTACACAGATCTGGGTGTTAGGATAGTGTTAGGGGGTTGTATTGGATGGACAGTGGATGACAGGTAAGTGTAACACAGATCTGCGTTTTAGGATAGTGTTAGGAGTAGTATTGGATGGACAGTGGATGACAGGTAAGTGTAACACAGATCTGGGTGTTAGGATAGTGTTTGGCGTAGTATTGGATGGACAGCGGATGACAGGTAAGTGTAACACAGATCTGGGTTTTAGGATATTGTTAGGGGTAGTATTGTATGGACAGTGGATGACAGGTAAGTGTAACACAGATCTGGGTGTTAGGATAGTGTTAGGGGTAGTATCGGAGGGACAGTGGATGACAGGTAAGTGTAACACAGATCTGGGTGTTAGGATAGTGTTAGTGGTAGTATTGGATGGACAGTGGATGACAGGTAAGTGTAACAAGATCTGGGGGTTAGGATAGTGTTTGGCGTAGTATTGGATTGACAGAGGATGACAGGTAAGTGTAACACAGATCTGGGTGTTAGGATAGTGTTAGGGGTAGTATTGGATGGACAGTGGATGACAGGTAAGTGTAACACAGATCTGGGTGTTAGGATAGTGTCAGGAGTAGTATTGGATGGACTGTGGATGACAGGTAAATGTAACACAGATCTGGGTATCAGGATAGTGTTAGGGGTAGTATCGGATGGACAGTGGGTTACAGGTAAGTGTTACACAGATCTGGGTGTTAGGATAGTGTTAGGGGTAGTATTGGATGGACAGTTGGTGACAGGTACGTGTTACACAGATCTGGGTTTAAAGATAGTGTTAGGGGTAGTGTTGGATGAACAGTGGATGACAGGTAAGTGTAACACAGATCTGGGTGTTGGATAGTGTTAGGGGTAGTATTGGATGGACAGTGGGTTACAGGTAAGTGTTACACAGATCTGGGTGTTAGGATAGTGTTAGGGGTAGTATTGGATGGACAGCGGATGACAGGTAAGTGTAACACAGATCTCGGTGTTAGGATAGTGTTAGGGGTAGTATCGGATGGACAGTGGATGACAGGTAAGTGTAACACAGATCTGGGTGTTAGGATAGTGTTAGGAGTAGTATTGGATGGACAGTGGATGACAGGTAAGTATTATACAGATCTAGGTGTTAGGATAGTGTTAGGGGTAGTATCGGATGGACAGTGGATGACAGGTAAGTGTAACACAGATCTGGGTGTTAGGATAGTGTTAGGGGTAGTATTGGATGGACAGTGGATGACAGGTAAGTGTTACACAGATCTGGGTGTTAGGATAGTGTTAGGGGTAGTATTGGATGGACAGTGGATGACAGGTAAGTGTTACACAGATCTAGGTGTTAGGATAGTGTTAGGGGTAGTATCGGATGGACAGTGGATGACAGGTAAGTGTAACACAGATCTGGGTGTTAGGATAGTGTTAGGAGTAGTATTGGATGGACAGTGGATGACAGGTAAGTATTATACAGATCTAGGTGTTAGGATAGTGTTAGGGGTAGTATCGGATGGACAGTGGATGACAGGTAAGTGTAACACAGATCTGGGTGTTAGGATAGTGTTAGGGGTAGTATTGGATGGACAGTGGATGACAGGTAAGTGTTACACAGATCTGGGTGTTAGGATAGTGTTAGGGGTAGTATTGGATGGACAGTGGATGACAGGTAAGTGTTACACAGATCTGGGTGTTAGGATAGTGTTAGGGGTAGTGTTGGATGGACAGTGGATGACAGATAAGTGTTACACAAATCTGGGGTATAGAATAGTGTTAGGGTTAGTATTGTTGAACTTTACTGTTGGGGTAGTGTAGTTTTGGGAGGGTGACTATGTATTTGAGCTATCGTTCAGTACTTGACAGTATGTCAGGCACCGATCTTAGCTTTTTTTCCTTTGATGTTACCATTATTCACACTATTTAATGTGAGTTTTGGGAACCTGAAATACACAATATAGGTTTGGCCACAAGTTGATTCTGTGGCCCAACATTTTTTGTGGTTTTAGTTGGTAGGGCAAATTAATGTCTCCGGTGACACATTCTGTGTATGGGCCATTAGCCATTGTTGCCCTAATGACTGTTGTGTAGTTGGGTGATTTGGCTTTAATCTTCTGTGTTTGAATTCCTTGTTGCATAATTGGCAGCACAATACTACAATTACACAAAATGCTACAAGATTCATGTGCTCCAAGTCCTCACTATGTAACTACTGAGTATCACACAAGGTCACCAATTACAACCCAGCAATCAAAAACAAAACACATACCTCCAACTGTTTGCCATTACATGCACACGATACACCTACAAGGGGTGAGAAAAAAAGCCTTTTGTTTTTAAAGCTGAACTTTCATTAAAATGAAAGTGCCCCTGAAATAATTATACAAATAGTAATACTCAATACTTATATTGTCCGGCATTATTGAGAAATCCAACTTGTTTCGAGACTCAATGGCAGGTATCTTCCTGTAGACGCATCTGTGCACTTGCATCGTCAGTCCCTTCTTGTAACTTAACCCCTTAAGGACCTGGAAAATCTGAGGTCGTTTTCCCTTAAGGACCGTAGCAATTCTGACTTTTTTGACTATGTCTTTGTTCAACAGTGTTTTCCCTCTGAGGCTTTTATTCCACCCCCATAAATTATATACTGTTTTTCTACGCACAAATAGGGCTTTCTTTTAATACCCTACTTATATAGATAACCCACCGTTTACTTTTTGAAAATTTTTAAAAAAAGTAAAAAAAAAAAAAAGTAAAAAAAACACCATTTTTGATATTTCTCTTGGGATCAATTGGCCACAAAGGGTTACATTTTTATGGCGACTGTATGAAAAGTATGACCGGTCAGTCATACCTACAAAATGTGCAGTTTAAAGTGGCCACTGTGCCCCCTGGGTGAAAATCCCCATGTCCCTTTTTCCCACCCTTTTTTGACACTTTTTTATCCCTGTCATTTGGTGGTGTGTATAAGTGTATTACATGGCTCCTCAACAATCACACTTGCAATATTGTTTAATATGTTTGTTTTTTTTTAACTAAAAATTTTTTTTGTAAAAAAAAAAAAAGTGTGTTGTGTTTAAAAAAAAAAAAAAAAAAAAAATATATCATTGCAGGTCAAAAATTGACCTGCATTTAGCCAGCCTCCTGCACCAGCAGTGAAGGGGTTAATACCCCCAGCTGCTGTATTTTTTTTACCACTAGGTGTCTCCTCTCTACTTCTGTCTGCCTTACTTTGATAGCAAGGGAGACAGAGGCAGACGAGACAGGCACAGACAGCATGCTGTCTGTTACTATGCCGTTCATGTGATCGCTGCTACGGCGGTTACATGAACTGGCACAAGCAGGAAGGGCTGAGACTGAACGCCCCGGTCTCGGAACGCTCAGTCTCAGCCTGGAATTAATTATAGCAGCGTGCACGGAGACACGCTGCTATCATTTAAGCCATGATGGTCCTGGACCGTCACGGGTCGCTAAGGGTGTAACAACCCATGACGGTGCAGGACCGTCATGGGTCCTTAAGGGGTTAAGGTACAATGCAACTCCCCCTCACCAATCCTGTAGGACACTACAACGGACAGAGCAGACTCACAGATGCCTCTTCGGTAAGATGTCTGCGTTGATGCCTGCCGGTGAGTCTCCGAACATGTTGGATTTCTCAGTAATTCTGGACTTATTCAGGATAATATAAGTATTGATATATGTATTGCTATTTGTATAATGATTTGGGGGCACTTTAATTTTTTAATGCACGTTCCGCTTTAAAAAAAAATCCCTTTCTGCACTAGTAGAACAAGGAGCAGAAAAATGGTAATTCTAATCAGTTCACACTGACGGGTCCCACAGCTTATCTCATTTACAAACGCCGAAACTCAGACAGCTTTGGGTAATATTTTTTGCACAAATTTTTTTTTTTTAATCGTTAACTTAATAGCAAAATGGAATGTTTTGATTTTGAAAAGACTGGACGTGAAATTTAATAATTTTAACAATCACATTACATTTCAACACTTTTCTTTAAATTGTATTACATCAATCAATACTTTTCAATTCAATGTGCTGTTATATTTTTAAGTGGTTTTATATATTTTTACCTTCTGTGTATACATTAGCACTCTTTTAGGTGCATTAGGAAGGAAATGTTTTTAACCCTTTGAGTAACAGAGGAGTATGTGATCCATTGCGTCTGCATCTTATGTTATAGCTTTATTACTTAACCCCTTAATGTCAATTAGACCATATATAAACGACCTCCTTTTTTCATGCATGTTTATAAACAGCCTAACATTGTGACAGTGATCCCAGTCTGCATGCAGTAGACGCAAACAAGCTGTCTCACCCAGCCGAAGTCTCTTGAAAGTGGGAAGAGACCACTGATCAGCTCTCTTCATTTACAAATTCCATTTATCTCATTGTAATGGGGAGAATCACAATTAAGAAACAGTGGTACACTATCAATAACGATGCATGGGCATGAGAGAAATGTATGAAAGGGACTTCCTTAACAGGATAGTAATACTTCATTTTATCTTTATTTTATTTTGTAGGCATTAAAAAAACATGAAGAACGATATAAGTCTTATCTCTCAAACCTTTATGGTTTGAGAGATATTCACAAGCAAAGTTTCCCCTCCCGCCCCTTTTACCTTGTGTAAGCCATCTCTTGTCAGATGTGGAATCCAGTCCATAGACCAGACAGATAACAGCAGGGGACAATCTTCTTCCTATGAGAACAATGAAAGCCCTGCCCTCCTTGACAAGTTTTTCAGGTTTTTCCCCTTATCTTAATTGAAGATTGTCCCTCTCTGCAGTCTACCTGGGCACCTCCCTTCTGATCTGGCTGAGCAGTGTTACACTAGGTAAAAGGGGCAGGAGGGGGATACTTTATCATTGAATTACTCTTGTACTACAACTCTGACAGAATTGAAATAACACTCTCCAAAGTCCAAATACCATGAAGATTAATTAGAGCTGCTTTTATTATGAAACATTACTATCCATTTAAAGGGGAGAATTAGCCAAATGTATGTAGGATATTTTCCAAAACAGAACAGCTAGTCAAACTCATGTAGAGGTATTTTATGACAAATGAATTGAGTGCAAAAAAATAAGGGGTGGAATCCCAATTTTTGTATATATATATATATATATATATATATATATATATATATATATATATATATATACATATATATCCATAAAAATTGGGACTGTATATTTACACATTGCAATGCGTTGCTACCTCTCTGGTACTCATAGGTTTAATCATGCAATACAAATAGTAGGGCATGTCGAAAAAAATTGTAGAGGAACAATGTCAAATATAACTGGAGACAGTCATGGGAGCACTGTGAGTAGAAATTTAAAGGGGGAAGGGTTAAAATGTCGAATGTGAACAATATTTGTTGAATTAAAGTGGTGAAATAAAGTACTATACCAATGCTATCTCTCCTCTCTCAACTTGATTATTTCTAGATATGTATGGAATAACCGTCACCCCAGAATACGACTGGCTATTTTATCCCAAATTTGGAAATCTGGAGGACTAAGATTACCAAATTTATATCAATATTATTGCGCTGTGGCTCTATCTAAATTATTAGATTTCAATCCTTCTCAACAACCTAGATGGATTGATTCATTGGCACACTCACTACAAAGCACTGATTTTATACAACTTTTGTGGTCTTCCCCAATTCAAACTAGACTCAACACTATACACCATCCAATACTTAGTCACATTCTTAAAATTTGGGGAAAACACAGTGAATCATATATCCATTTACAAATACATTCAAGGTCAATACAAAGAACTATCCAATTAATTATTTATGCAAAGAGCTGAGCTAAGAACAAGAGGGCATCCATTAAGACTTGAGGAAAGGTGCTTTCGACTAAAACTAAGGCAGGGATTCTTTACAGTAAGGGCGGTAAGGCTATGGAATTCTTTGTTTCGGGATGTTGTGCTTGCAGATAATGCAACTGCTTTCAAAAAAGCAATGTATACCTATCTAGTACAGAACAATATTGACAATTATGACAGGTGGCTTCAAAGCAAATAGGATATTGATCTGGGGAAATATTTGACTACCAATTGGAGTCAGGAAGGAATAATTCCCCACAAACACTTGGGACTAGATTGGAAATGGCTCTAGAGGGCTTTTTTTTGCCTTCCTCCTGATCAACAGGGGTGTTTTTGGCATGGGCTGGACTTGATGGACGCATGTCTTTTTTCAGCCTTATCTACTATGTTACTATGTATTTAACTTAATAACTCTCCCATCCCCACTCTTATTCAATAACCCGGATTTTCCTCCTGGGCTCCTCTTCCCCAAATCCTTTGCAGTTCTTGCTTCTAATGAATACCATACTATTGGACATGTGTCCCCTCCCATATACACTGGGAACACCTCCTCCCCTCTCACGTATGGTCTGATAGATCAACTCTCATGGCTTCCAGCTCAACAAATTCGGAAATGGGTACAACATAAACTTAATACCGGCTTCCTTCCCAGAACACTTAACACTTTTGAAAAGGTTATCACACGTAAACGCCCTGTCAAACCACCTCTATCCTTCTTCTACGCACCCTTCTCTTACCCAACTTCTCCAAGCAAACCATACTTCTTCAATCTATGGAAAACTGATTTCAAAGTAACTTTGTCCCCAAAACAATGGTCAATCATTCTTAAAATTAACTGTCGTAATTCCAGATGTGCAAACATATGCGAACTAAACTACAAAATAGTCTCCCGCTGGTATAGAACACCACACAGCCTCTCTATAGCCTATCCGCAACTAGACAACAGATGTTGGAGATGTCTTTCGGACACAGGGACTGTATTTCAGCTTTGGTGGACATGCCCTGATATCACCCCTTATTGGGGCCTAATAACGTCACATCTCAATGCCACCCTCCATACCACCCTTAAACCAGATCCTCTCCTCTTCCTATTCCTTCTTGATGTCAGTGACAAGTATCCAGCAGATAAAAATAACCGTCACATCATACAATCTCTCCTCCACTTAGTTATAAACGTAATCCCTCTGAAATGGAAGTCACCTACCATTAAGGACTGGCTTACTAGGGTTGACTCTCGGCTACTTAGGGAACGCTTTCATGCAAATGACAGGAATTGCCTTACCACTTTTGACACAACTTGGTTACCCTGGTTCCAGTATAAATCTTCCATTGACACTTCCAAGTCTCCTACTTCACTATAAGAAGGTCGCACCTCTCACATATGTTTACCCTTGGCCTCTACTTTTCAATATCTACATTTGCCACTTTTACTAACTCACTTTGCACATAAGCATAACAGCACAAGGACATCCCATGGTGATTCCCAGACTCTTTTTTTTCCCCAGTCTCCCCCTCCCTTGCGTTTCTACCCTGCTCTCTTTTCCTTCTCTTACCAAATTATCCTTCACTCTCACTACTTCTTCAACGTCACCTTTTAGATTTCCGGTAATTTTTAGTGGGGAATTCCAACTTCTCACCCTTTTCCGGCACCTTGCTTAAATCTACATTCTTAAAGGGATAGTCATGTTTCATAATAAAAGCAGCTCTAATTAATCATCATAGTATTTGGACTTTGGAGAGTGTTATTTCAATTCTGTCAGAGTTGTAGTACAAGAGTAATTCAATGACAAAGTATCCCCCTCCCGCCCCTTTTACTGATGTAACACTGCTCAGCCAGATCAGAAGGGAGGTGCCCAGGTAGACTGCAGAGAGGGACAATCTTCAATTAAGATAAGGGAAAAACCTGAAAAACTTGTCAATGGGGGGCAGGGCTTTCATTGTTCTTATAGGAAGAAGATTGTCCCCTGCTGTTATCTGTCTGGTCTATGGACTGCATTCCACATCTGAGAAGAGATGTCTTACACTAGGTAAAAGGGGAGGGAGGGGAAACTTTGCTTGTGAATATCTCTCAAACCATAAAGACTTATATCGTTCTTCATGTTTTTTTAATGCCTACAAAATAAAATAAAGTTAAAACAAAGTAATACTATCCCTTTAAATTCACATATCCTTTCCCCTACCACTTGAAGCTAAACATGATAGGTCACTATCTCCTTGCTTTGTATACCATCCTTTTAGTTTGTACTCAATTATTGGTTCATTGTATAACAATTGAAGTGTATGTAGATATCTTTTCTGTTGTAATGCTTAACATCTTCAATAAAAGTTGTTAAAAAAAAAAAAAAAATAAAGTACTATAAGTCGAATTTCAAAGGGGGGGTTAATATGTCGAAGTGGGTACTCTATGCCTGATTTATGTGATGTATACTCCTCTAGACTGTAAGCTCTCACGAGCAGGGCCCTCTGATCCTCCTGTTCTCCACATCTGATTGTACTATTTAATACCTCTGTATGTCTATCCCCTATTGTACAGCGCTGCGGAATTAGTTGGGGCTATATAAATAAAGAATAATAATAATAATAATACTGTATTCTGCACTGCTTTTATTCGAACAACAATGGTTTTGAAACCATCGTTGTGGCTTCTACACCTCAGCTGTAAGGCGCAGGGATTAACGACAGAAAATGTAAACACAAAACAGGCGGTAATACTGAGCGTGGGTGATAGAATGCTACTTGTACGTTGTTTTTAATTGTTTCCTAAGGGCTTTTTTTTATCTGGCGGTGCGTGTAATTATCGCTGATTTTGTTTTCATAAGTTGGGTAATAGGATAGTAAAACCTGACTTAAAAAACACACCGCCTGGTTTTTTTAGCGTTGGTAATAGAATCAAGCTCCTAGTATCCTGACGGCTTTCCCCGTGGCTCTGCTTCCGTATTTTCCTACTTATAATTCATCAGATAAATAAATCACAAGTACTTTTCCTGTGTTGTCCTCAGTATCATCCTGTCTACGTTCAGTCTTTCAGTTTTTATGTTTCTAATAAAGTTCATGCCATAGAACAAAGGACGCAAAGAAGTGGAGCATTTGCAATTGTTTGAAAGACATAACTGTATGCGCTATTTGCAATTGCTCATGTTTTGACAGAAGAAACATACTAACGCCTTGATGCCTAATAGCACACGCTTCTAAACTAACAGCAAAGGTAGTAAACTCTAAAAATTAATGGCAAAGTTATCTAATGTGTCTAAATTAATGGCACAATGAACCCCACTAGAAGCTGATTGGCTGTGAGGTGTGTAAGCACATCCCAGCCAATTGGAGGCTGCAAATCTTATGAAAAAAAAAAATTCTGGCACTCTGACCCAGGCAATAGCCCAGAAGGTACAGGGTGGGGGTGCTGTCACTGAATATGCCTGCGGCCGCCAACAATGGAAACAGCAGCAGAGGAGGATGCAAGGGGGGCAATTCTTTTTGAGGACATGACAGTACAGGAACATAATACTTTTTGAATCAGAGAAGAAGATGCCATCTATATTTAACACTTTGAAAGAAGAAAAGAAGGGAAGACAGAAGAAGAAATGGACGCGACCCCACTGGACATCAGGATTACTGTTACGTTTTCATTTGTCAGGACATATGTTAACTGTTTGTAGATTAACCCTAAGGGTGTCAGTGCAGTATGCAACGCTGTATAATGCATTGCATACACCACTGTCACTCATAGGGTTAATATTTCTCTATTTTTCAATCACAAGTATGTGTTGGAAACCAGTTTTCTAACACATACCGGCAGTTTTCACCGCATGTTAGGGACTCTGCACCTACTTTTCATAGCGCAGTTTTTCCACCATGAAAAGTGCATTTCTTAACCCCTTAAGGACCGGCGTGCGTACGCGCGACCGGCACTTGAGGACCACGGGGCGTTTTTTTTTTCGATTCCGGTTCAGGGCTTCCGGAGCGGTGTGCGGCTGCGCCGGGAGCCCTGAACTCCATGACGTACCAGGACCGTGACGGTCCTGGTACGGCAATGGTCCTTAAGGGGTTAACATGCGGTGAAGCCACAGTATGGTATAGGATAGTTGACTTTTTTTTTTTTTTTTTTTCAAAACCTTTATTGGTAGATATGAATACAATACAGCGGTCATGTAAACAATACAACTAAGAGTATACAGCATTGGTGGATAAGTAATAGCAGAAAGATTCACTCCATCTCCAAGTTTATAACTTTATAATTTGCTCTCTAAAATGGTACATAAACAATACGCGATATATACAGAATGATAGTTAACAGAGAATGCATGTGACAAGGGAACTACTCGTTAGGTTTTGCGTAATCCTGAATTATGTATATGGATATTATAATATAGATGTCATGACTTAACCTACAAAGTGTGCATAATTATTTGAGGGACAAATGATTGCAACATAGAGAATGATGTGCAGACTATGGAGGTGGAAGTGTTGGTGTTCGTAATCTATAGACAAGTAGATATTGGATGTATCATAAGGATGGAGGATAGGAAGGGAGGCGAGGGTAGGATAAAGTGAGAGCAGGGGAGTTTACTTTTTTTACATTATGTCCAACAGGTGAAAATGTTGCACCCATTGGACATTTTTGCACAGCGATGGCTGTTGACAGCGCAGTACAAACTGTACTGTCAAAACCACCACCGCTTATTTTAAAACAATAACGGTGTTAATAGTATCGAGCCCTAAGAGTCATATCAAAAGGTCAGATTTTTAGGACTTTCCTGATAAAGAATAGGTAGAACAATTGCAATGACTGATCTACTGATAACCCAGCTGCATCCAAGCAGGAATATCCTGAAAATGTGACCCCCTCCTGGTGTCCATGAGGACTAATGTTTAGAACTGGGTTAATTTTTTCCAGTGTTAGATGGGTGACTACCACCTTACTTTGGTAACGTGCTGGACACACACTGGCAGGCGTAGGTTAGGCAATTATTAAATGTTTTGCAAGCTGACCTTCTATTAACCCTTCGACTGCCAGAGTTATCCAATGTATTACCTCTCTGGCACTCATAGGGTTAAAATATGGTGACTTTTTTTAACATTGCTCATTGGAGTTATAAGTAGATCTATTTAAAGTATATTTTTCTAGGATGGTATGGCCAATAAACTTTAGCCAAATAAATTGTGTGAACTTCTCAATTCTTTCCATTCCAGTCTTCTGTGCCAATGAAATGTTCTCACACCCCCGCAGAATGACTGTCCCTTCAACTCTGTGTGTGTGCATTCTGATGGTAACGGAGAGACACCAACATATTGCATACTGTGCAACTGTCTAATATGTAAAGTCAAATTTCCTATAGTTTTTTAGTTTTTTTAGATGAGAGTTGGTACCATGTTAGCCGTAGAAATACCAGAGGCAAATATAGTCAAGTTGATACCTTTATTGACTAACTAAGCAGATTTAGGATGCAAGCTTTCACAACCTCTTAGGTCTCTTCCTCAGGCATGTAAATATGAAAACATCTCTCTTATATACAAGTACATATTGCATGGTTTAAAATAGAAATCACATAAGATAGCTCAGTCCATATCCAGGTTCTTTGATCAGTCAATGGTAGAAGAGAGTCTGAGGTATTTATAATCACATTGGGACTGTTGTAAAGATTAATCCACAATGTGATAATGTGACAGGAATCCCCTGTCTCTATTCAGACCATTATTCAAAGCATCTGATTTCTATTCAAAACAATACAATGTGTACTTGTATATAAGAGAGACGTTTTCATATTTATCTGTATAACGTGCCTGAGGAAGAGACCTAAGAGGTCTTGAAAGCTTGCACCCTGCATCTACTTAGTTAGCCAATAAAGGTATCAACTTGTCTATAATTGCCTTTAGTTTTTAGGACCCTTATATTGAGCTCTGTTTCTGTTTAACCCTTTGAGTGACAGAGGGGGTATGCAATGCATTGTGAAGAGGGTAGTAGATAAGTGGAATAGCCTACCAGCAGACGTGGTAGAAGTTAATACAGTGACAGAATTTAAGCATGCATGGGATAGGCATAAGGCTGTCCTTAACGTAAGAAAATCTAAAGCCCAAAGTAGGTTTGAGGTTTTTACAGTAGGAAAATGGGCGACTAGATGGGCCGAATGGTTCTTATCTGTGTCAGATTCTATGTTTCTAAAGGTTTAAAGAGAACTCTCTGTTGGTAACTGTGAAAGCAGAGCTATATACACAATTCTGAAGTCTCTCTGCAGCACTGATTACTACGTATGCTGTGGAGGTGGCTTTTCTACATTGTTTTACTGTCTATTTTTACATTGTATTTTTTTTTTTTTTTTAATTGTTGGAGTATGTTTATTTGCATTCACAGTCCCACACAGAAAGCTCTCTGGAAATAAATTTGTAGAGCTCCATGTTAAAGGTATAAAAGTTAAAAAAAAAAAAAAAAAAAGCAGGTAAAGATGAAAGAAAGAATAAAAGTACAGGCAATTCGACTATAGATTGTGAGCTTGTAGAGTATTTAAAGTCAAAAAAGGGAATTGACTGTTTCTTTAACCCTTTTAATGCGCAACACATGTATAAATCCTTGAGCAGCCCATATATAGAATATGGAGTACAATTTTGGGCACCTGTTCTGAAAATGAAAAAGACATAATTCACCTAGAAAAAATTGTTATCCTTTTAAAATGTAGCAGTTGAAATATCGTGCTGCTATATGCTGCATTAAGCAAGTTTCTGTGATTAAAAGGGAGACATGAGAATCTCAGCAACAACACAACCGCTCCGATGTGTTACTTGATATCCATACACTTGCAACAATTGTAGCAAACAGGATAACTGAACAATCCGGGATCTTCACTCACCTACTTCACACGATAGCTCTATACGTAAGCGCGCTCCTCCGCTGTCCTTCTAACACACCAAACACAGCTGTGAATCAGTGCTGGATAAAGGATCCCCAACCCGCCAAATATAGCAACAAAATATCCGCACACGATTCTCAATATATATTAATGTAAAAAACAACTTTTTTGAAAAAATAAAAATATCGGGGACACACATAAGACAAGGGTAGATGACCCCTATAACTCCCGATAATAAGTCCTTAATCATAGGAGAATCTCACCCTGCATATGAGCATGCGATTCTCATGTCGCCGTATGAAAGGTAGCTGCATGGCATGGTTTGAAAGCAGTACAGCTCCCATAATCCTTACCCATCTTCAATGCCCGCTATCAAAAACATACGCACAGATAAAACAGGTTACACATTACACATTGTAGATGTGTACATACTGGCTAAGTGTGTCACTATTCTGGCAACCGGGGAGAGTTAGACAGCCTGTGTGGCATGCTTGTGACTCAGGAGACTTGTCTCGTTCAAGTCCGTCTCTGTAAGAAGTGCCTATTTTCATCTCCCCAGACATCTTTAGTATCTCTCTTTGAATCATGATCCTCAATGATAGTGTAAAACTAGAAAGTGACGGATTTGAGTGAGACGAGTCTCCAGACTCGCCATCGCATTGCAGTGCATGGCACTCAGGTTGTCTAACTCTCCCCGGTTGCCAGAATAGTGACACGCTTAGCCAGGATGTACAAGTCCACAATATGTTATGTGTAACATGTTTTATCTGTGCGTATGTTTTTGATTGTGGACAGTGAAGATGGGTAAGGATTATGGGAGTTGTAGTGCAGTCATCAGTGACTGCACTGTGCAGTATTTATGACAAGGCTGTGAAAAAGGGAATACAATCATGAGCAGCTAGCACTAGGCCAGTAGGGAATGTTTTTTTTTCTCAGGGCTTGTATTTTGTAAGCCTGAGTCCTGCAAACATTTTTATCTCTGGGCTTATATGTTGCATTGGTAATAGTAGTGGATTCACGCACTACCACCAAACATTCAGAAACAGTCCATGAGTAAAATCAGCGACTTTATTGGTGATTTTAAAAACATACCTCCACATATCTGATGGTCAACATGAATGCTAATGGAGAGACTAAATAGCGATAGGAACAAACAGTCAGATGTGATAATACGACATCTCAGATAGATCCACATGCATCGTGTTGAAAACACTTACTCATGATATCATGATTTAATCAGGGCTTGTTTTTGGCAAGCCTGAGTTTTGCATTTTTTTTCAGGCTTGGTTTTTAAAAGCCACAAAAAATATTTTGTCAGGTTTTTTTCTGGGTAGCCTGAGTCCTGCACACATAAATATTTATCAGGCTTTTCTCTCTGTAACCCTGCTGTTATGCACACAATACTAAATATGTAAGAAGAAGACCACAGACAAGATGTATTAAGAGTCAGAGATGCTCAACTAGGAACAAGCCTGCAATACAGATTCACAGGCTCTATAGGAATGGTGTCCTACCCAGGGTGCAATCTCTTTTAGCTCACTAGTGCCTTTCACAGAAAGGAAATATTCTAAAGCACATCATACTGATCATACCAAAAGGCAGTCCAGCCTTGAAGTGCCAGGCAATTCCTCTCTGAACCAGAGAAACAGCCAACCCCAAATGTATGTTTCGGCCTTGTTGGGCCTCGTCAGTGAGTTGCAGCTGATCTCTCTAGGTACTGTGAACAAGGGGTCCACATCTGGATTACCCTGTTACCCTTAGGGTGACTAGTCCCAAGGGTAATTTGCATTTGCAAAGAGGTAGTCAGAGACACTTAACTAGGAATGAGCCTGCCCTCAAATTGATGAGGTTCTATAGGATAAGTATCCTACCCAGAATGTGATCTCTTTTAGCTCACTAGTGCCTTTCACAGAGAGGAAATATCCTAAAGCACATCATACTAGATCTGCCATAATAACAGTTCAGCCGCAAAATGCCAAGCAATTCCTCTCTGAACGAGAGAGGCAGCCAACCCCCAGCTGTACATTTTGGTATTATCAGTGAGATGCAGCTGATCTACCTAAGCAATGTGAGCAAGGGGTCCAATGCTGGATTCCCCCTATTACCCTTGGGGTGACTAATCCCAAGGATATGCAAATGTATATTAAGAGTTAGAGATGCTCAACTAGAAACGAGCCTGAAATACAAATTTGCAGTCTCTATAGGAATGGTGTCCTTCCCAGGGTACCGTCTCTTTCAGCCCACTATTGCCTTTCACAGAGAGGAAATATCCTAAAGTATATCATATTGGTCCTGCCCTTACAGCAGTCCAACCACTTAATGCCAGGCCGTTCCTCTCTGAACAAGAAAATCAGCCAATTCCAGATGTGCTTTTCGGCCTTGTTGGGCCTCCTCAGTGAGGTGCAGCTGAACTCTTTAAGCCCTGTGAGCACCCTGGGTAGGACACCATTCCTATAGTGAGTACAAATTTGTATTGCAGGCTCGTTCCTAGTTGAGCATCTCTGACTCTTTATTTACATATGCAAATTATCCTTGGGATTAGTCACCCCAAGGGTAATAGGGGAAACCGGCATTGGACCCCTTGCTCACAGTGCTTAGAGAAATCAGCTGCACATCACTGATGAGGCTGTTTCTCTTGTTAGAGGAATTACCTAACATTTTGTGGCTGGACTGTTGTTATGGCAAAGCTAGTATGATGTGCTTTAGGGTATTTCCTCTCTGTGAAAGACTAAAAGAGACCGCATCCTGAGTATGACACCATTCCTATAGAGCCTACAAATTTGTATTGTAGGCTTGTTCCTAGTTGAGCGGCTCTCACTTTTTATTTACATATGCAAATTATCCTTGGGATTAGTCACCCCAATGGTAATAGGGTAATCCAGCATTATACCCCTTGCTCACAGTGCTTAGAGAGATCAGCTACACCTCACTAACGAGGCCCAACAAGGCTAAAACGTACATCTGGGGTTTGCTGCTCTCTTGTTCAGAGAGAAATTGCCTGGCAATTTTTGTAAGGACTGCTGTTATGGCAGGACCAGAATGATATGCTTTAGGATATTTTCCCTGTGTGAAAGACACTAGTGAGCTAAAAAAAAAAAGGCACAGGACCAAAGTTCTTGGAGGCTTGCTGAGGAGGCCTTCATCCTGCAGTGGATAGGCAATGACTGAAGATGATGAGATTATATATATATATATATATATATATATATATATATATATAAGACTTTGTGCCTGCCAAAACACACCCAGGGGAGGCATAAAGCAGGAGTTACTACTCCTATTGGGTGATTCAGTCATGCATGGAGTTGGACCGCCCCACTATGCAGCCCGCCCACCACTATCAAAGTCAGAAAAAAACAAGATGGATGCCACTTGCTCCTACACCACAGACAAACACACATGACCCACTTACACAGCACCAAACACACACACACACACATGCCCCACTCACACACACAGCAGCACACACATAGAGCACCCAACACACACACATGCCCCACTCACACAGCACCAAACACACATACACACACAAAGCCAGAAAGAAATATGGCTGACACACACACACAGTCACTCACCCTGACTCCCAGTGGCCTCAGCAGGACCTGTACTACAGCCACTCAAGGGAAGATGCAGCACCAGGGGAACAAAATGGCACTCAAAGGGTAAAGGTAGGCCCTCATTGCTGAATTCTTTCTTGACTGTCATCATTTGCCATGCAAGACACAGGACAGACAGCCATCAGATTCACACTTAACCCACTGACTGCCACAGGGTTGTGTATCAAGTTTTACCCCTCAAGGAGTGTGTTCAAACCCCTCACATTGTAAACTTGCATTTCTCTCCCACTTCTCCTGCTTCCCCAGCCTATTACTAACACTTTTCCACATTTATGTTAAGCCCCGCCCACTTTTAACCCAAATTGCCCCATTGCTCTCTCCACATCAGTCCCCTCCAGGGACTCCATATATATATATATATATATATATATATATATATATATATATATATATATATATATATATATGGAGTCCCTGGAGGGGACTGATATATATATATATATTTTTTTGTTTTTTTGTTAACTTAACTGATCCCCCCCATCCCTATCACTATTAACAAAAAAATAAATAAAAACAAAAAACACACTCCCTGTTTAACTGCTTCTTTTCCCAGACCCCACCAACACAGAGATAATAGTCAGATCGCAAAGTAAGTTGGATCATGGTTTCCTGTGTCTCCCAGTCAGTCACACAAAATGTTGGGGTATTTGGGGTAATCCTCCTTTGCTCCCTTCTCACACCCACAGACTTCCCTCTCAAAGAGATCACAACCGTATCAGGAAAAAACTTAGATCACGACTGCCCCTTGTCTTACCAGTCAGTTCCAGAAAATGTTGCAATATTTGGGCTGAATCTCTTTTGCTCACAGACCCAGACTCCTCTAGAACAGAGATAACGGTCAGATCAGGAAGGAACTTGTATCAGCTGCCTGTGTCTTTCCTATCAGACACACACAATTTTGGGGTGTTTGGGGGTAGATCTCCTTTGCTCCCTTCTCACTCTCAAGACTCCCAAAGCATAGAAATAATAGCCAGATAGGGAAGTAACTTGGATCATGGCTGCCTTTGTCATCCCAGTCACTCATACAGAATTTTGAGGTATTTGGGATAAATCTCCTCTGCTCCCTTCTTATACCCCCAGATTCCCGTAGCACAGAGATAAAAGCCAGATTAGGAAGGAGCATGGATCCCGGCTGCCTGTGTCTTCCCAATGAGTCACATAAAATTTTGGGATCAACCTCCTTTCTCCTTTCCTGTCCCCAGAGTCCCCCTCACTCCACAAACACAGAGGACAGATTTCCTGCCTACTTCCTAAACTACCCTCCAGTTTTAACTGGATCAAACATTTGCTGCTCCCTCTTCCTCTCCTAAACACGTAATGGCATGCTGTGGGAACCTGACACACCTTTTATTCTATGCTTGGGGGAAAAGAAGGAAAACTTGCCACGTAGAGGGAAGACATTCAGTCTTCTCATTGATTTCAATGCAATGAGCTAGGTGAAAGAAGCTGAAAATATGCATTTTTCGTGAAGAATTTCCAGCTAGGTGGGAAGTGCCATTGTTCTCCAGTTTCATTTCTGAGGCAAAAACTTTCACCCATATCTAGAGCTAATCTATTAAAGGGATAGTAATGTTTCATAATAAAAGCAGCTCTAATTAATCATCATAGTATTTGGACTTTGGAGAGTGTTTTTTCAATTCTGTCAGAGTTGTAGTTCAAGAGTAATTCAATGACAAAGTATCCCCCTCCTACCCCTTTTACTGATGTAACACTGCTCAGCCAGATCAGAAGGGAGGTGCCCAGGTAGACTGCAGAGGGGGACAATCTTCAATTAAGATAAGGGAAAAACCTGTAAAACTTGTGAAGGGGGGCAGGGCTTTCATTGTTCTCATAGGAAGAAGATTGTCCCCTGCTGTTATCTGTCTGGTCTATGGACTGCATTCCACATCTGAGAAGAGATGGCTTACACTAGGTAAAAGGGACGGGAGGGGAAACTTTGCTTGTGAATATCTCATAAACCATAAAGGTTTGAGAGATAAGACTTATATCGTTCTTCATGTTTTTTTAATGCATACAAAATAAAATAAAGTTAAAACGAAGTATTACTATCCCTTTAAATATATAGGGCTCTATACCCAAAACAGCTGCAATTCAAGGGCATAACAACTGCAACATACAACAGATAACAATTATCATTGATTTCAATTTTGCTTTTAAAACCTAATGAAGGAGACAGAGATGTCTCTTGGGCATTGTGAAGCATTCGATAGGTTAAAAGACTTATTTAAATCAAAAGGAATTTAGGAATTTTTATGTGTCCTCTTTGGTGAACTTCAGACCTTGAATGTTCTAAAGTTGATATCTTTACTGCCAGACCAGCATTTTCAGGTCCAAGAAGAAGCAAGGAGTTGAGCACAAAATGTTTAATTGCAAAATAGATGGAAAATCAGAAGCTGAGTGTATATAACCAAGCTGGATTTTCTAGCTGCATATTAGATGATGCAAACAGCTTCTACTGTACTTCAAAGTCAAGAACTAGGCATAACGGCCTTCTCTTGGTTTGAGGTTGAACCAGAATCTCTAGGTAGAAAGTGGATTGCGTGAGAAGAATGAAGATCTTGGCTAGAAATATCAATGAAACTTGTTTCTATTGAATAAAATCCACAATGATATTTTTATCATCATAAATGCAGAGTCAAACTCAGGCCTAGCCTGCAACCTTATTAAGAAAATTTGTCATTATTGGAACCCACATAGAAACCAGAATGAATAAATCTTCCAAAAAAATAAAAGATAAAGCAAACTTTAAGAAAACTAAAACACCAAAGCTTTTGCAGATGTTAACCCAAGTTCTTGAGGGAAGAAAAATACAGTTATTCTCAAATCAAATGATTGTTTTAAAATGTTTCCCCTTTTTTGTTTAAGTCAGGGAATTGGGTAGCTGATGGAGAATAAAAGTTTGTTTTAACTTAATTTGAGATCTTTATAGAAAAGCTCAAGTATCAGACAGTTCAGTTGTAAATCCTGATGAAGACTATAAATTCCAATGAGCTTGTGTTCCTCCGGTCTATCAGGATGTAATACACACCACGATATTTAAGTGCACTTACGCTTCATGGCAATTTATCCATTTACTGAAGGACCTGCCTTTAGCTATAACTCAGCCCATATTTTGTTCCGGGACAACTAAGCTTCGTATTAACATCACAATAACCACATATCGTTGGATGGAATAGGGCAATCTGGGACAAAATAATAAACAGCAGAAGAACATTAACTCCTCCAAATAATAGCCCCACATCCCTTAATCTGGCCAAAAAAATCCACATTGCCGTTATGATGTTACTTTGCATGGATTCTTTCAAAAAATTAATGCTTAAAATGGAATTATACCGAGGTTGAATACCTAAAAAGGAGTTCATCGTGCAGCAGTCAGGATTATCTATATAATGACTGTGTGTAACAGAAGGATTTACCTAGGTAGGAGTCCATCATACAGCAGTCAGGTATATCTATATAATTACTGTGTGTAACAGAAGGATTTACCTAGGTAGGAGTCCATCATACAGCAGTCAGGTGTATCTATATAATTACTGTGTGTAAAAGAAGGATTTACCTAGGTAGGAGTCCATCATACAGCAGTCAAGTGTATCTATATTATTACTGTGTGTAACAGGAGTCCATCATACAGCAGTCAGGTGTATCTATATAATTACTGTGTGTAACATAAGGACTTACCTAGGTAGAAGTCCATCATATAGCAGTCAGGTGTATCTATATATTAATGTGTGTAACAGAAGCACTTACCTAGGTAGGAGTCCATCATACAGCAGTCAGGTATATGACTTTTTGCCAAAAAATATTTTTTGCTTTTTACTGTTTAAGTGACACTGCCACATATTCATGATGATGTCAAGTGACATAAAGTACAACCTACAATCTGGCAATATATATGGTAGTGGTGGTGAGGCACTGATGTGGTGTGATTTATATATATATATATATATATATATACTGAAAAGGTTATGGTGGTGAAAAAAGTGAATAAAAACCCTTTCCACCTGAATTTGGTGGGTGGTAGATACAATGTTAAACAAAAATTTGACACACTTGTCAAGCCATAAGACTTGCTTTTCCCACAGAAATCTCACATTTGCAATGTTGTTACTACTGCAAGGGATTCTGGGTAGGCATATGCAAATAAGTTTAACAAGGAATCACCTTTTTGCCTCAAATTCCACTTTATACTTGGATTCCTTAGAGTATGTGTATGCTGAGTAACAGCTTTAAGACACACCTCAGGAAGAGATGCAAAGCCAGTGAACCACTCATGGACCGCTGTTTCATTGTTAACTCAACTCATCAGCATGAGGTTGGTTTTACTAGCTTGCTATTGAGGATTGGTGCACATGTGGAGCACAAACTAAAAAGGTTATAGTGGGGAAAAAAGTGAATGAAAACCCCTTCCACCTGAATTTGGAGGGTGGTAGATACAATGTTAAACAAAAATTTGACACACCAGTCAAGCCATAAGGCTTGCTTTTCCCACAGAAATCTCACATTTGCAATGTTGTTACTACTGCAAGGGATTCTGGGTAGGCATATGCGAGTTGCATTACAATGAAACAGCAGTCCATGAGTGGTTCACTGGCTTTGTATCTCTTCCTGAGTTGTGTCTTACAGCTGTTGCTCAGCATACACATACTCTAAGGAATCCATGTATAAAGTGGAATTTGAGGCAAAAAGGTGATTCCTTGTTAAACTTATTTGCATATGCCTACCCAGAATCCCTTGCAGTAGTAACAACACTGCAAATGTGAGATTTATGTGGGAAAAGCAAGTCTTATGGCTTGACTGGTGTGTCAAATTTTTGTTTAACATTGTATCTACCACCCTTATATATCTCTCTCTCTCTCTCTCTCTCTCTCTCTCTCTCTCTCTCTCTCTCTATATATATATATATAGATATAGATATATATATATAGATATAGATATATATAGATATAGATATAGATATATATAGATAGATAGATAGATAGATAGATAGATAGATATAGATATCTATATATAGATATAGATATATATATATATAGATATATAGATATATAGATAGATATTAGTATGGAGGAATGCACACACTGTTTAAGTATTGTCCAAACGCCAGGGTGTTCTCCTTTTGATGAACCATATCCAGATGCAGTTGTGGAAAGCACTCCCAGCAAACTTCATTGCAGTGAACAAATAGTTTATAAATACATAGATTAGGAATAATAGTGATCCCAATAAAGTATTCACTCAGTTTGATGAGCTCAAGACTAGATTACAACAAAGAAGATACAGTGAACACAAATCGGACACCCAAGTAAAAAGAATATTGCAATGTACCCAACATGACCTACTTTAGAATCAGAAAGAACATAAGTCTATAGAGAGACTCGTTTTCCCCATAACATATACAACAGCTACTAAAAAGATTCCCAATTCTTATTGGAACATATTAGCCACTGACCCATACCTACCTGACACTTACAAAACACAACCTTTGATTAGCTACAAAAAAGAAGCTAACCTAAAAGATGTCTTAGTAAAAGCGGATCCTACACAATACTACTCTAAGAAAAAAGTACTTGGTTGGGGGGGTCCCAAACTGGGCTGTTATAGGTGTGTAACAGGTGGAAGTATGATGACTGGACCTAATTTTACCAATCCTGGAGAAGGCTCTGTGATCAAAATCAACTATAGACTCACATGCACTTAGTTGATTTACTTCATTAAATGCCCCAGTGAGAAATTGTACATAGGATTAACCACATCTATGCTGAAAGAAAGGATAGTTAAAGGGATAGTAATACTTTGTTTTATCTTTATTTTATTTTGTAGGCATTGAAAAAAAATGAAGAACGATATAAGTCTTATCTCTCAAACCTTTATGGTTTGAGAGATATTCACAAGCAAAGTTTCCCCCTCCCGCCCCTTTTACCTAGTGTAAGCCATCTCTTCTCAGATGTGGAATGCAGTCCATAGACCAGACAGATAACAGCAGGGGACAATCTTCTTCCTATGAGAACAATGGAAGCCCTGCCCCCCTTGACAAGTTTTTCAGCTTTTTCCCTTATCTCTTAATTGAAGATTGTCCCTCTCTGCAATCTACCTGGGCACCTCCCGTCTGATCTGGCTGAGCAGTGTTACATCAGTAAAAGGGGCGGGAGGGGGATACTTTGTCATTGAATTACTCTTGTACTACAACTCTGACAGTATTGAAATAACACTCTCCAATGTCCAAATACTATGATGATTAATTAGAGCTGTTTTTATTATGAAACATTACTATCCCTTTAACCACAAGGCCACGATAGCTAAAGCATTTGAGGATAAGAAAAGTGATCAGCCTGTGGTCAGACACTGGTTAGAGTTAAATCATCCACCATCATCCCTGAAATGCATGGCATTTGATCATATACCACCGTCACCTAGGGGAGGAGACCGTACTAGGACCCCCAAGACCCCCCTGAGGGGACTTTAACAAGATGCTTTCCTATGCTTGCTTTTACTGATTTTTATTTATTGCAACTTAGACGTTTGGCACTAGTTACTACTTTAATATGGATTACAAATATTGCATTATCTGGAACTAAAAACAACTCAGATGACCAATGCTTGATGAATTACAAACACATTTTCACTTATGAGCAATACTTAATGGATTACATAGTACATTAGGTTGAATAAAGACACAAGTCCATCAAGTTTAACCTTTGCCTCATACCCTAGTGATATGAGAACTGTATAGCTATCCTGCTACCAAATAAGTTAGTCTTTATCAGACCTTCCTGATCTGCCTACTGATATACAGTATAACTCTGTATGTTCCCTTTTGAAAGAAATGTATCTAATCTTCTCTTGAATGTATCCATTGTATCTGCCATAACCACTTCCTTGGGCAATGCGTTGCATATCCCTCTTTCACTCAAAGGATTAAAGATGTTGACTCTTGAACCAAGGACAAATTCTTAGGGATTAATAGGATTTTCTGACCATAATGATAGCATAGTAACATATTAAATTAGGTTGAAAAAAGATACAAGTCCATCAAGTTCAACCTTTGCCTCATAACTCAGAGACATGAGAATTATATAGCTTTCCTACTGCCAAATAAGTTACTCTTTATCAGACCTTCCTGATCAGCCTACTGATAAACAGTATAACTCTATATGTTCCCTTTTGAAAGAAATGTATCTAATCTTCTCTTGAATGTATCCATCGTATCTGTCATAACCACCTCCTTGGACAAAGAATTCCACAATTTAACAGACCTTACTGTAAAAAACCCCTTCCTCTGCTGAAGTCTAAACCTCCTTTCCTCTAATCTCAAGGGGTGACCCCTGGTCATCTGATCGGGCCTTGGAATAAATAGCTCACTGCAGAGATCCTTGTATTGACCTCTCATATACTTGTACCATGTGATAAGATCTCCTCTTAGTCTTCTTTTCTCTAAACCAAGTTTGTCTAGCCGTTCCTCATACGTCAAGTCCTCCATGTCAGAACCAAAAGGTGGGGACCGGAAGAAATCAGAGTACCTGGGAGCAGGACACGGATGCTCCTCCAACAAGAGGCCGCTGAGCGAGCTGCTAGGGGGCGACGCTAGGGAGCGGAGCTAGGGAGCGTAGGTTGCCTAGGCCAGGGTTGTGCTGCGGCTGAGCCGCCTAAAGGTGCTGGCCGCGAAGCCAGATGTAGTGGCCCCAGCAGAGGAGCCGCTGGGTAACCCCGGATAACCCTAACCTAGACAAACTATACTCAGAGGTCCCCAGGGAGGGAATGAATCTCCAAAAGAAAAGAATAGATACTCACTCAGGTCTCTACTGGCTTGGTCCAGGCAGGTCAGGGTCATACACAGAGGCACAGGCTGGATCAGGCAGAGGCTCGGTCAAGGCAGATCAGGGTCATACACAAAGATGCAGGCTGGATCAGGCAGAGGCTTGGTCAAGGCAGGTCAGGGTCATACACAAAGATGCAGGCTGGATCAGGCAGAGGCTTGGTCAAGGCAGGTCAGGGTCATACACAAAGATGCAGGCTGGAACAGGCAGAGGCTTGGTCAAGGCAGGTCAGGGTCATACACAAAGATGCAGGCTGGATCAGGCAGAGGCTTGGTCAAGGCAGGTCAGGGTCATACACAAAGATGCAGGCTGGAACAGGCAGAGGCTTGGTCAAGGCAGGTCAGGGTCATACACAATAGATGCAGGCTGGATCTGGCAGAGGCAACCCCAAGAACGGACTAGAGAGTACCCAGGCACTGGAAGCTCTATTGGACGCTATACAAACGCGTCCACATAGAGCTAGAGAAGGAAGAAATAGCTGCCCTAACCGGAAGGAGCCTGGAGAGGGAGGCAAGAGTGTCGGCGGACCTTCCATCCCTTCAACTCTATGGTCCGCCGACATGCGCATGCGCGCCGCACCCGGATGCGGCGAAGAACAAAGGAAGCCGCGCGGGGACCGGGAAGGCAACCCGGAACCGCAACCATGCCCAGAGAAGAGGTACTGGGCGAACGGGACACCACACTGCCCCCCACTCAAAGGCCGCCACCGGAGGCCACTAGGAGGGTCGGCCGGGAAACCGGACATGGAAACGGCGGAGCAGGGCCGGGGCATGAACGTCTCGCACAGGAACCCAGGACCGCTCCTCAGGGCCGTAGCCTTTCCAGTTAACCAGGTACTGGAGACGACCCCGCACCCTGCGGGAGTCTAGGATGTCATCGATGACGAACTCCTCCTGCCCACGTACAGTAACAGGAGGAGGGACAGGAGCAACAGGAAGAGGAAACCGGGCCGGAACCCAGGGTTTAAGCCGGGAGACATGGAAAACAGGATGGACTCGGAGAGACCTGGGTAGCGCCAAACGGTATACCACCGGGGAGATCCGTTTAGTCACCCGAAACGGACCTAGGAAGCGCGGACCGAGCTTCACAGAGGGCTGGCGGAGGCGGATATTATGTGAAGATAACCAGACCTTCTCGCCTGGAGTGAAGACAGGAGCTGGACCACGATGACGATCGGCAGCTACTTTTTGGCGAATCTGGGAGGAAAGCAAGGTGGTGCGCAGGGCGGACCAGTGCTGGGCCATGGACTGAACCCTGGTCTCAGCAGAGGGAACAAGAGAATGGCCGGGGGAAAGCAGGAGAGTACGAGGGTTATAACCCAGGGCAGCAAAGAAGGGAGAGCAGCCCAGGGAAGTCTGGAGTAAAGAGTTGTAGGACAGTTCCGCAAGTGGGAGGAGATCCACCCAATCATCCTGTCTGTGATTACAGTGGGTACGGAGATAGGACTCCAGCGACTGATTGAGGCGTTCCGTCTGTCCATTGGTTTGAGGATGATATCCGGAGGAAAACAGAAGCCGGATCCCTAGCCTGGCACAGATCGCCCTCCAAAATTTGGACACGAACTGAGGGCCACGGTCGGAGGTGATGTGCAGAGGGATGCCGTGAAGACGCACAATGTGAGTAAGGAACAAATCAGCCAACTTGGCAGAAGAGGGAAGTGCCGGAAGGGGAACAAAATGTCCCTGCTTGGAGAACCTGTCAATAACCACCCAGATAGTGGTCATACCCCGGGACACGGGTAGGTCCACAATGAAATCCATGGCCAGTTGAGTCCAAGGTAAGGAAGGGACTGGGAGCGGATGAAGCAGACCCAGAGGTCGAGAGTGCGGAGTCTTAGTTCTGGCGCATACGGGACACGAACCAACGAGAGCCTCAACGTCGGCCCGAGAGCCAGGCCAATGAAAATGTCTGGAAAGCAGGTGGTGGGTACGTTTAACCCCGGGGTGTCCGGCTAATGGGGAGTGGTGAGCCCAGTGAAGGACCTCAGTGCGCAGCGGAGCAGGAACGAATAGGGCCGAACAAGGACCAGAAGGGCCCCTACGAGGAGCAGTCTCCTGAGCATCTTTTATGGCCAGAAGAGTAGTAGAGGAAAGTGCGGCCAGAACGCGAGAAGGGGGTATCATGGTGTCCATCGGAGAAGATGTAATGGGAAGAGGTTCATGGAGGCGGGACAAAGCATCAGCTTTGGTATTCTTACTTCCGGGTATGTAGGAGATTTTGTAATTGAACCGGGTAAAGAATAGAGACCAGCGGGCCTGGCGTGGGTTCAAACGCTTAGCTGTAGCTAGGTAGGCCAGATTCTGGTGGTCGGTTAAGATGGAGATCTCGTGGGGAGAACCTTCCAACAAGTACCGCCATTCCTCCAGAGCTAATTTAATAGCCAGAAGTTCCCGATTACCCGCATCGTAGTTCTGTTCAGCAGAGGTAAAACGCCGTGAGAAAAAGGAGCACGGATGGCTTTTACCAGAAAGAGGACAACGCTGGGAAAGGACGGCTCCAGCGGCCCCCTCAGAGGCATCAACCTCTAGAACAAAGGGTGAAAGAGGATCAGGGAGCAGTATGGGAGCAGAAGAAAAAGCGGACTTGAGTAACTCAAACGCTTTTACAGCCTTGGTGGGCCAACAGGAAGTATCAGCCCCCTTTCTAGTGAGAGCAGTAATAGGCGCTAAAATCTGAGAAAATCCTCTAATAAACTTCCTATAATAGTTTGAAAAGCCAATAAACCTCTGTATGGCTCTGAGGGAAATGGGTAAGGGCCATTCTGAGACGGCTTTGACCTTGGCGGGGTCCATGAGGAGCCCTGCAGAAGAAATTATGTAACCCAGAAAAGGCAGAGAGACCTGCTCGAAAGAGCATTTCTCCAGTTTAGCGTATAGGTGATTGGCCCGGAGTCTTGCCAGGACTTCACGAACGTGTAGGCGATGCTCGGCAAGGGACTTGGAGAAGATGAGAATATCATCCAAGTACACAACCACAGAGGACAGAAGGAGATCCCTGAAGATATCGTTGACGAACGTCTGAAAGACGGCTGGGGCATTACGGAGACCGAAGGGCATGACGAGGTATTCGTAGTGCCCGAAGCGGGTGTTGAAGGCTGTCTTCCATTCCTCACCCTCGCGCATTCGGACCAGATTGTATGCGCCCCGTAGATCAAGCTTGGTAAAGACGGTGGATCCCCTGAGGCAATCTAAGAGTTCGGAAATGAGGGGAAGTGGGTAGCAGTTCCGGCGCGTAATAGCATTCAGACCCCTATAGTCGATGCAAGGTCTGAGAGAACCGTCCTTTTTGGACACGAAAAAGAACCCAGCCCCCGCTGGGGAAGTAGACGGGCGGATGAAGCCGCGAGCCAAACAGTCCCTGATGTATTCCTCGAGGCTCCTGTTTTCCGGAAGAGAAAGAGGATAAGTGCGGCCACGAGGAGGAATGGACCCTGGGATAAGATCAATAACACAATCAAAAGACCGGTGAGGTGGTAGTACTTCAGCCTTTTGCTTACAAAAGACATCAGAAAAATCCTGGTAGGGTATGGGCAAGGTAGGAGAGAGAAGAACGGCCTCAGACTCATTTGCTGTGGAGACAGTGGAAACAACACGAGTGGAAGGGAAAGACAGGGTGCCCGAAAGCCAATCGATCGCCGGGTTGGTCTCACGAAGCCATGGATACCCCAGGATGAGAGGGGAATGAGGAGCAGAGATAAGATCACAGACCACTCGGTCAACATGGCCGGAAGCGGTTCGAAGGGTGAGTGGCACAGTGGACTTGGTGATATGACCTGACCTAAGGGGGGTACCGTCAACGGCCACCACCCGGGCAGGAGAACTCCGGGACACTACCGGTATACCCTGCCTAAAAGCAAAGTCAGAGTCTAAGAAAAGACCCGCCGCCCCGGAGTCAGTGAATGCCAGAAGGGACACAGAAGATGTGGGAGACCAGGACAATGTGACAGGAATGGAGAGGCGCTGGGACAACGGAGAGGGGACAGAGGACTGACTTAGGGAGAATCCCCTACTCACTAAGCCCTGTTGTTTCCCGACTTGTTGGGACAAAACCGCGCCAGGTGCCCGGGAGCGCCGCAGTAGAGGCAAAGGCCCAGAGAACGCCTCCTGGATTTTTCGGAGTCGGACAGTCGAAGTACACGCCCGATCTCCATGGGCTCTGCCACCGGTTCGGTAGCAGCAGGGGTCTGGAATCTGGGAGCCAAACGAATCGCAGGACGAGGTGGAGGATGGCGGGAGCGGTCCCGCTCCTTTTCCTGTCTACGTTCCAGAACGCGGTGCTCTAAGGTGGTGCAGAGCGCAATTAACTCCTCTAAAGAGTGGGGTATAGGGCGAGTGGTGAGCTCGTCTTTTAACCTCTCGCAAAGCCCCCTGCGGAAGCTAGCTTTCAGGGCGCTATCAGGCCAGTCAGTCTCATAAGCGAGGGTGCGGAATTCTACCGCATACTGACAAAGGGGACGTTGACCCTGTTGGAGCTCCAACAAGGCAGCTTCGGCCTGTTCCTGTGTACCCGGCGTATCGAACACAGAACGAAAGGCCGTGATAAAAGCGTCAAAATCATCGAGGATCGCAGACCGACGATCCAACAAGGGAGAGACCCAGGCCAAAGCTTGCCCCTGAAGAAGAGACACAACAAAGGCGATCCAAGCCTGGTGTGCGGCGTAAGCCTCGGGTTGACAGCGAAAATGGAGACTGCACTGGTTGAGGAATCCCTGCAACTCTTTCGGATTACCGTTGTAGCGTGGCGGCAAAGGCAACCGAACGGTGGGAACAGAGGGTGTAACCGCTTGGACAGGGGAAGCGGGCGTAGCATCGAAGACCTCCAACTTCTGCTGCAGTTGTTGCAACAGGTTGGAAATAGAGTCCAGTTTATGGTCTAGGTGGACAATCTGACCAGCATGTTGTTTCAGGGCCGCTCCCTGTTGCAACAATGCCGCCGAGAGATCCTTCGGGTCCATGACCGGGGAAGGTGGCGTTTGTATAATGTCAGAACCAAAAGGTGGGGACCGGAAGAAATCAGAGTACCTGGGAGCAGGACACGGATGCTCCTCCAACAAGAGGCCGCTGAGCGAGCTGCTAGGGGGCGACGCTAGGGAGCGGAGCTAGGGAGCGTAGGTTGCCTAGGCCAGGGTTGTGCTGCGGCTGAGCCGCCTAAAGGTGCTGGCCGCGAAGCCAGATGTAGTGGCCCCAGCAGAGGAGCCGCTGGGTAACCCCGGATAACCCTAACCTAGACAAACTATACTCAGAGGTCCCCAGGGAGGGAATGAATCTCCAAAAGAAAAGAATAGATACTCACTCAGGTCTCTACTGGCTTGGTCCAGGCAGGTCAGGGTCATACACAGAGGCACAGGCTGGATCAGGCAGAGGCTCGGTCAAGGCAGATCAGGGTCATACACAAAGATGCAGGCTGGATCAGGCAGAGGCTTGGTCAAGGCAGGTCAGGGTCATACACAAAGATGCAGGCTGGATCAGGCAGAGGCTTGGTCAAGGCAGGTCAGGGTCATACACAAAGATGCAGGCTGGAACAGGCAGAGGCTTGGTCAAGGCAGGTCAGGGTCATACACAAAGATGCAGGCTGGATCAGGCAGAGGCTTGGTCAAGGCAGGTCAGGGTCATACACAAAGATGCAGGCTGGAACAGGCAGAGGCTTGGTCAAGGCAGGTCAGGGTCATACACAATAGATGCAGGCTGGATCTGGCAGAGGCAACCCCAAGAACGGACTAGAGAGTACCCAGGCACTGGAAGCTCTATTGGACGCTATACAAACGCGTCCACATAGAGCTAGAGAAGGAAGAAATAGCTGCCCTAACCGGAAGGAGCCTGGAGAGGGAGGCAAGAGTGTCGGCGGACCTTCCATCCCTTCAACTCTATGGTCCGCCGACATGCGCATGCGCGCCGCACCCGGATGCGGCGAAGAACAAAGGAAGCCGCGCGGGGACCGGGAAGGCAACCCGGAACCGCAACCATGCCCAGAGAAGAGGTACTGGGCGAACGGGACACCACACTCCATTTCCGTAATTAATTTTGTTGCTCTCCGCTGTTCCCTCTCTAGTTCTAGTATATCCTTTTTCAGAACTGGTGCCCAAAACTGCACTGCATACTCAAGGTGAGGTCTTACCAGAGATTTGCACAATGGCAAAATAATTGTATCCACTCTTTCTTCAATAGCTCTTTTTATGCAAGACAGGATTTTGTTTGCCTTTGCTACTGCTGTTTGACACTGGTCACTGTTTCCAAGTCTGTAGTTGACAAGGATACCCAGGTCTTTCCCTAGCAATGAGTCCCCTAAAATGATTCCATTAAGTTCATAAGTAGCCTTGTGATTATTTCCTCCCAGATAAACCTTCATATACTGCATGTGGAATCTGGTACAATTTAGTTGACCTTTCATACTGTGGCTCATTTTTCTGTTAAGGATATCAAGAGAAAACTCAGCTGACCTTCACCTTGTGGATTATAAATTTTGTCATACATGACTCAGTGTTGTACTTCTTCCTCTACATGCCATACCTCACCCGCAAACAGTTGGAAATACCATAAGGAATATAAAGGGCTTTCATTGCTTCAATATTATTTGGAGGTTGTAACTGAATATCCAGGACACAGTACATGGCGAGGCATGACATCCTTACCATGTTCTTCACCCAGGAATCCGGAGACCTACCGAAGTTCAAATTGTGATTGAATTCTCATCCCGAAATAATGACATAAACCTGTTCTCTGGAACTCCAACATATGATTGTCACTTTGAAGAAGAGGGAGGAACACCTCCATAAACGTTGACCACCTGAGAGGTTCAATAACACAGGTACACCAACATTAAGAATGGACATCCAACATAAATAGGAAGCTGTTTTGAGGTATGTGTAACAGATATAACTTAATTATTTGGATGATCAGATAATAAACTATGGAATAATTACAGCAAACTACAAAAAATGCTTTCTTGTACTGTCTCTTGATTCTCTTAACACCTTGGATTCTCACCAGCAATTTGGTTATGCTATTTTATGGTTTATTTGGTTGGGATGGATAGAACCTCATGTTTAATATGGTCTGGGGTCACCTTGATATTTATGTATATACGTTGTCTCCAATGAAACACTCTTTAATGATACATCCTAATTAGGACCACCAAGTTATGACTTTCTCTATACCATATAGATCTTTATAAACTATGGGACACTTATATACGAATAATGATTTACCACACAGTTATGGACACTCTGACTCTGGCTGTATCTATATATATATGTAAACTGTCTGTATATTTTTATATATGCTTTGATGTCCCTTTATGTGCCGAAGTGTCATCACTACTGTTATGTGTTACTTTGATCATATGAACCATCTGTATATTTTGTTTATAGGATCGCTATTCCTGTACTTCGATTCATACAGTTATTTAAGATGTTTGATTCAGAACAACTCTCCACCACAAGGTTAAATATCTGGGGAAATTACAATATACATGTTATATGTAGTTGAGATGTAACTCCATATATTACACGGACACCTCTAATCTGCTCATTTAAAATGTTTGATTTCTCCAATGAGCTCTGAAATGCTCTGGAGTCCTGACACCCTGGAGGGATATGTAATACAGTGTCTGTAACGGATCTTATCCATTACTTGGGCCCTTTTCTGGACCTCGAATGTTTTACCTAAAGACTATGGCCCCTTGGCCTCCTTTGACCTCAGATGGGGGGTTTACTATCTTTATGTTAAAAGATTTATGTTTTATGTATTGTCAAATAGTGTATGTGTTTAATTGTACTTGTCCCTAGGATGTGTATTGTAGCCACTCCAGCCATTTGACTCAAGACCTCCTGCTGGGTGTTAATCAAGTCATTGTATTGAGAACTGTCCTGAGACCCCCTGCTGTGTGTGTTAATCCATTCACACCCCTCAGTCTGTGAGTCACCTATTGTATAACCTGAAACTATGTTGCCAGCCCTTTGTATTATATGTTGTGAGTTGATTACCTCTGTGAATGCTCCCATTGTGTCAGCCCTTACCATCTGCTGCTGGCCTTTTGTCTGATGTGTTATGATTTAATCATGTTCCCTATTGTATCAGGTTTCCACATGTGATCCAATGTACTGTACTGTATATAAATATCTGTGGTTTGTGACAATAAAATGAGTTCTGTTTGGAGTGAACAAGGAGCCCTGGAGTCTTGTATTGCTTATGGTCTAAAGTGTCCACTCTGATACCCATCTGCGCCAAGTATCCTGAATCGTCGACCTCCTGCTGCCAGCTTCCTGCGTCCCAACTTCATATGCTGTCAGGCGGCGACGTGGACTCTTCCCTGCTTCCAGCGATCCTGTGGCTGTTTCCAGTGACTGTCCATACTTCTACTGGTGCATCTGACGGCGCTTATCTGTGTAAAGAAGGAGAGACCTGGGAACAACGGCGGAAGGCGACGCGGTCCCTTCCCAGCTTCCGTTACAGTGTCGTTTAGACACTCTGCCCATTTGGCATCAATACACATTTATATACTATTTCTGATATGCGTGTCCAACATTAACCATGCTTTGCAATGTGTGGGTGTCCGCATCCAGTCGGCTTTATGCTGGATAATTCATGCCGCAGTCATCTTTAGTTACATGTGGATATCAATAGTATGTGTATACCTTAGCAACAATTAGATACTTTTGTCTTTAATATGTTTATTAAATCTAGGATTTACTGCAGTAGATTTGTAACAAATTATTACATTAATATGATGTACTCTACATAGAGGTGGCGTCTCTATCAATTTTTCCTGTGCTATGGATCCACGAGAGAAATTAATTTGTATACGTATGTTTTTAACTTGTCCTGTTTCTGTTTTTGTATGTTTGCCTTTTTTATTATTTTGGTAATTAGGGCACATGCATATTCATTTTCACCAGTGGGGGCGATTGGCTCACTGTCCTTAGCGTTCAGTGCTGTTTTCAAGTATTAGGCTATTAGGCTATTTGGCCTGCGGGAGACATGAGTCTAGTCTTTGAAATTTGCTCCCCAAATGTCTTTAGACAGTCTGTGCTCAGCTTTCATCCCGTCAGACAGCTGGATCGCAGCTTATTTACATGTAGCCAGATAGCTCTTGAGAAGGAAGCTGTAGCTTTGAAACGCGTTGAGCGTTTCTGGCATTATTATTTTTTTACTACATTGTTAATTTTATATATTGATAATAAATGTTTTAATATTTTTGGACGAGAGGACTATATATATATTTTTTATTAACGGGAGGTGCAACTCTGAGCAGGGCGGATAGTTATCCCCTGCATGCCATTATCACCGGCTTTAAAGGGATAGCAATACTTCGTTTTATCTTTATTTTATTTTGTAGGCATTAAAAAAACATGAAGAACGATATAAGTCTTATCTCTCAAAACTTTATGGTTTAAGAGATATTCACAAGCAAAGTTTCCCCTCCCACCCATTTTTCCTAGTGTAAGCCATCTCTTCTCAGATGTGAATCTGGTTGTAAGACCAGACAGATAACAGCAGGGGACAATCTTTGTATGAAAACAATGAAAGCCCTTCCCCCCTTGACAAGTTTTTCAGCTTTTTCCCTTATCTTAATTGAAGATTGTCCCTCTCTGCAGTCTACCTGGGCACCTCCCTTCTGATCTGGCTGAACGGGCGGGGGGATACTTTGCTTGTGAATATCTCATAAACCATAAAAGTTTGAGAGATAAGACTTATATCGTTCTTCATGTTTTTTTAATGCCTACAAAATAAAATAAAGATAAAATGAAGTATTACTATCCCTTTAACAAGATTAGCCGGTCAGTTTGGTCCTGTGAGTATTGTTTCAAGCTCTATTTGTATATTTTATTTGTGGATTGCGCCCCTTCTGGCTGTTTTGTTTCTGCTTGATAACTGCTTACTTACAAATTTATCAACTACTTATATAGTAGAGGCCCAAAATATGCTTACACTTCGATCCTCAAATGTTGTTGTGCCACTGGGTATATAGTAAGTGGGCTTTATGTAGTGTCAAACTGGGTGAGAGAATATGGGCCCTCAGTGCTACTCCACATTCAATCCACAACTGTAACAGATGCTGCTGATTTTCTGTTATGTTCATTAAATGTTTTAGAAATAACTTTAAACATGCATAGTAATATGGGCCAGCATCCTTAAGGATGGGAAGGCACTATCAATCAGAAAATCTGTGGCTTACTGGAAAGCCCCTGGTTCTGTTTCCATAGCGAATGTGGATATTTTCTAGCAAAAATTCTACATCTTGTATCAGAATTATATCACCCTGGGCTGTTACGAGGATTTAAAGCGGAACTAACACCGCTAAGCAACTTTGTTTCTAATAATTCCCTATCTGGCGACTAGCTGCTTAGTAGCACCAGTCCTCAGAATTATTACCTGGTTATGGAGAAACATCAGTCATCCTCGGCTGACAGGCAGGACGGAGTGCGGACATCTTGCCCTAGTGACGTCCAAGCGCCTGAGCTGTCAGTCCCTTCCGGAGCCGAATGGCTCCTAGCAACGCCTCCTACAGCCGTCTGGGACTGACAGCGCAGACACGCGGACGTCACTAGGGCAAGATGTCCACACTCTGTCCTGCCTGTCACATGAGGATGAATGCATATTTCTCCATAACCAGGTAATAATTCTGGCGACTAGCGCTACTAAGAAGCTAGTCTCCAGATAGGGAATTATTAAAAACAAAGTTGCTTAGCGGTGGTTGTTCCGCTTTAATATATTGCAATGATGGACCGCGCTCACAAATGGATACAAATAATCCGGTTGGATAAAAGACCATTTATTTATGGAAAGATGGACAAACAGACACTGGGTGAACATTAATTAAATGGTCTCATGCATTTTGAACATAATGATTAAGCACTCTATGTGCAAAATACATAATGCATTTTTGCCCAGTGTCTGTCTATGTTTCAATAAATAATTGATCTTTTATCCCAATTAAATGTTTGTATCCTTTTGAGTACAGTATAGCATTGGCAAGTGTTCAGAAGGGATTGGAAGGTCTGATGACCAGCACTGAGTGAACGATATGAGTCTCTTTATATTAAACAGATAGTAATGTTTCACAATAAAAGCAGCTCCAAATAATCTTCATAGTATTTGGGCAGTGGAGAGTGTTATCTCATTATTGTCCAAACTGTAGTTCAGGAGTAATTGAATGATAAAGTATCCCCTCCTGCCCCTTTTACTGATGTAACACTGCTCACCTCAGAGCAGCAAGACTGTCCGGATGGATCGCAGAGAGGGACAATCTTCAGTGATCATAAGGAAAAATCTGAAAAACCTGTCAAGGGCGGCAGGGTTTTCCTTATGATCACAGTAAGAAGATTGTCCCTTACTGTGACCTGTCTGGTCAAGAGACCAGATTCCACATCTGAGGGGAGGTGGCTTACACTAGGTAAAAGGGGCAGGAGGGGGATACTTTAGCATTTAATTACTCTTGTACTACTCTGTCAGTATTGAAATAACACTCTCCACAGCTCAAATACTATGAAGATTAATTGGAGCTGCTTTTTTGTGAAACATCACTATGCCTTTAAATTGCTAGATACACTGTATCTTGTCAGTGCCACTGCTTTCTAGTGTTCTCTACATGGTTTGATATATACCATTACAAATTCATGCAGTTTCAGTATATCTTTTAGCGTAGCACTATCTCAGTACAATTGCTCATCCAATAAGACTAGAAGAAAGGCATTTAAACTAAAACAAAGGCAGTGGGTTTTTTACAGGAAGGCCAGTAAAGTTATGGAAGTCTTTGCCTTGGGATTCTGCATTTTTAGATACAGTATTGCTTTAAAAATGTAATGAGTACCTTATTATTATTAGCCTTACAAGCTCAGAGCAATTTTGAAAATTATGACAGCGGGTTTCAAAGCCGACAGGATGATGATCCAGGGAAATATCCGACTGCCATTTTGAGCCAGGAAGTATTTTTTTCTACCCACTTGGGATTTAATTGAAAATGGTTTTTGGTTTGTTTTTTGTCTTCAACTGGATCAATGAAAGTGATATGTCATGGGCTGAACTTGATGGTGACATGGCTTTTCCAGACTCAACAAATTTACTAAGTAAAAGTAGTTCCTATCAAAGAAAAGGTTAGTTAGCCCTGATTTATGTGTATAATATGAATGTATGTAAGTTCATTTACCAGACCTGCAGTGTATTAAATGGCCTAAATGAAATACCCCAACAAGAGACCATGAAGGACGTCTGTCCTCAGTTTGTGCCTGTAAGTATATTTCCAATTTATGATAATTTCTTATATGGTGGCTGTATCTTAAAACATGACCTCAATGATGGTCACATGATCACATGACCTCATGATGGTCACGTGATTTTTCCAGACTCAACAAATTTACTAAGTAAAAGTAGTTCCTATCAAAGAAAAGGTTAGTTACCCCTGATTTATGTGTATAATCTGAATGTATGTAAGTTCATTTACCAGAACTTCAGTGTATTAAATAGCCTAAATTAAATACCCCAACAAGAGACCATGAAGGACGTCTGTCCTCAGTTTGTGCCTGTACGTATATTTCCAATTTATGATAATTTCTTATATGGTGGCTGTATCTTAAAAACATGACCTCAATGACAGGTGGCACATTCTACAAGGCAACCACTTTCCAGACCCTGTTTTCATTCTGCATTTATGTTGTTCTTAATTTTAACAGATGGTAAAATATTAAAGTTTCCATTTGTGATGTAACCTCACCCCTGTGAGTGCACATAATTTATCGGCTACTAAAATATATGTCTCAGTGATGTGGGTTTATTGCACAAGCCAGATTCTCCTGCTTTTAGTCATTTGTGTTCAAACTACACATTTTCGCTTACGTTCAAAGAAAAACTGAATTAATTCAACTGCGCCATGGTGGCGAAATAAAAATTGCCATTAATTAAATTTGGGATTTTTTTCGACTCCATAAATATTAGAGAGAGCCACAACATAATGCGTTGGTGACCTCTACCATTCAAGGGGTGATTTGGGGAGATTATAGTTATCTCCTATGGTTCCATTTGGTTTGCCCCAGAATTTACCCTTTGATTGCCAGAAGGGTATGCAAAGCATTGCTTTGCAATGAGATGCATACCTCTCTGACATTCAAAGGGTTAATCTGATTATTTTTCAAACATAAGGCCCATAGTCATGATGCTTATTTTGTAAACACTTAAATAAAAGCGGTAAAGGGCAGTACCGTGTTAGCCACAGAAAATGCAGGAGACTAATAGAATAAAAATTATATCGAGTATCACGTTTTCTCTGCTAGTCTCTTAAATAAAAGGGGCAGTTCAATCGGTGTTATGAAAATATTTATGTTTAACCCCTTACGTGCCAAAGGAGGTATACCCCCTCTGGCACTCAAAGGGTTATGGTTTTCTTATGCTGAGTTAAACAGCAGGAAGGTTCTCCATTCAAAAGTTATTGCAGAGCATTTTTTTTGCTTATTTGCATTGAAGATTTTTGAAGCCAGGTGGTGCTGTTGCTACTACAGCATTTCATAATGCTCTAGAGATAGGATTTCAGTGGATAGAAGAGGCAACATCACCAAACATCTGGAACTCAGCTACAATCAAAAAAGTGTCTGTAATCCCTTGAAAGAAGAATCTCGTAATACTGGATGTACTCTTGTTTTACTCAACAGGAAAAAACCTACAATAGGGGCATCCACGTTTTTTTTTTCAGTTGTGGGGCACAAGATCAGAAAGTCATAAGTGTGAGGGCTGTATTACTTTTGATATTGATAATGATGTGAAATATGGCCTGTTAGCTATTCAGCAATATGGAGTTATTGACTGATTGATCGATCAAGTCAATGACAATACTGATATTGAACAGACATCTATCCTTGAACTGTATCATACCGTCATACAGGAGATTAGATCTTACTGGCCTACTACTAGTTCATGTGTACAAGTTAATAAGTAAAAATACATTTTTGTAAAAAATATCAGACCGTGCACACCCTGGGGTCAGGCGGGACACATGACCAACAGCATATATATATATATATATATATATATATATATATATATATATATATATATACTAGCAATGTGGGACGGCGTTGCCCGTCAGGATATATAGGGAATTAATGCACACACACGGATGCAAGACACACACGCAAATGCACACGCATGCACTGAGATGCTTAAAGAGCGACAGTCATACACACATACATGCAGACACATAGAGTGTGATACAGACATGCAACACACACAGTGAGAAACACACAGGCACACACAGAGACACACACACACACACACACACACACAAGTGAGTCATAAGGGGGTGACTTATGTGTCATTGTAATGAGTTTGTGTTTGTACTTATGCCTCCACTGTGGCATTCATTCATGTAATTGAAATGCATGTGGTAATTGCACATACTATGGTGGAAGGTGGATCGTGCTTTCTCCCGGGGTGTGAGTGACAGTGAGACTATGGTGGAAGGTGGATCGTGCTGGCTCCCGGGGTGTGATTACGTGTGAGTGATTGCATTTGAGTGCGAGATTGAGTGATTGCATGTGAGTGATTGAGTGAGTGTGTTAGTGAGTGTGTGTGATTGAGTGAGAATGTGTGAGTGAGAGTGTGTATGATAGTGAGAGGGTGTGAGTGATTGAGGGTGTGAGTGTGATTGAGTGTGAGTGTGATTGAGTGTGAGAGGGTGATTGTGATTGAGTGTGACTGCGAGACTGTAAGTGTGAGAGCGTGAGACTGTGAGAGTGTGATTGAGTGATTGAGTGTGAAAGTGAGACTGTGTGAGAGTGTGAGTGTGATTGAGTGAGGCTGTGAGAGTGTGATTGAGAGTGAGACTGTGAGAGTGTGATTGAGTGAGACTGTGAGAGTGTGATTGAGTGAGACTGTGTGAGTGTGATTGAGTGTGTGAGTGACTGGGTGTGAGACAGAGAGTGAGAGAGACTGTGTGGGACTGAGAGTGTGAGAATGTGAGTGTGAGAGAGTGTGTGAGACTGTGAGAGTGTGTGAGACTGTGAGAGTGTGTGAGAGACTTTGAGAGTGTGAGAGACTGTGAGACTGAGAGTGTGAGAGACTGAGACTGAGAGTGTGAGAGACTGTGAGACTGAGAGTGTGAGAGACTGTGAGACTGAGAGTGTGAGAGAGAGTGTGAGAGAGAGTGTGAGAGAGAGTGTGAGACTGTGTGTGTAAGACTGTGTGTGTGTGAGACTGTGAGTGTGAGAGAGTGTGTGAGAGAGTGTGTGAGACTGTGAGAGTGTGTGAGACTGTGAGAGTGTGAGAGAGAGTGTGAGACTGTGTGTGTGAGACTGTGTGTGTGAGACTGTGTGAGTGTGTGAGACTGAGAGTTTTTGAAAGTGAGAGAGACTGCGAGACTGTGAGTGCGAGACTGTGAGTGCGAGACTGTAAGTGAGACAGTGTGAGAGTGTGAGAGAGAGACTGAGAGCGTGCGAGACTGAGAGCGTGCGAGACTGAGAGAGTGCGAGTGTGTGAGACTGAGCGTGTGAATGTGAGAGACTGTGTGAGAGAGTGTGTGTGAGAGAGTGTGTATGCGAGATTGTGTGAGCGAGACTGTGTGAGACAGAGAGTGCGAGACTGAGAGTGCGAGACAGAGAGTGCGAGACAGAGTGCGAGACAGAGAGTATGTGAGTGTGTGAGACTGTGTGAGAGTGAGACTGTTTGAGAGTGAGACGAGAGAGAGACTGTGAGAGTGAGAGAGACTGTAAGACTGAGAGAGAGACTGTGAGACTGTGTGAGTGTGAGACTGTGAGTGAGAGACTGTGAGTGAGAGACTGTGAGTGTGATACTGTGTGTGAGAGACTGTGTGTGAGAGACTGTGTGAGAGAGACTGTGTGTGAGACTGTGTGAGTGCGAGACAGAGAGTGCGAGACAGAGAGTGCGAGACAGAGAGTATGTGAGTGTGTGAGACTGAGAGTGTGAGACTGTGTGAGAGTGAGAGAGAGAGACTGTGAGAGAGAGAGACTGTGTGAGTGTGAGACTGTGTGTGAGAGACTGTGTGTGAGAGACTGTGTGTGAGAGACTGTGTGTGTAAGACTGAGAGACTGAGACTGTGTGTGAGACTGTGTGTGAGAGTGAGAGAGTGTGAGACTGTGTGAGTGTGAGACTGAGTGTGAGACTGAGTGTGAGAGACTGAGTGTGAGAGACTGTGTGTGAGACTGTGAGTGCGAGACTGTGAGAGAGTGAGAGAGAGAGACTGTGAGACTGAGAGTGTGAGACTGAGAGTGTGAGACTGAGAGTGTGAGAGACTGAGAGAGTGTGTGAGACTGAGAGAGTGTGTGAGACTGAGAGAGTGTGAGACTAAGAGAGTGTGAGACAGAGAGTGTGAGACTGTGTGTGAGAGTGTGAGACTGTGTGTGAGAGTGTGAGACTGTGAGTGTGTGAGACCGTGTGAGACCGTGTGAGTGTGAGACTGTGTGAGTGTGAGACTGTGCATGAGAGTGTGTGAGACTGTGCGTGAGAGTGTGTGAGACTGTGTGTGAGAGTGTGTGAGACTGTGTGTGTGAGACTGTGTGTGTTAGACTGAGTGTGTTAGACTGAGAGTGTGAGAGACTGAGAGAGTGTGAGACTGAGAGAGTGTGAGACTGTGTGAGACTGTGTGAGTGTGAGACTGTGTGAGTGTGAGACTGTGTGAGTGCGAGACTGTGAGTGCGAGAGTGAGAGAGAGAGACTGTGAGACTGAGAGTGTGTGAGACTGAGAGTGTGAGAGACTGAGAGTGTGAGAGACTGAGAGAGTGTGAGACTGAGAGAGTGTGAGACTGTGTGTGAGAGTGTGAGACTGTGTGTGAGAGTGTGTGAGAGACTGTGACTGTGTGAGACTGTGTGAGACTGTCAGAGACTGTGTGAGTGTGAGACTGTGCAAGTGTGAGACTGTGCGTGAGAGTGTGAGACTGTGCATGAGAGTGTGAGACTGTGAGTGTGAGACTGTGAGACCGTGTGAGACCGTGTGAGACCGTGTGAGACTGTGTGAGAGTGTGAGACTGTGTGAGACTGTGAGACTGTGTGAGAGTGAGACTGTGAGACTGTGAGAGAGAGCGTGAGACTGAGAGAGTGTGAGAGAGAGTGTGAGACTGTGAGACTGTGTGTGAGAGTGTGAGACTGTGTGTGAGACTGTGTGAGACTGTGTGACTGAGAGTGTGAGAGAGACTGTGAGACTGTGTGTGAGAGAGAGAGACTGTGAGAGTGAGACTGTGTGAGACTGTGAGACTGTGTGAGACTGTGAGACTGTGTGAGAGTGTGAGACTGTGTGAGAGTGAGA
Source organism: Rhinophrynus dorsalis (assembly GCA_037306005.1). Classification (NCBI taxonomy): domain Eukaryota; kingdom Metazoa; phylum Chordata; class Amphibia; order Anura; family Rhinophrynidae; genus Rhinophrynus; species Rhinophrynus dorsalis. The sequence goes on from CM074718.1 coordinate 12,504,323, forward strand.
CTGTGTGAGTGTGAGACTGTGAGAGAGTGTGAGAGACTGAGAGAGAGAGCGTGAGACTGAGAGAGTGTGAGAGAGAGTGTGAGAGTGTGAGACTGTGTGTGAGACTGTGTGAGACTGTGTGACTGAGAGTGTGAGAGAGACTGTGAGACTGTGTGTGAGAGAGAGAGACTGTGAGAGTGAGACTGTGTGAGACTGTGAGACTGTGTGAGAGTGAGACTGAGAGAGTGTGAGAGAGAGTGTGAGACTGTGTGTGAGAGTGTGAGACTGTGTATGAGACTGTGAGAGAGTGTGAGAGTGAGAGAGTGTGAGAGTGAGAGAGTGTGAGACTGTGTGTGAGTGTGAGACTGTGTTTGAGTGTGAGACTGTGTGTGTGAGAGAATGTGAGAGACTGTGAGAGTGTGAGAGACTGTGAGACTGAGAGTGTGAGACTGTGTGAGACTGTGACTGTGAGACTGTGACTGTGTGAGAGACTGTGTGAGAGACTGTGTGAGACTGTGTGAGACAGTGTGTGAGAGAGTGTAAGAGACTGTGAGAGTGTGAGGGACTGTGAGAGCGTGAGGGACTGTGTGAGACTGCGAGAGAGACTGTGAGAGTGTGAGACTGTGTGAGTGTGAGACTGTGTGTGAGAGACTGTGTGTGAGAGACTGTGTGTGAGAGACTGTGTGTGTAAGACTGAGAGACTGAGACTGTGTGTGAGACTGTGTGTGAGAGTGAGAGAGTGTGAGACTGTGTGAGTGTGAGACTGAGTGTGAGACTGAGTGTGAGAGACTGAGTGTGAGAGACTGTGTGTGAGACTGTGAGTGCGAGACTGTGAGAGTGAGAGAGAGAGACTGTGAGACTGAGAGTGTGAGACTGAGAGTGTGAGACTGAGAGTGTGAGAGACTGAGAGAGTGTGTGAGACTGAGAGAGTGTGAGACTAAGAGAGTGTGAGACAGAGAGTGTGAGACTGTGTGTGAGAGTGTGAGACTGTGTGTGAGAGTGTGAGACTGTGAGTGTGTGAGACCGTGTGAGACCGTGTGAGACCGTGTGAGACCGTGTGAGTGTGAGACTGTGTGAATGTGAGACTGTGCATGAGAGTGTGTGAGACTGTGCGTGAGAGTGTGTGAGACTGTGCGTGAGAGTGTGTGAGACTGTGTCGTGTTAGACTGAGTGTGTTAGACTGAAGGTGTGAGAGACTGAGAGAGTGTGAGACTGAGAGAGTGACTGAGACTGTGAGACGTGTGAGACTGTGAGACTGTGTGAGACTGTGTGAGTGTGAGACTGTGTGAGTGTGAGACTGTGTGAGTGCGAGACTGTGAGTGCGAGACTGTGAGTGCGAGAGTGAGAGAGAGAGACTGTGAGACTGAGAGTGTGAGACTGAGAGTGTGTGAGACTGAGAGTGTGAGAGACTGAGAGTGTGAGACTGAGAGTGTGAGACTGAGAGTGTGAGAGACTGAGAGAGTGTGTGAGACTGAGAGAGTGTGTGAGACTGAGAGAGTGTGAGACTAAGAGAGTGTGAGACAGAGAGTGTGAGACTGTGTGTGAGAGTGTGAGACTGTGTGTGAGAGTGTGAGACTGTGAGTGTGTGAGACCGTGTGAGACCGTGTGAGACCGTGTGAGTGTGAGACTGTGTGAGTGTGAGACTGTGCATGAGAGTGTGTGAGACTGTGCGTGAGAGTGTGTGAGACTGTGTGTGAGAGTGTGTGAGACTGTGTGTGTGAGACTGTGTGTGTTAGACTGAGTGTGTGAGACTGAGATTGTGAGACTGTGTGAGAGTGAGAGAGAGAGACTGTGAGAGAGAGAGACTGTGTGAGTGTGAGACTGTGTGTGAGAGACTGTGTGTGAGAGACTGTGTGTGAGAGACTGTGTGTGTAAGACTGAGAGACTGAGACTGTGTGTGAGACTGTGTGTGAGAGTGAGAGAGTGTGAGACTGTGTGAGTGTGAGACTGAGTGTGAGACTGAGTGTGAGAGACTGAGTGTGAGAGACTGTGTGTGAGACTGTGAGTGCGAGACTGTGAGAGTGTGAGAGTGAGAGAGAGAGACTGTGAGACTGAGAGTGTGAGACTGAGAGTGTGAGACTGAGAGTGTGAGAGACTGAGAGAGTGTGTGAGACTGAGAGAGTGTGTGAGACTGAGAGAGTGTGAGACTAAGAGAGTGTGAGACAGAGAGTGTGAGACTGTGTGTGAGAGTGTGAGACTGTGTGTGAGAGTGTGAGACTGTGAGTGTGTGAGACCGTGTGAGACCGTGTGAGTGTGAGACTGTGTGAGTGTGAGACTGTGCATGAGAGTGTGTGAGACTGTGCGTGAGAGTGTGTGAGACTGTGTGTGAGAGTGTGTGAGACTGTGTGTGTGAGACTGTGTGTGTTAGACTGAGTGTGTTAGACTGAGAGTGTGAGAGACTGAGAGAGTGTGAGACTGAGAGAGTGTGAGACTGTGTGAGACTGTGTGAGTGTGAGACTGTGTGAGTGTGAGACTGTGTGAGTGCGAGACTGTGAGTGCGAGAGTGAGAGAGAGAGACTGTGAGACTGAGAGTGTGAGACTGAGAGTGTGTGAGACTGAGAGTGTGAGAGACTGAGAGTGTGAGAGACTGAGAGAGTGTGAGACTGAGAGAGTGTGAGACTGTGTGTGAGAGTGTGAGACTGTGTGTGAGAGTGTGTGAGAGACTGTGACTGTGTGAGACTGTGTGAGACTGTCAGAGACTGTGTGAGTGTGAGACTGTGCAAGTGTGAGACTGTGCGTGAGAGTGTGAGACTGTGCATGAGAGTGTGAGACTGTGAGTGTGAGACTGTGAGACCGTGTGAGACCGTGTGAGACCGTGTGAGACTGTGTGAGAGTGTGAGACTGTGTGAGACTGTGAGACTGTGTGAGAGTGAGACTGTGAGACTGTGAGAGAGAGCGTGAGACTGAGAGAGTGTGAGAGAGAGTGTGAGACTGTGAGACTGTGTGTGAGAGTGTGAGACTGTGTGTGAGACTGTGTGAGACTGTGTGACTGAGAGTGTGAGAGAGACTGTGAGACTGTGTGTGAGAGAGAGAGACTGTGAGAGTGAGACTGTGTGAGACTGTGAGACTGTGTGAGACTGTGAGACTGTGTGAGAGTGTGAGACTGTGTGAGAGTGAGACTGTGTGAGTGTGAGACTGTGAGAGAGTGTGAGAGACTGAGAGAGAGAGCGTGAGACTGAGAGAGTGTGAGAGAGAGTGTGAGAGTGTGAGACTGTGTGTGAGACTGTGTGAGACTGTGTGACTGAGAGTGTGAGAGAGACTGTGAGACTGTGTGTGAGAGAGAGAGACTGTGAGAGTGAGACTGTGTGAGACTGTGAGACTGTGTGAGAGTGAGACTGAGAGAGTGTGAGAGAGAGTGTGAGACTGTGTGTGAGAGTGTGAGACTGTGTATGAGACTGTGAGAGAGTGTGAGAGTGAGAGAGTGTGAGAGTGAGAGAGTGTGAGACTGTGTGTGAGTGTGAGACTGTGTTTGAGTGTGAGACTGTGTGTGTGAGAGAATGTGAGAGACTGTGAGAGTGTGAGAGACTGTGAGACTGAGAGTGTGAGACTGTGTGAGACTGTGACTGTGAGACTGTGACTGTGTGAGAGACTGTGTGAGAGACTGTGTGAGACTGTGTGAGACAGTGTGTGAGAGAGTGTAAGAGACTGTGAGAGTGTGAGGGACTGTGAGAGCGTGAGGGACTGTGTGAGACTGCGAGAGAGACTGTGAGAGTGTGAGACTGTGTGAGTGTGAGACTGTGTGTGAGAGACTGTGTGTGAGAGACTGTGTGTGAGAGACTGTGTGTGTAAGACTGAGAGACTGAGACTGTGTGTGAGACTGTGTGTGAGAGTGAGAGAGTGTGAGACTGTGTGAGTGTGAGACTGAGTGTGAGACTGAGTGTGAGAGACTGAGTGTGAGAGACTGTGTGTGAGACTGTGAGTGCGAGACTGTGAGAGTGAGAGAGAGAGACTGTGAGACTGAGAGTGTGAGACTGAGAGTGTGAGACTGAGAGTGTGAGAGACTGAGAGAGTGTGTGAGACTGAGAGAGTGTGAGACTAAGAGAGTGTGAGACAGAGAGTGTGAGACTGTGTGTGAGAGTGTGAGACTGTGTGTGAGAGTGTGAGACTGTGAGTGTGTGAGACCGTGTGAGACCGTGTGAGACCGTGTGAGACCGTGTGAGTGTGAGACTGTGTGAATGTGAGACTGTGCATGAGAGTGTGTGAGACTGTGCGTGAGAGTGTGTGAGACTGTGCGTGAGAGTGTGTGAGACTGTGTGTGTTAGACTGAGTGTGTTAGACTGAGAGTGTGAGAGACTGAGAGAGTGTGAGACTGAGAGAGTGTGAGACTGAGAGAGTGTGAGACTGTGAGACTGTGTGAGACTGTGTGAGTGTGAGACTGTGTGAGTGTGAGACTGTGTGAGTGCGAGACTGTGAGTGCGAGACTGTGAGTGCGAGAGTGAGAGAGAGAGACTGTGAGACTGAGAGTGTGAGACTGAGAGTGTGTGAGACTGAGAGTGTGAGAGACTGAGAGTGTGAGACTGAGTGTGAGAGACTGAGTGTGAGAGACTGTGTGTGAGACTGTGAGTGCGAGACTGTGAGAGTGTGAGAGTGAGAGAGAGAGACTGTGAGACTGAGAGTGTGAGACTGAGAGTGTGAGACTGAGAGTGTGAGAGACTGAGAGAGTGTGTGAGACTGAGAGAGTGTGTGAGACTGAGAGAGTGTGAGACTAAGAGAGTGTGAGACAGAGAGTGTGAGACTGTGTGTGAGAGTGTGAGACTGTGTGTGAGAGTGTGAGACTGTGAGTGTGTGAGACCGTGTGAGACCGTGTGAGACTGTGTGAGTGTGAGACTGTGTGAGTGTGAGACTGTGCATGAGAGTGTGTGAGACTGTGCGTGAGAGTGTGTGAGACTGTGCGTGAGAGTGTGTGAGACTGTGTGTGTTAGACTGAGTGTGTTAGACTGAGAGTGTGAGAGACTGAGAGAGTGTGAGACTGAGAGAGTGTGAGACTGTGAGAGTGTGAGACTGTGTGAGACTGTGTGAGTGTGAGACTGTGTGAGTGTGAGACTGTGTGAGTGCGAGACTGTGAGTGCGAGACTGTGAGTGCGAGAGTGAGAGAGAGAGACTGTGAGACTGAGAGTGTGAGACTGTGTGAGTGTGAGACTGTGAGAGAGAGCATGAGACTGAGAGAGTGTGAGAGAGAGTGTGAGACTGTGAGACTGTGTGTGAGAGTGTGAGACTGTGTGTGAGACTGTGTGAGACTGTGTGACTGAGAGTGTGAGAGAGACTGTGAGACTGTGTGTGAGACTGTGTGTGAGAGAGAGAGACTGTGAGAGTGAGACTGTGTGAGACTGTGTGAGTGTGAGACTGAGTGTGAGACTGAGTGTGAGAGACTGAGTGTGAGAGACTGTGTGTGAGACTGTGAGTGCGAGACTGTGAGAGTGAGAGAGAGAGACTGTGAGACTGAGAGTGTGAGACTGAGAGTGTGAGACTGAGAGTGTGAGAGACTGAGAGAGTGTGTGAGACTGAGAGAGTGTGAGACTAAGAGAGTGTGAGACAGAGAGTGTGAGACTGTGTGTGAGAGTGTGAGACTGTGTGTGAGAGTGTGAGACTGTGAGTGTGTGAGACCGTGTGAGACCGTGTGAGACCGTGTGAGACCGTGTGAGACCGTGTGAGTGTGAGACTGTGTGAATGTGAGACTGTGCATGAGAGTGTGTGAGACTGTGCGTGAGAGTGTGTGAGACTGTGCGTGAGAGTGTGTGAGACTGTGTGTGTTAGACTGAGTGTGTTAGACTGAGAGTGTGAGAGACTGAGAGAGTGTGAGACTGAGAGAGTGTGAGACTGAGAGAGTGTGAGACTGTGAGACTGTGTGAGACTGTGTGAGTGTGAGACTGTGTGAGTGTGAGACTGTGTGAGTGCGAGACTGTGAGTGCGAGACTGTGAGTGCGAGAGTGAGAGAGAGAGACTGTGAGACTGAGAGTGTGAGACTGAGAGTGTGTGAGACTGAGAGTGTGAGAGACTGAGAGTGTGAGACTGAGTGTGAGAGACTGAGTGTGAGAGACTGTGTGTGAGACTGTGAGTGCGAGACTGTGAGAGTGTGAGAGTGAGAGAGAGAGACTGTGAGACTGAGAGTGTGAGACTGAGAGTGTGAGACTGAGAGTGTGAGAGACTGAGAGAGTGTGTGAGACTGAGAGAGTGTGTGAGACTGAGAGAGTGTGAGACTAAGAGAGTGTGAGACAGAGAGTGTGAGACTGTGTGTGAGAGTGTGAGACTGTGTGTGAGAGTGTGAGACTGTGAGTGTGTGAGACCGTGTGAGACCGTGTGAGACTGTGTGAGTGTGAGACTGTGTGAGTGTGAGACTGTGCATGAGAGTGTGTGAGACTGTGCGTGAGAGTGTGTGAGACTGTGCGTGAGAGTGTGTGAGACTGTGTGTGTTAGACTGAGTGTGTTAGACTGAGAGTGTGAGAGACTGAGAGAGTGTGAGACTGAGAGAGTGTGAGACTGTGAGAGTGTGAGACTGTGTGAGACTGTGTGAGTGTGAGACTGTGTGAGTGTGAGACTGTGTGAGTGCGAGACTGTGAGTGCGAGACTGTGAGTGCGAGAGTGAGAGAGAGAGACTGTGAGACTGAGAGTGTGAGACTGTGTGAGTGTGAGACTGTGAGAGAGAGCATGAGACTGAGAGAGTGTGAGAGAGAGTGTGAGACTGTGAGACTGTGTGTGAGAGTGTGAGACTGTGTGTGAGACTGTGTGAGACTGTGTGACTGAGAGTGTGAGAGAGACTGTGAGACTGTGTGTGAGACTGTGTGTGAGAGAGAGAGACTGTGAGAGTGAGACTGTGTGAGACTGTGAGACTGGTTGAGACTGTGAGACTGTGAGACTGTGAGAGTGTGAGACTGTGTGAGAGTGAGACTGTGTGAGTGTGAGACTGTGAGAGAGTGTGAGAGACTGAGAGAGAGAGCGTGAGACTGAGAGAGTGTGAGAGAGAGTGTGAGAGTGTGAGACTGTGTGTGAGACTGTGTGACTGAGAGTGTGAGAGAGACTGTGAGACTGTGTGTGAGAGAGAGAGACTGTGAGAGTGAGACTGTGTGAGACTGTGAGACTGTGTGAGAGTGAGACTGAGAGAGTGTGAGAGAGAGTGTGAGACTGTGTGTGAGAGTGTGAGACTGTGTATGAGACTGTGAGAGAGTGTGAGAGTGAGAGAGTGTGAGAGTGAGAGAGTGTGAGACTGTGTGTGAGTGTGAGACTGTGTTTGAGTGTGAGACTGTGTGTGTGAGAGAGTGTGAGAGACTGTGAGAGTGTGAGAGACTGTGAGACTGAGAGTGTGAGACTGTGTGAGACTGTGACTGTGAGACTGTGACTGTGAGACTGTGACTGTGTGAGAGACTGTGTGAGACAGTGTGTGAGAGAGTGTAAGAGACTGTGAGAGTGTGAGGGACTGTGAGAGCGTGAGGGACTGTGTGAGACTGTGAGAGTGTGAGACTGTGTGAAAGTGTGAGACTGTGTGAAAGTGTGAGAGTGTGAGAGACTGTGTGAGACTGCGAGAGACTGTGTGAGACTGCGAGAGAGACTGTGTGAGACTGTGAGAGATTGTGTGAGACCGCGAGAGAGACTGTGTGAGACTGTGAGAGAGACTGTGTGAGAGTGTGAGACTGTGAGAGTGTGAGACTGTGAGAGTGTGAGACTGAGAGTGCGTGAGACTGAGAGTGTGAGACTGAGAGTGCGTGAGACTGAGAGTGCGTGAGAGTGTGAGGGACTGTGTGAGACTGCGAGAGAGACTGTGTGAGACTGCGAGAGAGACTGTGTGAGACTGAGTGTGTGAGAGTGTGTGAGACTGAGACTGTGTGAGACTGAGACTGTGTGAGACTGCGAGAGAGACTGTGTGAGACTGAGAGAGAGACTGCGAGAGTGTGAGACTGTGACTGTGTGAGACTGTGACTGTGAGACTGTGACTGTGTGAGAGACTGTGTGAGAGACTGTGTGAGAGACTGTGTGAGACTGTGAGACGGTGTGTGAGAGAGTGTGAGAGTGTAAGAGACTGTGAGAGTGTAAGAGACTGTGAGAGTGTGAGGGACTGTGAGAGTGTGAGGGACTGTGTGAGACTGCGAGAGAGACTGTGTGAGACTGCAAGAGAGACTGTGTGAGACTGTGAGAGTGTGAGATTGTGTGAAAGTGTGAGACTGTGTGAAAGTGTGAGAGACTGTGAGACTGCGAGAGAGACTGTGTGAGACTGTGAGAGTGTGAGGGACTGTGTGAGACTGCGAGAGAGACTGTGTGAGACTGCGAGAGAGACACTGAGAGACTGTGAGAGTGTGAGACTGAGAGTGTGAGATTGAGACTGTGTGAGACTGAGACTGTGTGAGACTGCGACTGTGACTGTGAGACTGCGACTGTGAGACTGTGACTGTGAGATTGTGAGACTGCGACTGTGAGACTGCGACTGTGAGATTGCGACTGTGTGAGACAGTGTGTGAGACAGTGTGTGAGAGACTGTGTGAGACAGTGTGTGAGAGACTGTGTGAGAGACTGTGTGAGACAGTGTGTGAGACAGTGTGTGAGAGACTGTGTGAGAGAGTGTGTGAGACAGTGTGACTGCGACTGTGAGATTGTGAGACTGCGACTGTGAGACTGTGACTGTGAGATTGTGAGACTGCGACTGTGAGACTGCGACTGTGAGATTGCGACTGTGTGAGACAGTGTGTGAGACAGTGTGTGAGAGACTGTGTGAGACAGTGTGTGAGAGACTGTGTGAGAGACTGTGTGAGAGACTGTGTGAGAGACTGTGTGAGACAGTGTGTGAGACAGTGTGTGAGAGACTGTGTGAGAGAGTGTGTGAGACAGTGTGTGAGAGACTGTGTGAGAGACAGTGTGAGAGACTGTGTGAGAGTGTGAGACAGAATGTGTGCTTTGCAATGCGTTGCTTACCCCTCTGGCACTCAAAGGGTTAAGTTGAGCTAACATAGCAATATGCTGAGGGATCAAATAGACAGTGGTGTTTGAGGCTTGTCCTCTGTAACATACAGCAAAGCATCTCTCTCCCTTTAAGGAGAAAGGGTGGGAATCAGGAAGCAGGAAGTGGAGGAGTGACAGTTGAGACAGTGAGGTGACTGAAGAGATGATGAGTTAAATAAGAGTTGCTATTAAGTTTGTGTTTTATGGGAACATTACACCCTCATACTGAAACAGAGTGTATGGAGGGTTACAGTTATCTGTGGGAGGTGAAACAGTGTGTTTGTGGGGTCATGATCCTGAGTGAAAGTGTGAGTGGACCGGGAGAAGTTACTGATATCCCTACCTCAGGAGCGAGTGGCAGTTATATATATATTTTTTTTGTCAGTTGGATAGTGGTGGGTGGGCTGGAGGGGGCGGGCCAACTCCCTGTATGATAAACACGCCCCCATTGAATCACCCAATGAGAGCAGTAAAGTCCCCATTCAATCACCCAATAGGAGTTGTGTTTCCTAATGAGACATAAATTATGTAATTAGACATTCTGTTCAATGCGAGTTTCTTTTCTGAGGAGACATAAATTATGTTCTGTGTGTGGGGTACCATAAATTATGCAATGAGGCTTATTCTTTTATATATATAGATATATATATATATATATATATATATATATATGTATATAAAAGAAGAATTTGTGCCTGCCAAAACACACCCAGGGGCAGTAGTAAGGAGGAGTTACTGCTCCCATTGGGTGATTCAATGGGGGCGTGATTTTCACAGGCATTGCAGTGGCCGAAGGACACTGCTACGCATGTGAAAATCATGCAGAGAATTGACCCGCCCACCACTATCCAACAAAATTTACAAAAAAACAAAATGGCTGCCACTGACTCCTACATCACAGACACACACACAAGCCCCCCAATTTTGGCCTCGCTTTATTCACAAGCCCCACACACTCTCCCACACAGAAGCCACACACACACCTCCCTCCTGATGCACCCATCTCTCTCCCCATCATTCTCTGCTCCATAGTGCCTCCGCTATTAACCCCTCAACTGCATGCCTTCAACTACACATGAGTCTTCATCGCACCACAAAACACAGAACACCCCCAACAACACTGTCAGCGTGAAGACTGTCTGTATTATACATCTCCGCACTCAATGCTGCCACTCCCACCCCCTGTCACCGGCTCCTGTACTCAGTGAATGAACTACATCTCACAGGCTCCTTCCTGTCACCGCCTCCTGTCAGCTCTGAACTTACATCAACCACCTCTGCAAGTTCGGAGGTGACAGGAAGGAGCCTGGGAAATGTACTTCATTCACTGAGGACAAGAGCTGGTGACAGGGAGTGGGAGTCGCACCACTGAGGAGCCTGGCTCCCACTACCTCCAACTACAAGGGCCTTGATGGCCTCGGGTGACATGTACATACCTGGAGGCCACCAACACGCAAGCAAAACTAATGTGTGCGGTGTCCCGGCAGAGAGACACAGGTATGGCAGGGAAACAAGCAGACCCCCGGGGACGCCTGCTGTGTGAACTTTGTTGGGCTCCATCCTCACCTAAATTACATTTATTGCACTGATGTATCATCCAACCAGAATGCTCAATACCTATAGCACTGCTCCAGCCTCTCTCTACCCTTCTATTCATGGAGCGCGCAGACAAGGGGGGGGAGGCCGGAGCAGCGCTATGGATATTGAGCATTCTGGTCGGATGATACATCAGTGCAATAAATTTAATTTAGGTCATGAATGGTTTTCAAGTGGGGCACAACATTGTTTAATACTTGAAAACATGTGCAACACCACCACTGAATGAGAGGGCCAACAATACAGACTGCTGGGGCTCACATCATGTGGAACTCTGCATTGCTGCCACACAAATGGAAGCTGCCACATCTTGGGGAGCAGAGGTTGCGGCCAAAGGCACCAATGTCTTCTGTCCATTGCCCCCTTACACTGGTCTCCTCTTCCTCCCTTTATCCACACTATATCAACCCCCCAGCTGCTTCCACTGTGGTCTGTATGTATATATGTATGTATGTATCTATCTATCTATGTATGTATGTGTGCTTCTCTATGTATAATGATATGTACTGTACATGTGTGTATGCATCTCTACGTATGTATGATAATATGTAAGTGTGTATGTGCGCGTCACTATTTATGATAATATGTATATATGTGTGTGTGTGTCTATGTATGTGTGTGTCTCTGTATGTATGTATGTGTACACCCTGTAGAACAAATTACACACCCTACACAACACATTTCTACCCACAAATTCAACCTAACTGAATATAAGGGGGAAAAAAATGATGGGCAACGCCGTCCCATACTGCTAGTGTGTGTGTATATATATATATATATATATATATATATATATATAGATGTAACATAACAAACAAAATAAGTATCTTGTAATACTTTTTTTATTGAACTAACTGAATTTTGGATTGACAAGCTCCCTTTCTCAAGTCTAAAGCATTTCTGAGTAAAAAGGACACAGAATTCACAGTGGTACATACAATTCAAAGTTTAGCTGTGTGTTGGATTAAAAAAACATGACTGCAGTTAAGACAAGAGAATCTACACTCTTCTTGCAGAGGGTCGTAAATACCTTTTGTATGGATTGTGGGGGGGAGAGATAGAGAAAAAAAAAATGCAGGAGATGGTAATGGAGTGGAGAGAATTAAAAAAGTTTGCATAAGTTTATTATTTGTCGACGTTTTGACCCAGACATGCGTCTTTCTCAAGACAATGATCATTTTCCTACACAAGTCTATGAAATCACTCTTTATATATATATATATATATATATATATATATATATATATGTATATATCCCATATAACAATTTGCTAAAACGTGTGTAACGACAAAGTCATGCTCAGTAGAGACTGCCCATGCCGCAGCTGATACAGAGCTGATCATTGTCTTGAGAAAGACCCACACCTGGGTCGAAACGTCGACAAATAATAAACTTTATTTTATTTTCCTACACATGTCCTACGAGTGCCTGCTTACGTTACCATCTGCTATGATATCACTATTTGTCTATATATATACATATATATATATATATATATATATATATATATATATATATATACAATATTGAATTAAAGCAGCACTCACAGGACTTCTCAATAAAAGTATTAATTTATTGTGTCAACGTTTCGGCCACCCAACGTGGCCTTTCTCAAGACAAAGTAACCAGTGAACAAATATACCTCAAATACCCTCAGTGGCGCCAAAACTGGCGTGTGTAAGTGCTTGATGACGTCATCATCTGTCACCTGATACATCTGTTAATTTCATTGATATCACCTGTGAAAAACCCATAAAAAAATTCAAGAAGAAAAGCGATCAAATTACTTAGCCACAACTGAACGCACAGTAACTGATTAAGAGCAATTGAATCCATCATTATCAAAATCAGCAATATGAAAAGAGAAGAGACTCATGGGAAATGTATGCTCATTGAAACTGATCGTACTCAATTGCTCTAACATACCCCTAGATGTACATTCTAAGAGGTAAAATAGTGGATATAGGAGAATGCGCCCACATTACGATCGCACAGCTCATGCCGCTCCAACATAATAGGTACCACAGCTGGCGTTGCAATGCAACGGAGCTTCATGTGTATCCAAATGTCGGAGATCGGATAGAACTGCCATTGTGAGGCAGTATTCATCAACCTAAATCAGAAGGCATCATAGTTGTATGTGTATGATAAAGAATACATCCAGAATAATGTACAGCACGTTAAAATGCTCCATCTCAGTTGAGCACCGTTGATCAGGCAATAAACACTGGCCAAAAAACAGTGTCCAAATTTGAGGACTGTACATACAAAAGTCACTACAGAGTGTTCATTCCTGAGATAAGACATAAATAAGAGAATGCTACAAATATGTGATCATAGTAAGTGGTGCGCCATATCTATATGTAATCGGAGCTTTAAAGAGATAAAAACCTGGATAATAACGAGTTCCAGCATTTAGTCCAAAGGTTCCCAGGCTGCATGTGCGGCACAACATGAGTCCAAATAGATAGTCACTAAGAGGAATAAATACCTATGTGCCGCCTTGTACAATTCGGTGTTTACGGTAAACGCATATCATATAGTCCACCATACACCGAGTCCAGGGCAGAGTAAAAGGAACACGCTGTATAATAATCGGGTGCAACAATGAACATGAACATAAACACTAATCAGTGAAAAGAAGGGACTTAATGTAGAGTCTTACATGAGTTGGTTCATCAGGTCTCAAAAGAACTGTCAATTCATCCTAGAAAAAAGTATCAATTGTTTAAATAACGCATCATAGAATTGATAATAATAGGACCTTCCTCATGTGAAGGTTTGTAGTTAATTTAAACCAAACATCAGTTTGCAAGATAGTATCTGTTAGCGGGTATCACCAAGTCCTATATATAATATATCTGTTCTTGCATGTTCATATAACCTGGGTTATACCAATACTGTCCATGAAGATGTTCATATATGCAACTCTACGGGATATTTCAAAACCATGCTGATGTATGTAAAATCTAAGGTATATAAATGAACCTAATTTTACTAAAGGCACCACAACAAGTGAGCAACCACTTACAGACACCTAGACTGTAAGACCTCAATCGCTATGGGTCACCAGTTGTTCTCAAAGGTTACTGTGATAGGCTATGACTATAAGCAAAAGGAGGGGAAGTAAGCAAGATTCTTGCTTTTAATACATGGTCCCTGCTAGGGTTGACGACAATGTCGAGAAATCTCTCCAATTTTGGATATCAATGACTGTGAGACAGCTCTATTATGTACCCATAAGTGGACATGGGTAGAGGTGCAGGTCCACGCACTGGCCAGTTGCCTATTTATATGCGCGCCTGCACCAGTACAAGCCACCCAACAGCCCAACTTTACAAGAAGGAAATACACCTGGGTACTTTTGGTCAATAGAAACATCCAAAGTTGAGTTGCTCATTAAGACCATGTGGAGTTGTAGTTTTCAACCTGTATATCCCCTTTGTTTCTTAGCGAAGGAGTAAAACATGTCGATTACCCCCTCGTTTGAGGGGTGGTATATGGTCTATTAGCATAGAGCGAAGAGTTGCAAGAGGATGTTTCAATTCAAAGAAGTGTCTTGCCACTGGTTTGTCACTGTGACCATTAGTCAAAGCCGCCCTTATGCTGGACCTATGATTGGCCATACGTTCCCTAAAGGATGTAATGGTCTTACCCACATAGTATAGCCCACATGGGCAAATGAGAACATAGACCACATAGTCTGATGTACAAGTCAAACGATGTCTGATGTTAATACGCTCATTCGTATGTGGATGTCTAAAGTATGTGCCTGTCAATAAGCTATTGCATGTAACGCAATTGGAGCATCTAAAACAACCCAATTTCTGTCGCTGATATTGTGATTGTTGTGTGAGCCAGGTGTTACACTTTAGCATTCCCTTAGTCTGAGGTCTGTCTGGTTTCATCAGTATGTCTCTTAAGGTGCTTCCCCGTCTGTATGCCATCATCGGAGGTGGCATATTCTGAAAAGGTAAACTATTATCAGCAGCCAGGAAAGACCATTTTTTTTTAACAATATTTGCCATCTTTTGGCTGTTAGGGACAAAATTGGTAACAAAGCTCATTCGATGCAATCTTTCCTTAGTTGTACTTTTTAAGATTAAGTCACGTTGTGTTAAGCCCCTTGTTCGGTCCAACTGTAAGTTCAGTTCCTTCTGTGTATATCCCCTTTGGGTAAATCTGTCCTTCATCATCTGTAGTTGTTGGTCTTGAGAATCAATTTCGCTGTTATTTCTAATCACCCGTAAAAATTGGGCATATGGGACACCCCTTTTAAGTGCTGGAGGATGGCAACTTTTAGCATGCAAAATTGAATTTCGGTCAGTAGGTTTACTGAAAAGGGAGGTAGTTAGTCTGAAGCCCTTTTTAGAGATCCTGAGGTCAAGGAAATCAATAGTGGTTGTGCTATACGACATTTTTAGACGTATAGGGACATCAAGCGAATTAAGTTCACTGGTCCAATCAATAAGGATCTGAGCACTGCCCCGCCAAATGAGTAAAAGATCATCAATGTAACGTTTATAGAATCTTATCTGCTTATTATTCAGATATTTTAATTCGTACTGTAGCATATATAAGTTAGAATAGGCTGGGGCCATGTTGGAACCCATTGAAGTGCCAGTGAGCTGTAGGTAGAATGAGTTTTCAAAGCGAAAATTTTTTTTTTAGTAAGAGTTAGATGTAATAATTCGCACACAAATTCAGTGGGAACATCAGGTTTGGTAACAGAATTGACGATGGTATGGCGAACAGCCTCCACACCGCCATCGTGTGGGATGACGGTGTATAGGCTGTCAACATCCATCGTCACCAATAGATCTTCATCAGTCAAATCATCAATGGGCAAGATTAGTTTAAGTAAATGTGTTGTATCCCTCAAATAAGATTGCATTGTTACAACATAAGGTTGAAGCAGTACATCAAGGAAAGTGGCAATTGGTTGTAAAAGCAAACCACGTGCCGATATGATCGGTCGTCCTGGTGGATCAATGAGTGTTTTGTGGATTTTTGAGAGAATATAAATGATGGGACATACTGGATATGGAGTTGTAAGATATTGAGCCAAAGTGCTGTCAATGAAGTTTTGATTTACAGCCATGTCTATGGTCATGTCAACCAATTTTTTGAAAGTCATAGCTGGGTCATGAAGGAGTAATTGGTAGGTGCAGGTGTCACTCAGTTGTCTCAGGATCTCAGCTCGGTATTTGTCATGGCCCAGAATAACTATGGCACCCCCCTTGTCAGTCGGTCGTATAACTATGTTATTATCATTGGCCAGAGTTTTCAAGGCTGATCTTTCAGCCGGTGTCAAATTAGGATGTGTTTTCTGTGGGGATAGTGTTTTGTGACTCTCACCAATGATGCGTTTGGTAAACAGTTTAATGGCCGGGTTCATGTTAGGCGGATCAAATGAACTTTTTGGTTTTAACAAGGGGATATTCTCACATGGTTTATCTTTATAGAAATCTCTGAGATTTAAAAGTCTCTGGAATCTATGACAATCTACTTCCACTTGGAAAGGATTGTAGGAAGTTGTTGGGACAAAAGAGAGTCCCTTACCCAATAATGACATTTCAGCAGAACTCAAGGTTCTGTCGCTGAGGTTGTAGACAATGTTTTTGGATTCTTGGGTGGCTTTCCCGTTTTTTGTTTGCCGCCGCGCCGTGGGTGAGGCCTCTTCCTCCTCCTTCTCTGGTGGTCCCCATGGTTTGGACCCCCAAAAAAGGAGCTGGACTAGGTTCTGTGCTAGTTTCCAAATTGGGTGGTGCTGATGTAGAAGGGGCTTCAGAGTCAGATTGAGAAGAATTCCCACTGCTATCGTCAACAGTGACAAGAGAGGCAGGACGTGTGTTTTGTGCTGTTCTTCTGCGCTTGGGACGGTAATTGACCTGACCTGTCAGCCACCTATATACTCGTTTTTCTTTGTAATCTTCTTGTACCTTTTTAAGTTTGGTATTTTTAAAGTTAACGAGTTCTTGTTTATATTTCTTAATGGTTGTGTCAAGTTTACCGTACCAGTCAGAAGATGTATCTTGGGTTAATGTTTCTTTGTGTGCTAAATCAAATTGATTAAGTTCCTGCCTGACTTGTTTAAGAATTCTTCCCACCTCTTCTATGACCAAAAGCATGAGGTCAAATGAGCATTTATAAGCACACCGCACAAGCGGCGGCAAAAATCAGAGTTATTGCGACCGATGGTGGGAGTATTGTGCACTCTGAAACCCCTAGGGATAAGATTGGCCCTGTGGTAATCCGATAGATACAGACCGTGTAAATACAAATCCACTTCCCTTTTCTTAAGTTTGAGTAATTCGTAATACAAATTAAGGGGTGTCTCACCTACTGTGTCCTCGGTTGTGGCTGTGAAGAGAATCCTTTGTATATCTTCCTGGGAAAACTGGACTTTATTTTCCTCAGATGTTGCCAAATCAATAATTGTGGAGAAATCCTCCATGCTCAGTAATCCCACTGATTCAAAAGAGAGAACGTTCACTAAAGAGTTAATTCAAGAGCCAAATTAGTTCATAAATGCTGGGTGCACTCCACTGGAAAGGCAGATTTCCATATGCAAAACAGTTGGAAAGGAAGCACTCACAGTTCAAGACTAAGTGCCTGGGTGCAGTCAATAGTGCCAAGGTAATACAATATTGAATTAAAGCAGCACTCACAGGACTTCTCAATAAAAGTATTAATTTATTGTGTCAACGTTTCAGCCACCCAACGTGGCCTTTCTCAAGACAAAGTAACCAGTGAACAAACATACCTCAAATACCCTCAGTGGCGCCAAAACTGGCGTGTGTAAGTGCTTGTTGACGTCATCATCTGTCACCTGATACATCTGTTAATTTCATTGATATCACCCGTCCCAACAACTTCCTACAATCCTTTCCAAGTGGAAGTAGATTGTCATAGATTCCAGAGACTTTTAAATCTCAGAGATTTCTATAAAGATAAACCATGTGAGAATATCCCCTTGTTAAAACCAAAAAGTTCATTTGATCCGCCTAACATGAACCCGGCCATTAAACTGTTTACCAAACACGTCATTGGTGAGAGTCACAAAACACTATCCCCACAGAAAACACATCCTAATTTGACACCGGCTGAAAGATCAGCCTTGAAAACTCTGGCCAATGATAATAACATAGTTATACGACCGACTGACAAGGGGGGTGCCATAGTTATTCTGGGCCATGACAAATACCGAGCTGAGATCCTGAGACAACTGAGTGACACCTGCACCTACCAATTACTCCTTCATGACCCAGCTATGACTTTCAAAAAATTGGTTGACATGACCATAGACATGGCTGTAAATCAAAACTTCATTGACAGCACTTTGGCTCAATATCTTACAACTCCATATCCAGTATGTCCCATCATTTATATTCTCTCAAAAATCCACAAAACACTCATTGATCCACCAGGACGACCGATCATATCGGCACGTGGTTTGCTTTTACAACCAATTGCCACTTTCCTTGATGTACTGCTTCAACCTTATGTTGTAACAATGCAATCTTATTTGAGGGATACAACACATTTACTTAAACTAATCTTGCCCATTGATGATTTGACTGATGAAGATCTATTGGTGACGATGGATGTTGACAGCCTATACACCGTCATCCCACACGATGGCGGTGTGGAGGCTGTTCGCCATACCATCGTCAATTCTGTTACCAAACCTGATGTTCCCACTGAATTTGTGTGCGAATTATTACATCTAACTCTTACTAAAAAAAATTTTTTCGCTTTGAAAACTCATTCTACCTACAGCTCACTGGCACTTCAATGGGTTCCAACATGGCCCCAGCCTATGCTAACTTATATATGCTACAGTACGAATTAAAATATCTGAATAATAAGCAGATAAGATTCTATAAACGTTACATTGATGATCTTTTACTCATTTGGCGGGGCAGTGCTCAGAGCCTTATTGATTGGACCAGTGAACTTAATTCGCTTGATGTCCCTATACGTCTAAAAATGTCGTATAGCACAACCACTATTGATTTCCTTGACCTCAGGATCTCTAAAAAGGGCTCCAGACTAACTACCTCCCTTTTCAGTAAACCTACTGACCGAAATTCAATTTTGCATGCTAAAAGTTGCCATCCTCCAGCACTTAAAAGGGGTGTCCCATATGCCCAATTTTTACGGGTGATTAGAAATAACAGCGAAATTGATTCTCAAGACCAACAACTACAGATGATGAAGGACAGATTTACCCAAAGGGGATATACACAGAAGGAACTGAACTTACAGTTGGACCGAACAAGGGGCTTAACACAACGTGACTTAATCTTAAAAAGTACAACTAAGGAAAGATTACATCGAATGAGCTTTGTTACCAATTTTGTCCCTAATAGCCAAAAGATGGCAAATATTGTTAAAAAAAAATGGTCTTTCCTGGCTGCTGATAATAGTCTACCTTTTCAGAATATGCCACCTCCGATGATGGCATACAGACGGGGAAGCACCTTAAGAGACATACTGATAAAACCAGACAGACCTCAGACTAAGGGAATGCTAAAGTGTAGCACCTGGCTCACACAACAATCACAATATCAGCGACAGAAATTGGGTTGTTTTAGATGCTCCAATTGCGTTACATGCAATAGCTTATTGACAGGCACATACTTTAGACATCCACATACGAATGAGCGTATTAACATCAGACATCGTTTGACTTGTACATCAGACTATGTGGTCTATGTTCTCATTTGCCCATGTGGGCTATACTATGTGGGTAAGACCATTACATCCTTTAGGGAACGTATGGCCAATCATAGGTCCAGCATAAGGGCGGCTTTGACTAATGGTCACAGTGACAAACCAGTGGCAAGACACTTCATTGAATTGAAACATCCTCTTGCAACTCTTCGCTCTATGCTAATAGACCATATACCACCCCTCAAACGAGGGGGTAATCGACATGTTTTACTCCTTCGCTAAGAAACAAAGGGGATATACAGGTTGAAAACTACAACTCCACATGGTCTTAATGAGCAACTCAACTTTGGATGTTTCTATTGACCAAAAGTACCCAGGTGTATTTCCTTCTTGTAAAGTTGGGCTGTTGGGTGGCTTGTACTGGTGCAGGCGCGCATATAAATAGGCAACTGGCCAGTGCGTGGACCTGCACCTCTACCCATGTCCACTTATGGGTACATAATAGAGCTGTCTCACAGTCATTGATATCCAAAATTGGAGAGATTTCTCGACATTGTCGTCAACCCTAGCAGGGACCATGTATTAAAAGCAAGAATCTTGCTTACTTCCCCTCCTTTTGCTTATAGTCATAGCCTATCACAGTAACCTTTGAGAACAACTGGTGACCCATAGCGATTGAGGTCTTACAGTCTAGGTGTCTGTAAGTGGTTGCTCACTTGTTGTGGTGCCTTTAGTAAAATTAGGTTCATTTATATACCTTAGATTTTACATACATCAGCATGGTTTTGAAATATCCCGTAGAGTTGCATATATGAACATCTTCATGGACAGTATTGGTATAACCCAGGTTATATGAACATGCAAGAAGATATATTATATATAGGACTTGGTGATACCCGCTAACAGATACTATCTTGCAAACTAATGTTTGGTTTAAATGAACTACAAACCTTCACATGAGGAAGGTCCTATTATTATCAATTCTATGATGCGTTATTTAAACAATTGATACTTTTTTCTAGGATGAATTGACAGTTCTTTTGAGACCTGATGAACCAACTCATGTAAGACTCTACATTAAGTCCCTTCTTTTCACTGATTAGTGTTTATGTTCATGTTCATTGTTGCACCCGATTATTATACAGCATGTTCCTTTTACTCTGCCCTGGACTCGGTGTATGGTGGACTATATGATATGCGTTTACCGTAAACACCGAATTGTACAAGGCGGCACATAGATATTTACTCCTCTTAGTGACTATCTATTTGGACTCATGTTGTGCCGCACATGCAGCCTGGGAACCTTTGGACTAAATGCTGGAACTCGTTATTATCCAGGTGTTTATCTCTTTAAAGCTCCGATTACATATAGATATGGCGCACCACTTACTATGATCACATATTTGTAGCATTCTCTTATTTATGTGTTATCTCAGGAATGAACACTCTGTAGTCCTCAAATTTGGACACTGTTTTTTGGCCAATGTTTATTGCCTGATCAACGGTGCTCAACTGAGATGGAGCATTTTAACGTGCTGTACATTATTCTGGATGTATTCTTTATCATACACATACAACTATGATGCCTTCTGATTTAGGTTGATGAATACTGCCTCACAATGGCAGTTCTATCCGATCTCTGACATTTGGATACACATGAAGCTCCGTTGCATTGCAGTGCCAGCTGTGGTACCTATTATGTCGGAGCGGCATGAGCTGTGCGATCGTAATGTGGGCGCATTCTCCTATATCCACTATTTTACCTCTTAGAATGTACATCTAGGGGTATGTTAGAGCAATTGAGTACGATCAATTTCAATGATCATACATTTCCCATGAGCCTCTTCTCTTTTCACATTGCCGATTTTGATAATGATGGATTCAATTGCTCTTAATCAGTTGCTGTGCGTTCAGTTGTGGCTAAGTAATTTGATCGCTTTTCTTCTTGAATTTTTTTATGGGTTTTTCACGGGTGATATCAATGAAATTAACAGATGTATCAGGTGACAGATGATGACGTCATCAAGCACTTACACACGCCAGTTTTGGTGCCACTGAGGGTATTTGAGGTATGTTTGTTCACTGGTTACTTTGTCTTGAGAAAGGCCACGTTGGGTGGCCGAAACGTTGACACAATAAATTAATACTTTTATTGAGAAGACCTGTGAGTGCTGCTTTAATTCAATATTGTATTACCTTGGCACTATTGACTGCACCCAGGCACTTAGTCTTGAACTGTGAGTGCTTCCTTTCCAACTGTTTATATATATATATATATATATATATATATATATATATATATATATATATCCTATATAATAATTCGCCAAAACGTGTGTAACGACAAAGTCATGCGCATGCTGCAGTCATGTGCAGTAGGGACTGCCCACGGCGTGGCTGATACAGAACTGGACACTCCTTCGGTGCGTCCAGATCTGTATCAGCCACGGCGTTGTCAGTCTCTACTACTCATGACTGCCCCGCGACCGTCTGGCAGTGGCACTGTGGCCCGTGTAATGGACTCTTCAACTAGTATATATATATTTCTCTGTCGTCCAATACAGGTTACTGGTAACTCTGGGTAGGCAATCCGCCCCTTTAAGTAGGCAGGAACAATTCTACAACTGTATGCAGGGGGTGGAGCCTACCTTCCCTCCTTGGCTGCAGCTAGCCAACCAGATGCAGAAAGATTTGTTCCTTGGTGAAGACACAGGCAAGAGAACAGTTCTGCTATGGTTTTAGAAGTTTTTTTATTTTTCTGTTAGAAATGGAATACCACCATTAGGTGATTACCATAACTGACAATGCCCTTAGATGTGGCTAGCTCAGTGACCAGGTGCTTTCTGTGGACCTTAAGCCCTGAGAGGGAAAATCTTGATTCAGTGGCCCTGTTGGCTCTAGTTCCGTGTGCTGTGTAACAGTTGTTGGGGTGTTGTTACCCCTGTTCACTGTCTGTTGACACTCCCTTGTTGTTGGGCTATCTCTGATCTGATGGTTAATATCTGCTCTGGTGACTTTGGGGGCCTTGCACCTGGTCCTTGCCTTACTTCCTGCCTCTGGGAAACTCAATGGTTGGACATCCTAAAGTTACCAGTAACCTGTACTGGACGACAGAGAAAAGAGGATTTTAGTCTTACCTGTTAAATCCTTTTCTCTTAGTCCATATAGGTTATTGGTTTCCCACCCTGTCAAGGGACATGCTTGGCTCTCCTGTGGGATACTGTGGGGGTCCTTCGGGGTTATGCTCACAGGAGTCTTCTTTCCCTTCCACTATCTAGTCAATAGTTATTGTCTCAAATCTTTCTGGAGCTGGTTGGCTAGCTGCAGCCAAGGAGGGAAGGTAGGCTCCACTCCCTGTAATCAATTCTAGAATTGTTCCTGCCTACTTAAAGGGGCAGATTGCCTATCCAAAGTTACCAGTAACCTGTATGGACTAAGAGAAAAGGATTTAACAGGTAAGACTAAAATCCTCTTATATACACCATAAAAATATCTTGTATAATATGCATATTTTACCCCATTTTATCTTATGTGAAGTGAGGTGTGCGTATTTTACACAAGTGAAAAGAAAATCAAAACAACACCAAAATAAAAAAAAATTTCCCCCTCGATCACTCAACCTTTTCCCACTCTACCCACCTCAATACCATGACATGTGTGCCCCCCTTTCCATCTACAAATCCGCCTGAAATCCATTACCCCACCCCCATGGAGGAAGCCATGACACTGGGGCATTGTGCGGCATTTACCACCTGTTTCCTGTGTTCCTGGAACTCTGCAGTGTGCTCTGCACATGCACTGAATCTATGGTAGTCCTGACAGGGTATCCTATTCACACTGCAGAGTAATTCCAGGAGCTGATGAAGCAGGCAGCAAATGAAAGAATGCTACCTGCTGCCCCAATATCATGGCTGCCTCCAGAGGGGGGTCCTGGATTTCAGGTGGGTTCGTGGATGAAAAAGGGAGGACATGTATTGGATGAAGTGGGCAATGAATGCAAGAATGCTGCCCACTGCCCCAATATCATGGCTGCCTCCAGAGGGGGGTCCTGGATTTCAGGTGGGTTCGTGGATGAAAAAGGGAGGACATGTATTGGATGAAGTGGGCAATGAATGCAAGAATGCTGCCCGCTGCCCCAGATGGGGGTCCTGATTATGCGGTGAGTACAGGGAAGGAAAGGGGGGCCACATGTAATGGTATTGAGGTAGGGGAGGGTGGGAAGAGGACAAGAGGTTGATGGGGACATTGATTTTTTTGGGTGGTAGGGGAGGTACAGAAACACATGAACTAATTATTTTACCAAAAATTTTTGGTATAATTTACACCTGCATGTATACACAGGTGCATAGAAGGGGTTATTGTCCCCTTAATATTATATTGAAGATAATATATGGAGATGAAATAGCAAGCTTCCCATAAAAGATTGTAGTAACAGCGCCACTAGCAGTTAAACATCTTGACTTTAATGATTAGAAAAATGCAAGATAGTTCCATGATAACTTTTGAACAAAGCATCTTCCTGCACTGGAATTCCCCTTGTACTATGCAACAGGAAAAAATCAGCACAGCAAATGTATTTTGAAAGTTAGCATTTACTGCCCTTTTAATGTTGTGTTGAAGATACTCTAATAAGAAAAGCTGAGTTCTGTAGACACAAGCTTTTCATAGACAGCAAACACAACAGCGCCATCTGGCAGAAAAACATTTTGAATTCAAAGTAACAGAAAATTTAAGTTTCCTATATAATAACTTTTAAAAAAAAACTATCTCCCAGAATTGGGGGTACCCATATTTTTACAAAACCAAATAAGCAAAAAAGTGATCACATACCGGCACTCATACTTCTCCAACTTTATTAGAGATAAATAGTATAAAAATCTACATATATATACCAAATAGTAAATCATACATAGAAAACATGACTTATATGACCCAAAGATTAAAGGCTTCCCCCACCGCCCTCCCCTAGTACATCCCCAAAACAAAAAATAAAATACACTACGTACAGAAAGAAAGACAATTCACATGTGAAAAAGATCATCTGGGCCCAGCAAAACAAGAGATAAACGGTAGCAAAAGGAACTTGCAAGCAGTAAGTTAGTAGCAGCCAGGCAAAAAGCAGCAGTAATCTTCCATAGAACAACAGCATATATCCAGCCAGTGACATATATCTTTAACCCCTTAAGGACCATTGCCATGCCAGGACCATCACGGCGGTCCGGCACTTAAAGGGATAGTAATACTTCATTTTAACTTTATTTTATTTTGTAGGCATTAAAAAAACATGAAGAATGATATAAGTCTTATCTCTCAAACCTTTATGGTTTAAGAGATATTCACAAGCAAAGTTTCCCCTCCCTCTCCTTTTACTGATGTAACACTTCTCAGCCAGGGCAGAAGGGAGGTGCCCAGGTAGACTGCAGAGAGGGACAATCTTCAATTAAGATAATGGAAAAACCCTGAAAAACTTGTCAAGGGGGGCAGGGATTTCATTGTTTTCATACAAAGAAGATTGTCCCCTGCTGTTATCTGTCTGGTCTATGGACTGCATTCCACATCTGAGAAGAGATGGCTTACACTAGGTAAAAGGGGCGGGAGGGGAAACTTTGCTTGTGAATATCTCTCAAACCATAAAGGTTTGAGAGATACAACTTATATCATTCTTCATGTTTTTTTAATGCCTACAAAATAAAATAAAGTTAAAACGAAGTATTACTATCCCTTTAAGGACCAATGACGGTCCTGGCACGGCATGGCGTTCAGGGCTCCCGTTGCGGCTGCACGCCGCTTCGGAAGTCCTGAACCAGAAGCACTAATAAAAAAAATGCCTCGTGGTCCGCAAGTGCCGTCTGCGCGTGCGCGCGCCGGTCCTTAAGGGGTTGAACAAGCTGTAAACGTCAGCGGTGGTTAGTAACATTCGACTGGCACAAGTGAACAAGCAATGGATACACGGAGTATACTGGGCAAATAGTCCTGCCATATAAGTGACCGCATATTCTCATGTCAGAGACCTCAGATGCACTGAGCAATACATAACGCGGGGGACATAACCACCAATACACCTCACCACTCGGTGTCTTCTTTCATCCGAGTCCGTGCCGGTATGAGTCCACACCCGCTCTCTTCAGCGTCTTCTCCTGTTAGATTCCGGTCTCGACTCAGGCAGTAAGATCCCATCCATCTCCAATTACATCACGTGTCCATAACTGCTTCAATCCACCGCAAAGTGTTATACTCTAGACAAAGCTTCCTTCCCACATAAGGATAGCTTTCTGTATGATATGTAGCCAGGGAATCATCAACGCGTTTCACCCCCTACTTGTGGGGCATTTTCAAGATGAACTTTTTTTTGCTGGGCCCAGCTGATCTTTTTCATATTGGCTTTCTTTCTGTACGTAGTGTATTTTATTTTTAGTTTTGGGGATGTACTAGGGGAGAGCAGTGGGGGAACCTTTAATCTTAGGGGTCATATAAGTCATGTCTTCTATGTATGATTTACTATTTGGTATATATATATGTAGATTTTTATACTATTTTTCTCTAATAAACTTGGAGAAGTATGAGTGCTGGTATGTGATCACTTTTTTGCTTATGTGGTTTTGGATATATGTTTTGATCATATAGGCACCCTATGTGTGATAGCACACAGTTTTACTTCCCAGGTATATTTAACTCTAGTGCTCACCAATTATATTTATTTATACCCATATTTTTACTCAACAGGAACATCGTTATAAGACTTACATTTTATTTAGGGTTTACTGCGCCTTTCGTTGTAGATTATGTAGTGAGAGAGAAGGATGGTGTAACACTTGGTTTTTCATTTCGCATTTATTAACTGTGGTTCACAGGAAGCAAACACTCAAATATAAAAAGTGGATAAATACAAGCAGAACCTTATAGCGATCATTTTTAACCCTTTGAGTGCGAGAGGGATATGTAACGCATTGCTTTGCAATGCGTTGCATTCCCCTCTGGCACTCAATGGGTTGAATAGTCAGTTCAAAGAATGCTTTTAGTATGGGCAGACTTTTTGCCATTTGGAAGCCATTACTATCTTTAAACCCTTTCCAGTACCACAATGCAATGTTGCAGCCTATAATTGGAAGCCAACAGGACTAGAGTCAGGCTTTAGACTTAGTTAGGGAGAGAGTAGAAAAACAAAGAGGGTGACAGTGTTCTTTTCCAGCCTGATGGATGAATGGATATTCATGGGGGTTGGAGTTATAAAGTGAGAAGAGGAAGGAATCAGGAGATGCATCCAAGACAAACTCACGGACGTTCCAACGTTCTCTCCGGATCAGTGACACATAAAGGGTTTCTCGGAGCAGCTGAGAAATGCAGGCAGACAAGGTTCACATCCACTTACATCCTCCGCTACAAAACATGATCAATATTTGGATGTTTTTAATAACAGTATCAAATTTGTGCTTTATTCAAGACGAAAACAAAATAGGAGGCCAGTTGAGATTACTTATAAACCTGATTTTATGCCCCAAAAGGGATGATTGTGAGTGCTGTTGTTGAGTTGTTGGTTTGGCTATTGACAAGCTTCCAATGACAAACAGTGTGCAAACTATGAACACACCGAACAGTAATTTTAACCCGTTAAATGACACCCTTCTGGAGGATAAAAGAGATAACAACATTTAATTATATATCCCTTATTATGAGAGGTCAGTACAAGGATCTCTGTGGTGAGCTATTTATTCCAAGGCCTGATCAGGTGACCAGGGGGCACCCCTTGTGATTAGAGGAAAGGAGGTTTAGACTTCAGCAGAGGAAGGGGTTTTTTACAGTAAGGTCTGTTAAATTATGGAATTTCTTGCCCAAGGATGTGGTGATGGCAGATACAATGGATACATTTAAGAGAAGATTAGATACATGACTTTCAGAAGGGAATATACAGAGTTATACTGTTTATCAGTAGGCTGATCAGGAAGGTCTGATAAAGACTAATTTATCTGGCAGCAGGAAAGTTATAAAATTCTCATGTCTCTGAGTTATGAGGCAAAGGTTGATCTTGATGGACTTGTATCTTTTTTCAACCTAATTTAATATGTTACTATGTTATCATTATGGTCAGAAAATCCTACTGACCCCTAAGAATTTGTCCTTGGTTCAAGAGTCAACATCTTTAACCCTCTGAGTGAAAGAGGGATATGCAACGCATTGCAAAGCAATATGTTGCGTACCCCTCTGGCACTCAAAGGGTTAATCGGTCCTTGATGTCAAGTCACGGAGGCGGACATGACGGTGCTGCAGGATACAATCTCACCTCAGTGTACATGGAAGTCTTCACTCAGTGATTCTACGGTCCAGTTCATGGGAAACACAGCACGCCACATTGTCAAGACATCTCTAATTAAGCACAGGCAGCTCCATCACTTGGGATTAAGCAGGGATATCTTGAAAACCTGACCTCTTGGTATGCACCCAGGACTAACATTGAGAAACACAGTTTTAACCCCTAAAGGGCCAGTGCATTGCTTTGAAATGTGTTGAGCACCACTATGGTCCTTACAGGGTTAAAGGGATAGTAATGTTTCATAATAAAAGCAGCTCTAATTAATCATCATAGTATTTGGACTTTGGAGAGTGTTATTTCAATACTGTCAGAGTTGTAGTTCAAGAGTAATTCAATGACAAAGTATCCCCCCGCCCCTTTTACTGATGTAACACTGCTCAGCCAGATCAGAAGGGAGGTGCCCAGGTAGACTGCAGAGAGAGACAATCTTCAATTAAGATATGGGAAAAACCTGAAAAACTTGTCAAGGGGGGCAGGGATTTCATTGTTCTCATAGGAAGAAGACTGTACCCTTCTGTTATCTGTCTGGTCTATGGACTGGATTCCACATCTGAGAAGAGATGGCTTACACTAGGTAAAAGGGGCGGGAGGGGAAACTTTGCTAGTGAATATCTCTCAAACCTCAAACGACTTATATCGTTCTTCATGTTTTTTTTTAATGCCGACAAAATAAAATAAAGATAAAACGAAGTATTACTATCCCTTTAAGCAGGCCTGCATGAAAAAACTGCCTGCAACTGTCATGTCCACCTATATCGACCGTCACCTGACGTCCAGGGCTGATTGAACATGTTACAGGCAAAATTCCTAAGGGCCATTAGGACTTTCTAACCGTTATAAGGTACATAGTTATTATTAGGAGGTGTCAGTTGTTCTTTAACAAGCATAACTAGAGTATTTGGTGGTTTAACACAGAGGCCATTTAGAGGAAAACTGAAAACGATTTTCTGTTTGCAGCTTGTAAAAACGTACCCTTCCAATAAAGTTTTTTTTTTCTCTATCGAATTTATATTGCAAATGGGGATTTTGGATTTGCCGCTGTAGTTATATAGTGTTGATCGTTTGCACAGATGTCTGCTTCTTTGAAACTTCATTATATATATAAAAAAACACATTATAATTTTTTAAACCCCAAGGTAACAACTATTTTGCCAATATTTGGATGTCTCTGCCAGGAGAACATTTTTTTGGTACCTAAAACGTCTTTTTGCTTGGATGGAAGTATATTTCAGATGATGATATTTGTATTGCACAATAGAACAGCAAATGTTGTGTACAATTTCACAATTGTAGATATATGAAAGACGGCACAGTGCATGACCTGAACCTTTATACATTAATCATGAGCTTGTAATTGTACTTAAGGACAGGTGCCTAACTACAGGGTTAGATAATAAAAATTCTAGTGCACTCTTTCTGAAAAAACTATCCATCCTGAGTAGTGATGAGCGAGCATGCTCGGCCGATGCTCGGTTCGGCTCGAGCATCGCTCTGCTCGGCACATGGCGGTACTCGTACGAGTACCGCATGTGCTCGCCCGCCATGTTCGGGTCTCCTCCCCGCACGTTTCGCGGCTGCTGCGCAGCCAATAAACGTGCAGGGGGGCTCTGACATCAGTGTAATGCCAGCAGCCATGTTGCTGCTGGCATTACACTGATTGGCTGGCCAGAACCCGTGATCGGGTGCTGTATAGCACCTGACCAGCGAGTTCGGCTCAGTCTTAGCCAGGGAGAGATGAGGATAGGAAGGGAAAGTCAGTGTAGGGAGAAGAAAAGCGATTGTGAAAAAAAAAAAGACCCAAAAGTCCTTTTTAGGACTACTGTGTGTGGGGGCAGCAGTTTATTTTGTTTGGGGGGGCAGAGATTTAAAAAAAAAAAAACGTCACATATTCCGTTCACTGTGCCTAGCCGCAGATTAGCAGCACATTCTGTTTAGTGTGCAAAGTTGCAGATTAGCAGCACATTCTGTTTAGTGTGCAAAGTTGCAGATTAGCAGCACATTCTTTTTAGTGTGCAAAGTTGCAGATTAGCAGCACATTCTGTTTAGTGTGCAAAGTTTCAGATTAGCAGCACATTCTGTTTAGTGTGCAAAGTGTAAAATATCAAAGTCACATATTCCATTCACTGTGCCGAGCCGCAGATAAGCAGCACATTCTGTTTAGTGTGCAAAGTTTCAGATTAGCAGAACATTCTGTTTAGTGTGCAAAGTGTAAAATATCAAAGTCACATATTCCATTCACTGTGTCTAACCGCAGATAAGAAGCACATTCTGTTTAGTTTGCAAAGTTTCAGATTAGCAGAACATTCTGTTTAGTGTGCAAAGTGTAAAATATCAAAGTCACATATTCCATTCACTGTGTCTAACCGCAGATAAGAAGCACATTCTGTTTAGTGTGCAAAGTTTCAGATTAGCAGAACATTCTGTTTAGTGTGCAAAGTGTAAAATATCAAAGTCACATATTCCATTCACTGTGTCTAACCGCAGATAAGAAGCACATTCTGTTTAGTGTGCAAAGTTTCAGATTAGCAGAACATTCTGTTTAGTGTGCAAAGTGTAAAATATCAAAGTCACATATTCCATTCACTGTGTCTAACCGCAGATAAGAAGCACATTCTGTTTAGTGTGCAAAGTTTCAGATTAGCAGAACATTCTGTTTAGTGGGCAAAGTGTAAAATATCAAAGTCACATATTCCATTCACTGTGCCTAGCCGCAGATAAGAAGCACATTCTGTTTAGTGTGCAAAGTTTCAGATTAGCAGAACATTCTGTTTAGTGTGCAAAGTGTAAAATATCAAAGTCACATATTCCATTCACTGTGTCTAACCGCAGATAAGAAGCACATTCTGTTTAGTGTGCAAAGTTTCAGATTAGCAGAACATTCTGTTTAGTGTGCAAAGTGTAAAATATCAAAGTCACATATTCCATTCACTGTGTCTAACTGCAGATAAGAAGCACATTCTGTTTAGTGTGCAAAGTTTCAGATTAGCAGAACATTCTGTTTAGTGTGCAAAGTGTAAAATATCAAAGTCACATATTCCATTCACTGTGTCTAACCGCAGATAAGAAGCACATTCTGTTTAGTGTGCAAAGTTTCAGATTAGCAGAACATTCTGTTTAGTGTGCAAAGTGTAAAATATCAAAGTCACATATTCCATTCACTGTGTCTAACCGCAGATAAGAAGCACATTCTGTTTAGTGTGCAAAGTTTCAGATTAGCAGAACATTCTGTTTAGTGTGCAAAGTGTAAAATATCAAAGTCACATATTCCATTCACTGTGTCTAACCGCAGATAAGAAGCACATTCTGTTTAGTGTGCAAAGTTTCAGATTAGCAGAACATTCTGTTTAGTGTGCAAAGTGTAAAATATCAAAGTCACATATTCCATTCACTGTGTCTAACCGCAGATAAGAAGCACATTCTGTTTAGTGTGCAAAGTTGCAGATTAGGAGAACATTCTGTTTACTGTGCAAAGTGTAAAATATCAAAGTCACATATTCCATTCACTGTGCCGAGCCGCAGATAAGCAGAACATTCTGTTTAGTGTGCAAAGTTGCAGATTAGGAGAACATTCTGTTTACTGTGCAAAGTGTAAAATATCAAAGTCACATATTCCATTCACTGTGTCTAGCCGCAGATAAGCAGCACATTCTGTTTAGTGTGCAAAGTTGCAGATTAGGAGAACATTCTGTTTACTGTGCAAAGTGTAAAATATCAAAGTCACATATTCCATTCACTGTGCCGAGCCGCAGATAAGCAGCACATTCTGTTTAGTGTGCAAAGTTGCAGATTAGGAGAACATTCTGTTTACTGTGCAAAGTGTAAAATATCAAAGTCACATATTCCATTCACTGTGTCTAGCCGCAGATAAGCAGCACATTCTGTTTAGTGTGCAAAGTTGCAGATTTGCAGCACATATTCCGTGTAATATGAAGAAGGCGGGTAAAAAGGGACGGGGAAGTGGACGTGATCCTGATAGTTCAGGGCGCGGGTCAGGACGCGTAGAAACTGTGCCTGGTGCCAGAGCACAAGAAAGAAAGACATCCACCATACCTAGCTTCATGTCTCAGTTTACAGGGCGTCGCAGGACATCACTCTCGAGGTCCGACCACTGCGAACAGGTGGTCGGTTGGATGTCAGCTGATACTGCTTCCAGTCGGTTAAGCACCACCCTGTCTTCCACCAAGTCTACTCTCAGTAGCCAAGAGTCTGGTCAACATAATCCTCACCCTGATCATCCTTCCTCCCACCATAGAGGGTCTGGTCAAAGAAGTGATCCCACACTGGGATATAGTGAGGAGCTTGTCTCATCACCAATCCTTCATTTGAACCTCTCTCCAAGCACGCTTGCAGAGGAACATGACATCTTGTGCCCTGATTCACAACCTCTAGAGGGTACCCAATCACAAGAAGATGACAGAGGGGAACGGCATTTAAGGTCAAAGGAAGTGGATGATGATGATGATGAGACACAGTTGCCATTAAATCAACCACTATTACTGTCTCAAGACCTTGATGAGGAGGATGATATACAGTTGTCAATGACTGAGTATGTGGTGGGATCAAGACATGAGGAGGATGATCAGAGTGAGGAAGTGGAGGAGGACTTGGTGGACGATGAGGTGACTGACCCCACCTGGGAAGGTGGAGAGCCGAGCGATGACAGCAGTCCTGAGGGGGAGCCATCTGCAGCACCGCAACAGGCTGGAAGAGGCAGTGGTGTGGCTACAGAAAGAAGGCGGACCGCACCAAACCGGCCCGCAAATGTTCCACGGAGCACCCCCTTGCGTAAATCTCCCTTGCCAAGGGGTAGGTGTTCCGCGGTATGGCATTTTTTTAAGGAAAGTGCGGACGACAAAAGAATTGTAGTTTGCAACCTGTGCCACACCAGAATGAGCCGAGGCATGAACACTAGAAACCTCACCACCACCAGCATGATCCGACACATGGCATCCAAGCACCGTAATAAGTGGGAGGAACGCCTGGATCGCCAATCTGTGTCTGCAGGCCACACCACTGCCTCCTCTTCCCCTGTTTTCGGTGCCGGCCAATCGCCTGTC
Source organism: Rhinophrynus dorsalis (assembly GCA_037306005.1). Taxonomy (NCBI): domain Eukaryota; kingdom Metazoa; phylum Chordata; class Amphibia; order Anura; family Rhinophrynidae; genus Rhinophrynus; species Rhinophrynus dorsalis. Next base: position 12,536,868 of record CM074718.1, read on the forward strand.
GAAGGCGCAGGCCCGCATACCTCCCGCCCTGCACCTGTACCATCTGAAGCACCATCAGCGACCACATCCACTTCCCTGTCCCAGCGCAGCGTCCACATGTCGTTACCCCAGGCATTTGAGCGCAAGCGAAAATACCCAGCCACCCACCCACAGGCCATAGCACTAACCTCACACCTTTCCAAATTACTGGCCATCGAAATGCTGCCATTTAGGCTTGTGGAGACTGAGTCCTTCTGCAGCCTGATGGCAGCAGCTGTCCCTCGGTACGCAGTCCCCAGCCGCCACTACTTTTCCCGGTGTGCCGTCCCCGCCTTACACCACCATGTGTCCCGTAACATCACCCGTGCCCTGACCAACGCAGTTACTGGGAAGGTCCACTTAACGACTGACACATGGACAAGTGCTTGTGGCCAGGGACGCTACATTTCCCTGACGGCACACTGGGTGAATGTCGTGGAGGCTGGGAGCGACTCGGACCCTGGGATGGCACAGGTGCTACCCACACCGAGGATTGCGGGCCCTACCTCCATCAGGGTTTCCGCCAGCACCTACGTTATTGGCTCATCCTCCTCCTCCTCCGTTTCCACCTCCGAATTCTCTGCGCGCAGCGCCACTCACCCATCAGCTGGTAGCTGGAAGCAGTGTAGCACTGCAGTGGGGAAGCGTCAACAGGCCGTGCTGAAGTTGATCTGCCTTGGGGACAAACAGCACACGGCCTCAGAGCTGTTGCAGGGGATTAGTCACCAGACCGAGCAATGGCTCTCGCCACTCAACCTGCAACCAGGCATGGTTGTGTGTGATAATGGGCGTAACTTGGTGGCGGCTTTGGAGCTCGGCAAGCTCACACACGTACCATGCCTAGCGCATGTATTTAATTTAGTGGTTCAGCGATTTCTAAAAACCTACCCCAATTTGCATGATCTCTTGACGAAGGTGCGTCGCGTGTGTGCACATTTCCGTAAGTCATCTACAGCTTCAGCCGACCTGTTGAAGCTGCAGCAGCGCTTACAATTGCCAGCTCACCGGCTGCTGTGTGACGTGAGCACGCGCTGGAACTCCACCTTCCACATGTTGGCCCGGCTTTGTGAGCAGCAGAGGGCAGTAGTGAAGTACCAGCTGTTACACGGTAGTCGCCTCTCCGTTCAACTTCCTCTAATCAGAAGTGAGGAGTGGGAATGGATGTCAGACCTCTGTGAGGTTTTACGCAATTTTGAGGAATCGACACAGATGGTGAGCGGCGATAACGCTATTATCAGTGTAACCATCCCACTTCTGTGTCTACTGAAACGCTCGCTGCTCACAATTAAAACCGACGCTTTGCATGTGGAAGAGATGGAAATGGGGGAGGAAGAGCTTACACAAGGTGATAGCCAGAGCACCCTCACTTCGTCTTCTCAGCGACAATTGGAGGAGGTGGAGGAGGAGGAGGAGGAGGAGGAAGACACGGTTGCCTCCGCTACAGAGGGTAGCCATGGAACTTTATTTCCATCTCTTCAGCGTGGGTGGGCAGAAGAGGAGGAAGAGGATGAGGAGATTGAGAGTCATCCTCCTGGTGAGGACAGCGAAATCTTGCCTGTTGGTACTCTGGCACACATGGCTGACTTTATGTTAGGCTGCCTTTCCCGTGACCCACGCGTTATACGCATTTTAGACAACACGGATTACTGGGTGTTCACCCTTCTGGACCCCCGCTACAAAGAGAATTTCTCATCTCTCATTCCTCCGGTGGAGAGGACAAGCAAAATGGTGCAATACCAGAAGGTTCTTGTCGAAAAATTGCTCCAAAATTTTCCATCTGACAACGCTGGCGGCAGAGTACGTGCTACCTTGGCCAACCGAGAAGGGGAGAAAAGGGGAGCACACAGCAGTTCCGACAAAGGCAGGGCAACACTCTCCAAGGCGTGGGACACCTTCATGACACCCCGCCAGCACCCTCACCCTGATGCGCAGCCTAGTGTCACAAGGAGGGAAAAGTTTTGGAAGATGGTGAAGGAGTACGTAGCAGACCGTGTCAGCGTCCTCAATGATCCCTCTGTGCCTTACAACTACTGGGTGTCCAAGCTGGACACGTGGTATGAACTGGCACTCTACGCCTTGGAGGTGCTGGCCTGCCCTGCCGCCAGCGTTCTGTCTGAGCGGGTATTTAGTGCTGGTGGTGGCATCATAACAGATAAGCGTATCCGCCTTTCCACCGAAAATGCTGATAGGTTGACACTTATAAAAATGAACAAGGCCTGGATTTCCCCTGACTTCTCCACTCCACTGGAGGAAAGCCCCGGGGGAACATAAAGTCACTTTATATATGTTATTTACAATGATGGGAATACTCTGTATTCCCATTCACCCATTCCACCCAAAAAACGGGTATATGGTTGACTCTCTTCCATATGCCCAGTGATATAATTTTTATATAGGGCCAGCTCACCAGCGGGCCCAGTGATATAATTTTTATATAGGGCCAGCTCACCAGCGGGCCCTGTGATATAATTTTTATATAGGGCCAGCTCACCAGCGGGCGCAGTTTGACAATTTTTGTATAGGTCAGCTCACCAGCGGGCCTTCTCATATAATGTTTTATTGGGTCAGCTCTCTAGCGGGCCCTCTCATATAATGTTTTATAGCGTCAGCTCACTAGCGGGCCTTCGCATATAATGTTTAGGATGGTCAGCTCCGCAGCAGACCCTCACCCATAATGTTTTAGATGGTCGGCTCAGCGCACGTTTCCCTCTTAATCATGGCCCCAGTTCAGAAAAATCGAGGAAATTTTTGGGAGAATTTGTCTCTGCGCACGTTTCCCTCTTAATCATGGCCTCAGTTCAAAAAAATCGAGGAAATTTTTGGGAGAATTTGCCTCTGCGCACGTTTCCCTCTTAATCATGGCCTCAGTTCAGAAAAATCGAGGAAATTTTTGGGAGAATTTGCCTCTGCGCACGTTTCCCTCTTAATCATGGCCCCAGTTCAGAAAAATCGAGGAAATTTTTTGCAGAATTTGCAGATGATATACAAGTAAATATACAGCAAATACTGTTTGGTAACAATTTTTCGCCTAAAGTCGTTTTTATCTTCCTTTTTGTGTGTTTTACGGTCAGTCTGTAAAAATGGCGTACTACGGGCGAAAGATCGTTCCCAGCAGCGATGTTGGAGTCCAAGATGCATCCAGACATCCTCCCTATGCTGTCCCTGAACCATTTCTGTGGTGTTTCCATCATTTTCTGCCCTTTTCCTACGGACCAGGCACCCTCCCCTCATCAGAGCAGGAGGTGCCTGGTGTAATGCTCGAGTCCTCCCATTGACTTCAATGGGGCTCGGGTGCTCGGCCGAGCACTCGAGCCTCCGGGGGCGCTCGGTCAGAGCACCCGAACACCCGAGCATTGGGGTGCTCGATCATCACTAATCCTGAGTATACAATATCTTTTACTAGAGAAAACTAAAGGACGGTGCTACAGGGAAGATAAGGACATACAAAAAGAAGAATTCAAAAGAACCCTGCCGTACTAGAACTCAATCTCTAATATAGATATTCTCTAGGGAAAATTACCTCATGGAATACAGTGTCACATATTAATCTTAACTATTGTATTAATGCAACTAGAACATGCACAGGTCTATATCAAAGGTGTTCTTAATTAACCACAACCATTGTGGGGTGCACCCAAGACCTAAGCAAACATACAAAAACAAAACACCTATAGAGCAAGTTATAAAAACTAAACTCCACAAGATAAAGAGGTCCACTCATTGAGGCACTCAGAATACCCAAATAATAATCATTATGATTATTATTTGGGTATTCTGAGTGCCTCAATGAGTGGACAGCTTTATCTTGTGGAGTTTAGTTTTTATAACTTGCTCTATAGGTGTTTTGTTTTTACATATTAATCTTAAAACTTAACTTTTATTAAATAATAACTTGACTCAGTGCGAATTAAAAATGTATAAGCAGTGCTTGATGAGACTTGTGATGTACAACCGGGGCTTTTTCTGGTTTGCCTTGTAGGGATACTATATCACTTTAAATTGTAGGGAGGGAGTTCTGATCAATACCAATTTAATAAAGGACTATCCAAAATCCTCAACCCACCTTATATTGGTGATACAGGGTTAAATAACTTGCCAATCCCTAATTCTAATAATATCAATATCTATATAAGCAGTAATTTCTTGCCAACTCATCTAAACTAGATAGATAGTGTCATGTGTGATCAAGTAAATGATGGCAATGGTAACAATGATGAAATGAAACCAAGACTATTAATCCTCCTAATTGTTAGGGCACACATAGGGCCATATGTTCAAAGAAGTAACAAAATAGCTTTTGTCGTTTGTAACGAATTTTCAAAGTATAGTGTCGTTGGGATCATTAATATTTTCAGAGAGTGTCGGTTGTGATTGGAAATATGTCGATTGTCCTGACTGAAATTGTCGTATGGAACGACAAAAAAATGTCTTAACTAAAGACAAAAATGTCTTAAAAAATGTCTTAACAACAAAAATGTCTTTAAAAATGTCTTAACTAAAGACAAAAATGTCTTAACTAAAGACAAAAATTCTCCCATTCAGAACACATTCCCTCCACTTTTTTCTTAACGTACAAATTTTGTCTTTTGAAAGACTTTTTTTTGTCGTTAGTTACGACAAATTTTCTTTTCCTCTATACGACAGTGGAGAATAGTTTAGCCACACCCTAACCACGCCCCTTTGCCCGTCAGTTCTGGAGTTGTGTCGTACACAACGGACATTACTAGTTTTTTGTCGTATACTCTATAGAAAATATGGCGTTCATGCATTCAATTACTTATTTTTGTCTTTCATACGACATTTTTTTGCCGTTATCTCTTTGAACATACGGCCCATAGTCTATCTACAGAACAGGCATATTTAAAATAACCTAATAGCAAGTTTTAAGATTAATATGTGACACTATATTCCATGAGGTAATTTACCCTAGAGAATATATCTATTAGAGATTGAGTGCTAGTACGACAAGGTTCTTTTGAATTTTTCTTTTTGTATGTCCTAACTACAGGGCTAGACAGTTGTTGGACCTCCAACTGTTGTGAACAACAACTCCCATCAACCTTCAAACATCCATTGCCTGGTGGTTTATGTGTGCTTCCATGACTACCACTGCAGCGTCACACATAGGGCCATATGTTCAAAGAAGTAGCGAAATAGCTTTTGTCGTTTGTAACGACTTTTCAAAGTACTGTGTCGTTGGGATCATTAATATTTTCAGAGAGTGTCGGTTGTGATCAGAAATATGTTGTTTGTCCTGACTGAAATTGTCGTATGTAACGACAAAAAATGTCTTAACTAACGACAAAAATGTCTTTAAAAATGTCTTAACTAACGACAAAAATGTCTTAACTAATGACAAAAATGTCTTAACTAAAGACAAAAATTCTCACATTCAGAACTTCTCACTCCCTCCACTTTTTTCTTAACGTACAAATTTTGTCTTTTACAAGACTTTTTTTTGTCGTTAGTAATGACAAATTTTCTTTTCCTCTATACGACAGTGGAGAATACTTTAGCCACGCCCTTGCCACGCCCCCTTTGACCACAATTCTGGGGTTGTGTCGTACATAACGGACATTACTAGTTTTTTGTCGCACACTCTATAGAAAGTATGTCGTTCCGTGCATACAATGACTTATTTTTGTCTTTTATACAACATTTTTTTGTCGTTATCATTTTGAACATAGGGCCCATAGTTGTCGGTGCTATAAGGGACTTACTAGCTCAAAACCCCAAGCCTATGCTGTTATATCAGGGGTTAAGAGGGTATGAAGAAGCCATGACCAACGGTAATAAAAATGTTGACTCGAGGTGCCAGAGAAAAAGACAATCCGCTTCTCTCAGATGCGAAATACAGAACAACGACAAGAAGAAATGCTGAGATTCAGTGCTGAACGTCTTTTGTCCTGCGCTACTCAGCACATAGTAGACCCGTTAAGTCTCAAAGGTAGCCTTGACTTTTGTAAGTCAGTAGTGATTTTAGTACATAACCTTTAATAAGAAAATCTGTTTAAAACAATATAGTATCACTCATCTTTTCTCCCAAAATCTCCACAATTGTCATGTCTTCCCCTTCTACTTAATGCAGCAAAATCACTTATCCCCTTAAAGGGATAGTAATACTTCGTTTTAACTTTATTTTATTTTGTAGGCATTAAAAAAACATGAAGAACGATATAAGTCTTATCTCTCAGACCTTTATGGTTTATGAGATATTCACAAGCAAAGTTCCCCTCCCGCCCCTTTTACCTAGTGTAAGCCATCTCTTCTCAGATGTGGAATCCAGTCCATAGACCAGACAGATAACAGAAGCGGACAATCTTCTTCCTATGAGAACAATGAAAGCCCTGCCCCCCTTGACAAGTTTTTCAGGTTTTTCTGTTATCTTAATTGAAGATTGTCCCTCTCTGCAGTCTACCTGGGCACCTCCCTTCTGATCTGGCTGAACAGTGTTACATCAGTAAAAGGGACGGGAGGGGGACACTTTGCTTGTGAATATCTCTTACACCATAAAGGTTTGGGAGATAAGACTTATATCATTATTCATGTTTTTTTAATGCCTACAAAATAAAATAAAGTTAAAACGAAGTATTACTATCCCTTTAAAGGGATAGTAATACTTGCAAATGACTCATCCCCATATTGTAGCTTTGGTAAAAAGAAACTTATTGCCCTCAGTGTCATCTCTCAGACCCTTATGGTTTGAGAGATGATAGCGCTCAAAGTTCCCCCCTCCCTCCTCCTTCCCTGACTGAACGCTGACTGCAGGGGAAGCTGTCGTACGACAGTCTAATGTGCATCAGGCGGCTCTGCAGCTGAGCCGAGATTACGTTTATAAAAAACAATTCACTGAAATGGTCTTCTACGTGTGATTGGTTTGCAAGCACACGTAGAAGACCATTTTAGTGAAAGATTTCATTTTCATAAACGCGATCTCGGCTCAGCTGCAGAGCCGCCTGATGCAAGTAATACCGGATATCCCTGCAGTCAGCGTTCAGTCAGGGAAGGGGGAGGGAGGGGGAACTTTGAGCGCTATCATCTCTCACACCATAAGGGTTTGAGAGATGACACTGAGGGCAATAAGTTTCTTTTTAACAAAGCTACAATATGGGGATTAGTAATTTGCAAGTATTACTATCCCTTTAAATTGGAAGTCATCAAGTAGTCCTACAATAACTCACTGGCACTCCGTTGTCAACAATTATTTACGCATAGAAAACTGTTGGGCCAAGACTACACACACTCTCCCCCTTTATTTCAGTAAATGGAATCTTTGGTTTAATGTAAATCCTTTGAACGATAATTAGGCCCCGGACATTGGACATGGAATAGTCATCATGTTCTATCTTCTGTTATTTATTATTGTGGCTTCTTCATTGAATAGCTGCTTTTTGAGTTGAGTGGGTTGGGGCGCATGCACGTGTGCTATATAACCTCAAGGTATATATATTTTTCTGCACCGTGATCACGGCCCTACTTTGCCAAGACTTTGGCTTTTTATGAAAACACATATTTTACAGCGCTGCGGAATTAGTTGGCGCTATATAAATAAAGAATAATAATAATAATAATACAGAGCATTTCCTGCTGAATAAAGCAAGATCACTCCCATCACTGTCAGATGTTTTATTCAAAATTTATAGAAGTTTAAATAATCAGGAAGTGATTTTACTGTGTTTACTTCCTGATAGTTCTAACTGACAGGAAGTGACTTTACCATGTTTACTTCCTGATAGTCCTGACAGGAAGTGAATTTACTGTGTTTACTTCCTGATAGTTCTGACAGGAAGTGAATTTACTGTGTTTACTTCCTGATAGTTCTAATTGACAGGAAGTGACTGGCAGTTTCTATCACATTCTATTAGGGTTGCCACCTTTTCTAAAAAAAAATACCGGCCATGGCATTCCCTCCATAAACTTAACATTGGACACAAGCCAATTTTTTACCGGCCTGCCGGTAAAATACCGGCCGGGTGGCAACACTACATTCTATGGAGAACTGTATGTCTCTGACTTTTCTGACTTTCCTCTCCATTACAATCTAACAGGAAATTTAATTAGAATATGACCACTAGAGGGCACTGCTAATATAAAAAAATATGGGTTTAAACTGTAATAACTCTGGAAATATAAATCTCTCGGCAGTGGGAGTACCCTTATCTTACTCAATAGGAAAATCCCTACAATATATATTTTTTCATAAAAAAAAGTTTACTGCTCCTTTAAAAACAAAGGACAAGATGTTCAGAAGGTGGTGGTAACTGATATTGTCTGGATTCAGAATAAAAAAGTTCTGACGACATGGTCCGTCAATTCTCAGACATGCTCCCGCCATTTTTGCATCCAATTCTGCCATCTCCATCAAAGTGATCAAAAAGGACTTCAGTGCTTGTAAACCTATGGATTGTAATATGCTGGTATAGAGGGACTCTGTATCCAGACTCAGAAAATAATATCTCACAGATATATAGATTATCTCCTGTTTGTGTGGGAGGGAGGAAGGGATGAAGTGTCATTTTTTGTTCATCATCTATGCTGACAACTTAAGGTTCACTTATGAGTTTGATGAAACATGCATAAGTTATCTTGATCCGGCTCTATTCTCTGATGTGAATAATAGTTCAGTTTATACCAGTTTCTATACCAAACCTGTTATTGGTAATAGTTTATTGCCTACTTCTTCATATCATCCCACACATATTGTCAAGAATATACTTAAAGGGATAGTAATACTTCGTTTTAACTTTATTTTATTTTGCAGGCATTAAAAAAACATGAAGAATGATATAAGTCTTATCTCTCAAACCTTTATGGTTTGAGAGATATTCACAAGCAAAGTTTCCCCTCCCGCCCCTTTTACCTAGTGTAAGCCATCTCTTCTCAGATGTGGAATCCAGTCCATAGACCAGACAGATAACAGAAGGAGACAATCTTCTTCCTATGAAAACAATGAAAGCCCTGCCCCCCTTGACATGTTTTTCAGGTTTTTCCCTTATCTTAATTGAAGATTGTCCCTCTCTGCAGTCTACCAGGGCACCTCCCTTCTGATCTGGCTGAGCAGTGTTACATCAGTAAAAGGGGAGGGAGGGGGACACTTTGTTTGTGAATATATCTTAAACCATAAAGGTTTGAGAGATAAGACTTATATCATTCTTCATGTTTTTTTAATGCCTACAAAATAAAATAAAGTTAAAACGAAGTATTACTATCCCTTTAAGGGTCAGTTTCTCCGTAACTGCTCCTCTCTTGAGGTGTTTGAGATTGAGGCACAAACTTTGAGTGAGCGTTTTCTCGGTAGGGGCTAGGCACCTTATGAGATAGATGATGCTTATAACTTTGCCAGTAGTCAGAATCAGTGGCGTAACTGGGCTGGCACCCTCAATCTCCCTCCGTCTCTCTAGTAATGTAGAGCGCTTGGAGATGACATCATCTCCCAGCACTCTGCATTACAGAAGAGGGCCGTGCGGGAACACAATGCGCCAGCCTGTCTCTCCTGCCACTCCACTGGACCATCAGGGACTGGGAGATAGGAGATGGGGGCATTGTGGAGGGCCCGGGGGCCAATGGGGTGGTGGGGGCCATGGCACTAATTGCACCAGTGCCCGGAGGGTTCTTGTTATGCCTCTGGTCAGAATAGAGATGCTTTGGTGTCCCGAGCTAAAGAAACCCTACATGAGGGAAAGGCTGTTCAAAAAAATACGGTTTATTACCCAGTACAGTAAGCAGTTTCATCAGATTCGTAGGATTATGGAGTCTTTGTTGCCTGTGTTGTATACATGTGACAAACTTTCATTGATATTATCCCATGGTTACCAGTTTGTTGTGAAAAGGGCAATCAGGTCTCTAAGAGTCAGTTTGTTTCTGTTAAATCTACACCCTCATGGCTGAGGCAAGTGGGTTGTTTCAAATGTGGAGAGCATGTATGTAGAGTTTGTTCACATGTTATAGTAACAACTACTTTTATGTCCACCATTGTTGGAGATGTACATCACATTGGTGTTAATTGTAACACCAAGGGAGCTATTTGTTTGCATGTGGAGGCTGTCAAATTCAGTTTGTGGCCCATACAGTCCAACCCTGAAAGAAAGGTTGCGGGAGCATCTCCTCAAGGTGGATGTGGGGAGCAGAGATTCAGCTATGTCCAGACATATTGTACATAAACACAATGGATATCTTTATTGATCAAATTTATCGATATTGAAAGGGTTCATGTTCCCACCTGAGGAGGTAGTATTATCAATTTGATATCCTAAAGCAGTGGTTCTCAACTCCAGTCCTCTGGACCCACTAACAGGCCAGGATTTGATGATTCCCTTGTTAGAACACAAGTGAGTTAATCAATGTGAATGAGCCTCTGATCACCACACCTGTGCTCTAGCAGAGAAATTCCTAAGTCCTGGCCTGTTAGTGGGTCCCGAGGACCGGAGTTGAGAACCACTGTCCTATAGAGAGGCCTACTGGATCTTCAAATTGGATACTAGTATAACGAAAGGTTTAAACTCAAAGTGGGAAATTAGTCATATTGTCTAATATCTTATAGAACTCTGGTTAAACAATTGTATTCTATCTTGTTTGGTCCCTTGATGTTTCTGTAATATATACTTCATTACACACATGTTGCACTTTTGTTATTAACCAGTCAGGGTAGTTAATTGCTCTGGAGAAGATTTTAAATATCTATTACAATTGTAAAGTGATAGTCTATGAGTAAGCACCTTAAGAGTGTGAAACTCGTTAGATAAGTGGAGTATGCTTGTCTTTCTCCAATGTGAATCTACCTTTTAATGTATCCTCAAACAAAAGATTTGAATTTTGATGAGTACCTAGATTATTGCTGTATTACCACTGCAGTGTGACAAGGCTGGGTGTCAGTATGTACAGTTCTATGGCTACCATGGGACAACGCTGAGGTAGTCAAGTATGTCTGGTGAGTGGTACAAGGCTTGAGGGTCAGTAAATATGTGTGGTGCACAGTATTTGTGTATCTATTGTACCAGTGAAGTGGGACAAGGCTGGGAGTGAGTATGTGTGGTTATATGGCTACCAGTGCAGTTTGAGAAGGCTGGGGGTCAGTATGTATGGTTCTATGGCTACCAGTACAGTGTGACAATGTTGAAAGTCAGCATGTATGTTTCTATGGCCACCAGTACAGTTGGACAAGGCTGGGAGTCAGTATGTGTGGTTATATGGTTACCAGAGCAATGGGACTAGTCAATGGGTCAGTAAATGTGGTTCTGTTGCTACCAGTACAGTGATACAAGTCTGGGGTCAGTATGTTTGGATCCATGGATACTGTGGGACAAGACCAGGGGGTCTCTATGTGTGGGTCTGTGATAACCGTGGGACAAGACTGAGGGGTCAGTATGTGGGGCTCTATGGCTACCAGTACAGTGGCACAAGACTGGGAGGCTAATATGTGTGGGTTTTGTGGCTACCATTGGGACAAGATGGGGGATTTGTAGGTGTGGTTCTATAGCTACCAGTACAGTGAGACAAGTCTGTGGGGTCAGTATGTGTGACTTTATGGTTACCAGTGCAGTGCTACAAGGCTGAGGGGGTCAGTATTTGTGTTTCTGTGGCTACCAGGGCAGTGAACAAGACTGATGGTCAGTATGTGTGGTTCTATGGCTAACAGTGCAGTGGATAAGGCTGGGGGTCAGTATGTGTGGTTCTATCGAGGCCAGTGTAGTGGACAAGTTGGGGTGAGGGGGGCAGTATGCATATTCTATAGATACCAGTCGGACAAGGTTGGGGGGTGGTCCATGCTTTAAGCAACTTTCTCTCTCTCTCTCTCTCTCTCTCTCTCTCACAGATTGACACTGTTTGAAAGATCTACAACATAAAGCAATGCACTCGAGACCTCTCTGGTAACCACATGGTTAAAGCACAATTTAAATGAATGGGAAGTTTTATCAAGTATAAAAGTTCCACTTTGTCTTTACATAGATGCCTATTGTCTTTACAGGATCAATGAAACAATATTACATTGTGTTTCACTAGTACTGGACTTTCTGCCTTTACACATTTTAACCCCTTAACGACCCTTGATGGTCATAGTATGTCTTGGGTCGATCTGAGTTAATGACCCATGACATACTATGATCATCACGGAATTCCGGGCTCCCCCCGTGGCTGCACGCCGTTCGGGGAGTCCAGAATCCGAATAAAAAAAATAAAAAATGCTCCATGGTCCTTTAGTGATCGCAACGCGCCCACTCAGCCGGTCAGTAAGGGATTCATTTGCAAAGAGGAATAATATCCCTTCTATAGCCAGTAAAAGCACAAAACAAAAACAAGAGAGAGATAAAATCCAAACTTAGTGTACTAATTCTAATAATAAAAGTGTTAAAAACAAAAGTCAATCATTTCACTCACATTTTTGCCCATCTTACGGGTGGAGAAGAGATCCAGTTGCAGGCAGAAGAGGAACCATTTCCACTTCCTTTGACCCACTGCTACACACCATCACTATTTGGGACACCCCTGGTGCCAGCTGCCATCTCTCCCTGGTACCAGTTATCACCTACTCTCCTTGGTACCAGTCGCCTTCTCTCCCTGGTCTGCCTCGTAGTTAGGACAGTATCACGGTGCCCGTGCTATTGCTGGTGACATTCTGACAGTGCTACTTCCTGATGCCTTTTTATTGGTTGGTGTGGCTTTGCTCCGCCCAGTACTAGCCCTTAAGTGCTGAGCCCTGTCACTTCTCCTGTTCCCTTTCGTGGTGTTCCTGTTGCTAAGCGCTTGCTCCAGTATTTTGTGTGTTTCCTGTGTATGACCTGGACTGCCTGACTACTCTGCCTGTATACGTTCCTGGTCTGTGTACCAACCTGGTCTGGCTGTCGTTCCTCCTCTGTGTACCGACCCGGATTGGCTGACCTTCTTGCTCTGTGTACCGACCCGGCCTGGCTGACGTTCCTGCTCTGTGTACTGACCCGGATTGGCTGACGTTCCTGCTCTGTGTACCGACCCGGCCTGGCTGATGTTCCTGCTCTGTGTACCGACTCGGATTTGCTGATGTTCCTGCTTTCTGTACCAACCCGGCCCGGCTGACGTTCCAGCTCTGTGTACCGAACCGGTTTTGGTGGACCTTCCTGCTCCATATATCGCTCAGGTCTGGCCCACTGCTTCATCCGGTACCCGCTTAACGGCTGCCATCCATTGTCCTCTCTGTCTACAGATCCTCTGTTGCCTTGTTGCTGCTCAGGCAGCCTTGTTATTGTGACCCGGTCACCTATTGTGTCTCGTGATCCGACACCCCGGTGCTGTAGATCCATCCGGTTGCACCGCTTTACGCTTGACCTTTTACTGCTACAAGCTGAGGTTGGTCTATTCCTTGGCGCCTCAGGCTGTTCTCACTATCTGGCAGTCGACTCCAGGTCTGAGCGTTCATTAACCCCTTGGGGGTTGGTGCCATTATCATCGGGTCACAGTTGGGCGTTACTCTGTGCCTACAGTTGCAGTCCTCCATTACTACTCCGGCAGTCTACCGCTTGTCCTGGGCCTCCGTTTACTCCTGTGGCCTTAGTGGCTATTGTGTGACTCTCTGCGTAGTGAGTGTCCTGTGGGCCTCACGCTATTAGGGCCTGTCTGTCCTCCTGGCCTAATAACAACCATTTCACTGCTGTCTCGTTTGGGAATCACAGGAACTATACCTGACCTGTGTCAGTATTATATTATTGCTGTTATATATATTTATATACTGGACCCGTGTGGGTACTGATTACTGTAACCTGACCTGTGTCAGTACTATATTGTACATATATTACTGGACCCGCGAGGGTTATTCTTTTTCTGTGTTTTTTTCAATAAAACTGTGTTTTATCTAAACCTACTGTGTCTGAGTGTCCATAAAACTGTGACAGACAGTGCCCGGGTTGCCTCCCAAGATCCCCCCCATCTGTTCCATTGACTCCTGCCAGCTGTGGGGTTTGAGAGCCAAAAACACTGAAAGAAGCACAAAAAATACCCCAAAATCTCACGTGTCTGTGATCTGAAATCTTGTGAATTGCCTCCATTTGCCCAGAAAGACTATAACCACAAAGGGAAATAAGATGGGACCTCTTATGTTCACAAAGCCCAAGATGGGCAAAACGTGAGTGAAATGATTGACTTTTATTTTTAACACTTTTATCATTAAAATGACTACACTTAGTCTGGATTTTATCTCTCTATTGTTTTTGTTTTGTTTTGTGCGTTTACTGGCTATAGATTGCTCTCCTGGGCGTACAAGCACACCAAACGTTTCAGCGGCATCTGGCAAATACTAGAGGTTTATAGGATTCATCTTCATCATATCATCATCCATCATCCATTATTCATTCATCATTCCATCTTTTTATGGTTTGTCATCCATCATATCATTCATCATTCATCGCTTTTCATTCCATTCTGCTATTGAACATCTCATCATCATCTACTGTTGCATCCAACTAAAGTACTGTGCATTAAGAGGCTTATGCCCCATATATATATATATAATTTTAGGGGCTGTTTTCAGTCTTTATCACATTATAAGAACTTTACTTATTTATTGGATAGTTTTGGACTACATGTGGTATTAGCTTCATCATTTTGCGCTCGCTTTTGTGAGTTTGTTGGAATAATATCCCTACTTATCTTACTATGGCAACAAAATCCTAATGTCCCTATAAATGTTTCCCTTGCTCCTTGATTCAAGAGATAACATCCTCTGGATGCTACGTCCATTGGAGGAGAACTTAATAGCCGTTGGCAGGCCCACATGACACAAACACCACCCATTACTCATGGTAATCTTAAACCAGTCATATGAACCCTTTGTAAACGTAACACTTTAAAGACGTAGTATTCTTAACCTTTCAAGGACTTTCCGATCCTTGAAGGCTTAACCTCTTGAGTGATACAAAAATATCCTATATAATAATTTGCTAAAATGTGTGTAACGACAAAGTCATGCACAGTAGAGACTGCCCACGCCGCGGCTGATACAGAGCTGGACGCTCCTTCAGAGCATTCAGCTCTGTATCAGCTGTGGCGCGGGCAGTCTCTACTGCGTATGACTGCCCCGTAACCGGCTGGCAGTGGCACTGTGGCCCGTGTAATGGACTCTTCTACTAGTATATCATAATTCACACACTAAGATATAACACAATATATTAGTGCAGCAATATATAAACACCACCGAGACAGTATTACAAATATGCAAAAATTACCAAAAATATCTCAGGATGAAACGCGTTAGAGTAGACAATATTTTTCCATTTTATCAGACTCACATGTATTAAAAAGTCAATTGTGGACAATAAAAAACATAAGTGAATCCAGACCATAGCTTTGTGAGCCGCTAGAAGACATGCAAGTGTAAAATGCCTATTTTGGGATTTATGTGAACACCTGAAGTCGACTGAATGCTTCCTGCTGTGGGATTCGGTGGAAAGATCAGTCCAGAGCTAATGACTTCATTTATGGACACTGAGTTGTCCGAGATGTACTTATAGCAGACTAATAGTATTGACTTGCATGAATGCTTACAAATAGGTAAATATCACCTGTTTCCCCTTTTAAAGGGATAGTAATACTTCATTATTAGTATCCCCCATGTTGTAGCCCTTAAAATTCTGAATTCAATGATACCTTTATGGTTTGAGAGATATCCACTTTCAAAGTTCCCTCTTTTAGGATTTTCCCCCTGAAGTCATCATTCTATCTGAGAGGTGGGGAATCCGGTCAGTGAGCAAGCGGCGGCTCTGCAGCAGTGCTGAGATCACGTTATAGAAACAGAAATCCTTCACTGAAATGGTCTTCTACATGTGCTTGGTTTGCAAGCACACGTAGAAGACCATTTTAGTGAAGAATTTCTGTTTCTATAACGAGATTTCAGTACTGTTGCTGAGCTGCCGCCGGTCCTGGAACCGGAATCCCCTGCATTCAGACAGAATGATGACTTCAGGGGAGAGGGAACTTTGAAAGCGGATATCTCTCAAACCATAAAGGTTTGGGAGATGCCGCTGGTATCATTGAATGCAGAAGTTTAAGGGCTACAACATGGGGGATAGTAATAATGAAGTATTACTATCCCTTTAAATTGATAGTAATGTTTCACAATAAAAGTAGCTCCAATTAATCTTCATAGTATTTGGGCCATGGAGAGTGTTATTTCAATACTGTCAGAGTTGTAGTACAAGAGTAATTGAATGATAAAGTATCCCCCTCCCGCCCCTTTTACTGATGTAACACTGCTCACCTCAGAGTATCAAGACTGTCCGTATGGATCGCAGAGAGGGACAATCTTCAGTGATCATAAGGGAAAAACCTGAAAAACCTATCAAGGGGGCAGGGTTTTCCTTATGATCACAGTAAGAAGATTGTCCCTTGCTGTGACCTGTCCGTTCATGTGACCAGATTCCACATCTGAGGTGAGCAGTGTTACACTAGGTAAAGGGGACGGGAGGGGGATACTTTATCATTCAATTACTCTTGTACTACAACTCTGACAGAATTGAAATAACACTCTCCATGGCCCAAATACTATGAAGATTAATTGGAGCTGCTTTTATTTTAAAACATTACTATCCCTTTAAATATTTATTAAAACGTACTTCACTATATTTTCTTTATTTCTTTCCTTTGAGGTCCTTGGAATGAAAAAAAGATTTTCTAAGATGTCTACATTAACACTTTTTCTTTTTATATATTTTTAATATGCATATA
>CM074718.1:12558574-12647721 GCA_037306005.1 Rhinophrynus dorsalis
ATATAGGAAAATTAAGTTCTCTGGTCCCTCCCCTTTCTGCTTGACGAGCTGTAAAGCTGTCAGAAGCAGATTCTGGTCACTTGACCAGATGTGTCTCTTCAGCAGCACCGATATAACGATATCTAAAGATAAATACTTAATTTGGAATGGTCTACAAAGTGTGCCTGGATTGCAAGCACACTTTGTAGACCGTTCCAATGAAGTATTTATTTCTAAATAGCATGATTTCCACTCTGCTGAAGAGCCTCTGTCTGGTCAAATGAGTGGAATCTGCAGCTGTCAGCTAGATGGCAGACTTGAGTACAACAGCCAGGAAAAGGTAACTTTAGCAAGTTATATCTCTCATACCATAAATGTTTGAGAGATAAGACTTACATTGATAGTAACCTTTTTTAATGTCTACAATATTAAATCAACTTAAAATGAACCATTACTGTCCCTTTAAGGGACAAAGGCAACTGCAACACAACGATTTGTAATGTGTTGCTCACCACAATAGTCCTTATAGGGTTAGGCAGACTAATGAACTCTACTTGCTTCACACCAGTAGCTGTCATGTCTGCCCCCATGGACTGACACACAGAACTAATTGAAGATGATATCACTTGAACAAACTCACAAGGCCATTAGGATCTTTTGGGTATAGCAAGGAAAGGGGGTGCTTATTCTTAAAAATTTTTACTTCTCTTTTTAAGGATCGGGGGTTTTCAAAGCATTACTCAGCAAATCTTTGCCCACCGCTGTGGTCCTTAAATAATAGACGTTAGTTATTAGTTAGCTAATAGAAGGCTAGTCAATGTTTTAAACCTCTAGCTTTTGGGGACTACAATATGTTTTTACATTTCATTTCTGTATCTGTTTTATGTTAGTTGACATTTCGCCTTTTCTATGGCCGTCCTCTTTTACGGAAGTGATGCTGCTATATCCATGATTGAAGAGCATCATCCGATGAATAGACAGCAATGGGAATACAACACCAGAAAGTGCCACAAACCTCATGCATGCAATTCTGGGACAGAACTAACTGCACTACAGGGAACAAGTACAACTACCATTGATTTTTTGCAACTCAGGACTCAGGAGGACATTTGACAGTGTCTACTGGCCAACATGACCTGCTGGAATTAGGCCAGTAGGGTATTTATATTTTTTTCTCAGGGCTTGTGTTTTGAAAAAAAAAATAAATAAAAGAAAAAAAAAAAGTCCTACAAAAAAATAAACAATTTTTGGGGGTTTTGTTTTGAACAAGCCAAAGTCCTACAAATCAGTGTTTCCTTAGGGCTTGTGCCAAACAAGCTTAAGTCCTACAAATCAATGTTTCTTCAGGGCTTGGGCCTCTAATAAGTCTAAGTCCTACAAAGGCCTCTAACAACAAATCAAACAAATCATCCTCTACAACATACTCTATCAAGTCAAGTATCAGTCCACCCCAGCGGCAGCTTATGTCAGGGGGTTCCTGTCTCTGTCACTTTAAATACAAATGTCTTATTATTTTTTTATTAACTGTCCCCCCAATAGCAGTCAAGAACCCCCCAAAACAAATTCCCTGTTCAAATGATTCATTCATTCACCAACACAGGCACCCTCCTCAGACCCTTTTATACCAAGTCTTATGGTTTTTATTTTATTTTATTCAGGATTTATTTTTTATTAAGTGCCCCCCAATCCCAGAAAACAACCCCCCAAAAATCACCCCCTGTTCAAATGATTCTTTCCCCACACCCCACCAACACAGGCACCCTCATGTCCCTTTTATACTGTGCCTTTGATAAATAAAATATTATTTGTAATGTGTTGTGTGTAACTTCTATGTTCCCATTGATTTCAACAGGCGAACAAAGCGGAAGATCAGCACTTTTCGACGGAAATTTTTCGCCAAGTGGAAAGTGCTGTTTTTCCCCAATTTCAGTTTGAGGCAGAAAGTTTCACCTATCCCTAATTATAGACTACAGGAGAAATGTACTAAGGTGTGATAAAGAGGTGATAACTTCTCCAGTGAGATAAACTCTCCAGTTCCTATGTTATTCTATGGGAGATATTTAGTTATAGACTACAGGGGAGATGTACTAAGGTGTGATAAAGAGGAGATAACTTCTCCAGTGAGATAAACTATCCAGTTCCTATGTTATTCTGTGGTAGAGATTTAGTTGTAGACTACAGGGGGAGATGTACTAAGGTGTGATAAAGAGAAGATAACTTCTCCAGTGAGATAAACTCTCCAGTTCCTATGTTATTCTATGGGAGATCTTTAGTTATAGACTACAGGGGGAGATGTACTGAGGTGTGATAAAGAGGAGATAACTTCTCCAGTGAGATAAACTCTCCAGTTCCTATGTTATTCTATTGTAGAGATTTAGTTATAGACTACAGGGGAGATGTACTAAGGTGTGATAAAGAGGAGATACCTTCTCCAGTGAGATAAACTCTCCAGTTCCTATGTTATTCTATGGGAGATATTTAGTTATAGACTACAGGGGAGATGTACTAAGGTGTGATAAAGAGGAGATAACTTCTCCAGTGAGATAAACTCTCCAGTTCCTATGTTATTCTATGGGAGATATTTAGTTATAGACTACAGGGGAGATGTACTAAGGGGTGATAAAGAGGAGATAACTTCTCCAGTGAGATAAACTCTCCAGTTCCTATGTTATTCTATGGGAGAGATTTAGTTATAGACTACAGGAGAGATGTACTAAGGTGTGATAAAGAGGAGATAACTTCTCCAGTGTGATAAACTCTCCAGTTCCTATGTTATTCTATGGGAGATATTTAGTTATAGACTACAGGGGGAGATGTACTGAGGTGTGATAAAGAGGAGATAACTTCTCCAGTGAGATATATTTTGGGAAACCAATCCACATGTATTCAGAGGTATAATTTTCTTTTAACCCATTTGCATTCTAGCGGGTTATGCAACACATTGTGAAGGAAAGCATTGAAAGCACTCTGGCACTGAAAGAGTTAAACAAGTTTGGTGCATAGTATCCCAGCAGTGGAATGCCGTACAGTATGTATGTTTTCATAATACATGTTTAGTAACCTTTTAACCCTCCTTAAAGGAGAACTAACACCTCTTCATAATAACCTTCTAATCACCCCCCACCACACACACACTTTTCTGCATAAATTAAAATGATTTGGTTTGGGCGGTGTTATCTGTACATGGATTGAGAACTGGTTAAATGATAGATGGCAGACAATTGTTGTAAATGGAACCTTTTCAAATTGGTTAAGGTTATAAGTGGGGTGCCGCAGGGTTCAGTCCTCGGCCCAATGCTTTTTAATTTGTTTATTAATGATCTAGAATTGGTAATTGAAAGTAGCGTCTCAATCTTTGCTGATGACACTAAGCTGTGTAAGGAAATACATACAGAGCTGGATGTTTTTTCTCTGCAGAAGGATTTAGATAAACTGAGTGAATGGGCAGAAAAGTGGGAGATGTCATTTATTGTAGATAAATGTAAGGTTATGCATTTGGGCTGTAGAAACAAACTTGCTACATATACTCTAAATGGGAAACAACTTGGGGAATCCTCATTAGTGAAAGATTTAGGAGAACTGATAGACAATAGACTTCACAGCAGTGTGCAGAGTCACTCAGCTGCTGCAAGAGCAAATAGAGTACTAGCCTGCATAAAAAGAGGTGTAGAAGCAAGGGATGGGAATATTATCCTACCTCTGTATAAATCCTTGGTTAGGCCTCATCTACAATATGGGGTACAATTTTGGGCACCAGGCCTTGAACAAGACTTTATTGAAATGGAAATAGTGCAAAGACGTGCAACAAAACTGATAAAGGGATTGGAGGATCTGAGTTATAAGAGAGACTAGCCAAACTGGGTTTGTTTACATTAGAAAAGAGACATCTAAGAGGTGATATGATTACCATTTACACTTATATTCAAGGTCAATACAAAGAACTATCCAATGAATTATTTACACAAAGAGCTGAGCTAAGGAGAAGAGGTTATAAATTAAGACAGAGGAAAGGTGATTTAATCTAAAACAAAGTCAGGATTTTTTTTACAGTAAGGGCAGTAAAGTTATGGAAATCTTTGCCCCGGGATCCTGTGTTTGCAGATAATATAACTGCCGTCTAAAAAGCAATGGATGCCTATCTAGCACAGAACAATATTGAGAATTGACAGTTGGCTTCAATGCAGATAGGTTGTTGATCCAGGGAAATATCTGACTGCCATTCAGAGTCAGGAAGGGATTTTTTTTACCCACTTGGGGCTAAACTGGGAAATAGCTTCAAAGTATTTTTTTAGCGTTCCTCTGAATCAACAGGGGTGATTTGGCATGGGCTGGACTTGATGGACGTATGTCCAATTTTTCAGCCTCATCAACTATGCTACCTTAATGTCGCCAGAAGACCCTACTAGCCCCTTTGAATTTTGAATTTCTGACTTTGTTCAGGAGATAACAGCTTCATTTAGATGTCATGTCCATGGAGGCGCACATGACAGTTGCCGTCAGTTTTTTTAATGAAACTGAAGCAGACAGAGTGCAGGAGCCTAATTAACCCATTAAGGAACAGAATGGTGTGCAACTCATTGAGAATGTGGGTTAACATTACAATGTGCGGTGGGCGGAGCTTGTGTCCTGTGGTCCTGGAAGCAACCGTTATGTTCACCACCACAGGCATGGCAACCAGAATCGACGCAGGGAGGTTATGATCAGGAAGTGTTATTTCTCATTTAAAGGGATAGTAATAGATCATTTTAACCCCTTAAGGACAGGCACACGCGCGGCCAGCACTTGAGGACCACGGGGCTTTTTTTTTTTAGAGATTCCACTTCAGGGCTTACGGTGCGGCGTGCAGCCGCGCCAGGAGCCCTGAACTCCATGACGTACCAGGACCGTCAGTGGTCCTTAAGTGCCGGACCGCCGTGACGGTCCTGGTACTGCAATGGTCCTTAAGGGGTTAAGGAAATTTAATGCTGTAGATAGTAAAGAAAAAATTAATGATTTGAACCCAGTCCGATCTCTCAGACCTTTATGGTTTGAGAGATATAAAAGTACAGAGTTCCCCCTTCTCTTGCCTTGCACTGTCGACACTGTCTAGGTTACAGAAGTAGACCCTAGTCCGCAGACCATCCTGTGGCTCTTCAGCAGAGCCGAAATAATAGGATATAGAAATAAATCCTTCATTGGAACAGTCTACAACGCGTTCTTGCAAACCAGTCACACACTGTAGACCATTCAAACGAAGTATTTCTTTCTAAATAGCGCAATTTCAGCTCTGCTGAAGAGCCGCAGGATGGTCTGCGGGCCAGGGTCTCCTTCTGTAACCTAGACAGTGACGTCAGTGCAAGGCGAGGTAAGGGGGAACTTTGTACTCTTATATAAACCATAAAGATTTGAGAGATGAGACTGGGCTCAAATCATTTATTTTTTTTTTACTATCTACAGCATTACATTTCCTTAAAATTATCTATTACTATCCCTTTAAATGAGAAATAACACTTCCTGATCATAACCTCCCTGCATCGATTCTGGTTGCCATGCCTGTGGTGGTGAACATGACGGTTACTCCCAGGACCACAGGACACAAGCTCCGCCCACTGCACATTGTAATGTTAACCCACATTCTCATTCTCTTATATAAACCATAAAGGTTTGAGAGATCGGACTGGGCTCAAATCATTTATTTTTTTACTGTCTACAGCAGTGGTTCTCAATCTTTTTTTTGTCTAGGGCACCCCTACACGTTATCTAGAACATTCGGGCACCCCTAACATATTTAATGTACTTTATCAAGGGCATAATGAAGGTACGATACATAAATATACAGTTATTATTAGGTCTTACAATCATAATAACAAAACTGAACATATTGTTTTTGACAATTTCTATAAATCTTTATTTAAAAGTACATTTTTTTTAGTTTTCATATAAAACATGGGGCACCCTAAGCTGATGTCCATGGCACCCTGGTTGAGAATCACTGGTCTACAGCAATACATTTCCTTAAAATTATCTATTACTATCCATTTCGGGGTTAACCCTTTGAACGTGCTGCGTTGCGTACCCCTTTGACACTCAAAAGGTTAAAATACATCAGCTCAAGGTTGTCACTTTTTGATCTAAGGACTAGTAGGGTGACCACATTTCCCTTCTGCCATTCCGGGACATGGTCACCCTAGTTGCCCCTTCATACCTTGAGTCCCTGGTGGTCTAGCGGTGTGGAAAGTGCTCTGTGCCTCCTCTGGCACAGAGCTGAAGCTCCCGCGCGCTGTGCTCAGTAATGCAGAGCGTTGGGAGATGATGTCATCTCCCAGCATCTTTATTACTAGAGCGCTTGCCTCCAGGAGATCAGGTAAGCTGCATTGCTGCCCTGGATGTCAGCCTGCAAGCGGTGTGTCATATCATGGACGCCGCGAGGGAGAGCTACTAAGCGCTCCCTCGCGGCGTCCATGATGTGACACACCGCTTGCAGGCTGACATCCAGGGCGGCTTGGCTTCATTCCGGGACACTTCATTGTCCCGGTTGAAGATGACCCGGGACGCGGGACATAGCCCTGAAATAAGGGACAGTCCCGGACGTTCCGGGACCCGTGGTCACCCTAAGGACTAGTCTTCGTCACCTTTGCTTCCTCAGTTTATATACAATTTGCAGACCAGTCACACAATCTAGACCGTTCAAATAAAGTATTTCTTTCTAAATAGAGCAATTTTGGCTCTGCTGAAGAGCCACAGGATGGTCTGCGGACTAGGGTCTCCTTCTGTAACCTAGACAGTGAAGTCAGTGCAAGGGGAAGGAAGGTTCAAAAGATCGGACTGGGCTGAAATCATTTATTTTTTTACTGTTTACAGCATTACATTTCCTTAAAATTATCTATTACTATCCATTTCGGGGTTAACCCTTTGAACGTGCAGCATTGCGTACCCCTTTGACACTCAAAGGGTTAAAATATATCAGCTCAAGATTGTCAGTTTTTGATCTAAGGACTAGTCTGTGTCACCTTTGCTTCCTCGGTTCATATACAATTTGCAGACCAGTCCTGGTCACATATCTGTGTTCAAACCACCCTGTAGTGAGGCGTCTCGCCAAGTGATGGATGTATATCCCAGCAGCAGCATTCCTCCCAAGCAGTGAATTCAGCAGTGTCTGTGGCCTGACTTTACTAGGGGGCTACTTAAAAAAAAACATTGAAATCCACAGGCGTATAATGTGACTTTTATCATGGGAGACCAACACGGACACAGAGTATTACATTACTGTAATTAAAAAGCTGCTGATTTAGAAAAGAAAGCAGAACACAATATGTAATAGCCCACAGTTCAGAATGTAACACTTTTATTGTTGTGTTTTTGCAATCCTTGAATACTTCATTCTTTATTCAGAGCACATGTCATTCAATGTTTATCTTTCGGCTTGCCAGTCCTAGATCTCAATGGTTTTAGCTTAAAAATTATAGGTTTGTAGGACTCCTACATAGATTCAGGAATGTGCGGCTTCAACTCTGGAATCAGATCCCAAAAACTGACATTCTGCAGCTCGCTCCGGGCTTTCAGACAAGGGAAGGACTTTGATGTTAACTGCGGCTGACGGATTTTGCTATAAATAGATAACGTCTGTTTATTTCAACAAAGAACGATCCAAAGTGACTTTATATACTAAGATCATCACACATTCGACATGGATAACATTTGAAATCATTGTTCTTTTAGTGCCAGGCAACAACAGTATTAGTGACAACAGAAAAAAAAAATTGTTAAAGTGGAACTTTCACCTTAATTCAAGTTGGCATAATTTAAAACTGCATTAAAATCTGTCTATATGTCATGTTAACCAAAATGCCAGCAAATGTACAGTTCAGGAGATAGTCACAGTTTTTTCATTTGCTAATGTATGCTAATTGTGGCACATGTGTGGCATCGGTGGTGTTTTCATATGTTAATGATGATTTCAATAAAGTTCCATATGCTAATGAAGCTCTGTGCAGTACCAGGAAATGTTCACTGTCACTTTGCCCGGAAATAAAATTGTGAATGTCTCCTAAACTGTACCTCTGCTGGACTGTTGGCTAACATGACATATAGGCAGCTTTTAATGCAGTTTTCAAATATGCCAACTTGAATTAAGGTGAACGTTCCATTTTGAGGTGGACCTATAACCTTCAAACAAGTTTACTTCATTTTACAGAAAATTAAAATATCTGTATATGTTATGGGATATATTCTTCTGTAAAATAGCTTTTGAGAAAGTAATATTCATTTTGTCATGGCACATTATGGCACTTAAAGCAGAACTATCATGCTAATAACACTGCCCCCATTGTATTTCTAACCTAACGATAGGCAAAGCCTTCTTGTTCTTAAAGGGATAGTAATGTCAGAATAAAAGTATTAACTATACGGTATATATAATTAAAAGAGAGTACTTGCACTTATTTGTATCTCTCAAACCGTTATGGTTTGAGAGATATAGGAAAATTAAGTTCTCTGGTCCCTCCCCTTTCTGCTTGACAAGCTGTAAAGCTGTCAGAAGCAGATTCTGGTCACTTGACCAGATGTGGCTCTTCAGCAGCGCCGATATAACGATATCTAAAGTTAAATACTTAATTTGGAACAGTCTACAAAGTGTGTCTCGGTTGCAAGCACACTTTGTAGACCGTTCCAATGAAGTATTTATTTCTAAATAGTGTGATTTCAGCTCTGCTGAAGAGCCTCTGTCTGGTCAAATGACTGGAATCTGCAGCTGTCAGCTAGATGGCAGACTTGAGTAAAACAGCCAGGAAAATGTAAGTTTACCAAGTTATATCTCTCAGACCATAAAGGTTTGAGAGATAAGACATATTGATGTTAATCTTTTTTTAATGTCTACAATATTAAATCAACTTAAAATTAACTAATACTATCCCTTTAAGCTCAATAAGTCAGTGTTATTGCTGAAAAACCACTTCTGCAGCAGGAACCAGAGGACAGACATATTGGAGGAAATGTACCTTTGAGTCTGCTCTGTCTGTCCAGTTCACTGCCAGCATTGGTGGTGACGTCAGTTGGTTACCTTAAGGTAATGGAAGCTCCTGACCGAGCAGGAGATGCCTGCAAATGAAGTGGATTTTTAACAATAACGCTGACGTATTGCGCTTAAGTATTGTATATTTTTATTTATATAGCGCCAACCAGTGTACTTGGCACTTTACAGATTACATTTAATACAGCAGGGGTACAATAAGTGTGGTGATTAAGTGCTTATATAGGCAGTCATAAGGGGAACAACAGGTGAGTATACATTAGGATAAGAGGTCCCTGTCCCTTAGAGCTTACAATCTAAGTATAGGATGGGTGACATACAGATACAAGCTGGTAGAGGAGGAAGTGCAGTGTTTGGCTTATGATAATAATGATAATGTTTCCATATTACGCTGTTGCTAGAGATAAAACGTGTCTTTTAGTTTAGATTTAAAGTTGTTGAGGGTTGATGCTTGGTGAATGCTGGGTGGTAGGGAATTCCAGAGGTAGGGGGCAGCATGTGCGAAAGCTTTAAATCGTGATACAGTGATAGTGATTAAAGGGGCAGTGAGTCGTCCAGCATGTGTGCTGCGTAGTGGACGTGCAGGGATATGGCGGGATATCAGAGATGAGATATAAGGCGGGGACAAGTGATGGAGAGCCTTGAAGGTGATGAGGAAGATTTTGAATGTAATACGCTGCTTTATGGGAAGCCATGACAGTGATTTTAGGAGTGGTGGGGTGAGTAATGTTCTGGAGGAGTGGAAGAGTATTCTGGTGGCTGAATTAAGAACTGATTGAAGAGAAGCGATATGGGTAGTAGGAAGACCAGTAAGTAATGAGTTGCAGTAGTCCAGGCGAGAAAGTATAAGAGCATGCATGAGGGTTTCTGTTGTAGAGTGAGAGAGGAATGGCCGGATTTTTGCTATATTCCTTAAGGACAAGAAGGCTTTGCATATCACTAGGTTAGAAGTATATTGGGGGCAATGTTATCAGCATGATAGTTCCACTTTAATGTTAATTCCCTGAACAGTGTGCAATTTCATTCTGTTTGCAGTCAAGCTGGCCAATCACTGTGCTATCAGAAATGTCCTCAGTACTCATTCGTATTGGCCAGCACAGCAAATAATTTGCATAAACTGTCAGGTTGTGCCATCAGTAAATAAAGACGCATTTCCAAAACAAACTAAATAAATAAGTACATAACTTAATATTTAAACAAATGGCTAGTACAAGGTTTAGGATGACTTTACTTCTCTTTAATCATAGGGGGAACATGAATGAATCTAGGCAGAGTCCACACACTGTGGACATTTCTAAAACCACAGTGAGTGGCCAGTGTGACCTCAAGCAGAATTAAACAGCACACTGTTCACTACACAGATTATTAATGGGATAGTAATATTTCATAATAAAAGCGTCTCTAATTAATCATCATAGTGTTTGGACTTTGGAGAGTGTTATTTCAATTCTGTCAGAGTTGTAGTTCAAGAGTAATTCAATGATAAAGTATCCCCCTCCCGCCCCTTTTACTGATGTAACACTGCTCAGCCAGATCAGAAGCGAGGTGCCCAGGTAGACTGCAGAGAGGGACAATCTTCAATTAAGATAAGGGAAAAACCTGAAAAACTTGTCAAGGGGGGCAGGGCTTTCATTGTTCTCACAGGAAGAAGATTGTCCCCTGCTGTTATCTGTCTGGTCTATGGACTGGATTCCACATCTGAGAAGAGATGGCTTACACTAGGTAAAAGGGGCAGGAGGGGAAACTTTGCTTGTGAATATCTCTCAAACCATAAAGGTTTGAGAGATAAGACTTATATCATTATTCATGTTTTTTTAATACCTTCAAAATAAAATAAAGATAAAACGAAGTATTACTATCTCTTTAATACAGAGCTTCATTTATAAACTGTGGTGTGAAAGTACCAGGAACTTTATCAGGAGATGAATAAAGCGAAGCTGATTCTTTTCCTGTCTAAACAAATAACTTTAGAGTGCAAGCTTTGCAGACCACTAGACAGAGATGTTCTGATGTGTAATAAAGTAGAGATGACTTCTTCAGTGCAATAAACTGTCCCATTCCTATATTAATCTGTGGAGTCAATGCAGTAAGAATTCTCCAGCTTGAGAGATCTTCGTGCCTAGGTTCCACAGAATAACATAGAATTTGGAGCGTTTATCACACTGCAGAAGTCATCTCCACTTTATCACCACTTTATCACACCTGGTCTCTTTATCAGACATGCAAGATTTCTATGGGAGTAACTTGGAATTTGTGGTGGGGGGAGAAGGACTAAAGCGTTGATAAAGAGGTATAAAGAGGAGATGACTTCTCCCGTGATATCACTTCTTCAGTCTCTATGTTCTTACACCTGAAAAATCATAGCTCATAGGCTCTATATAATAACATAGGAGCTGAAGAACTTGGGGGAGATGCACTAAGGAGTGATAAAGTGGAGATGAAGTTTCCAGTGATATCACTTCTCCAGTTCCTATGTTATTCTACGCATAACCTCCCTGATTGCAATAGAGAAGTCATCTCTGCTTTATCACATCTTTATCACCCCCTTAGTGAATACCCTCCAGATGGGTTATGCATTAAGTTTTGATAAATTGGTGATATAGAGGAGATGACTTCTCCAGTGATATCATTTCTCCAATTCCTATGTTATTCTCTGGAGCCTCTGCACTACGATTTCTCCCACTTGAGGGATCTTAGTGCATAGATCCCATAGAATAACATTGTAACTTTAGAAAGGATATCACTGGAGAAGTTATCTCCTTTTTTTCACCTCTTTGTCATACATAATTGTATCCCCCCCCAGAGGACGAAGATGCACTAAAGGTCGATGCTATGGAGATTTGCATCTGGCGATGTGTAGAGAAAACATTGTCTTCAAGATGGAAACTCACATTGACAAATGCCCTAAGACTTAACTATATAAGGGGAGTGGAGGAGAATGTAATCATTACATGCAGATTTGTGGTACTGCTGGTGATGTCTAAGGATGCCCTACTTCACACGTCTCCAGCAGTTCGATAACCATGACGTCTGAGAGCATTCTCTTCCCTTCTCCACATGCCTACTGGAGTAGAGGAAAGAATGTTCTCAGAATTCAACACCACAAACAACTTTTCTCCCTTACCCCTTTCAATGCCATAGGTATGTGCATTGAACACCCTTGTGGCAGTGAAAGGGTTACATTTCGTCTCCCTGGATGCACAGACAAATTGTTTTGAATATACAAGACAGTGTCTATTATTGAACCAATAAAACAGCAAAACATATCCAACTCTCTAACTGGACAGCACAATGGGTTGGAACGTCAGTATGCTGTTAATAAAAGCAATAAAATGGTATCTCACAACAATACTATATAATAATTCGCTAGAATGTTTCTCAGAAGTCGCCATGCTCAGTAGAGACTGCCCGAACGCACAGAAAGCTGGGAGCATGGAATGCTGGGAGCATGGAATGCTGGGAGCACAGAATGCTGGGAGCACAGAATGCTGGGAGCACGGAATGTTGGGAGCACAGAATGCTGGGAGCACGGAATGTTGGGAGCAAAAGTGATGGGTTTACTTCTGAAAATATTGTCCTACTTTTACTACCAACTCATGATCCAAAAATGTTTTCATTATAACAACTTTTTTGAAGTCTATTTAGGTTTAGTGGTAGGTTCCTTAGTCCCATTTATCTGGGGTAAAAAAGCCACAATGCAGTACAATGCATCTCTGACATCTGCACTCCTCCCTGACCATGTGATTATCACATAGAAAAATGGATTCCGTTCTCTGAAATTAGGACTGCTGGGAACCCAAGAGGAGGCTTCCTGAAACAGGTGGCTCCCAGCAAATGCAGAGTATGCCCATGCATTAAAATGCCCGTGTTCCACTCTCCACTTTTGTCTCATGTGTTGGCCACAGCCAAACACGTGATCCTCTGTATGAACCCAGTGATACAATGTATTGAGAGTCCATTTATCTACATTCCACTTCTGTTCCGGTCTAAATTCTTGTGTTAAAGGGGAAAAAAACAGAGAATAAAATAAGAAATAAAAACTTTGAAAAAAAACAAAACATGAACAGAGGCATGTGAACATTAAGAAATAGCTGGATCAATGGGATGAGCAACATATTGGGGTGAAACCCAAGGGGTTTCTCAGACCAAATGAAAATGGCATATGGTGGAACACAGTTGGGTATCAGACAGTGTAAGTGTGGTTATGTGTCTTCCAGTGAAACAAGAATGGGGAGCCAGGCAGTTTAAGTATGGTTCTGTAGACAGAAGAAGTCTAGGCTCATGAGCTTGCAAGGGTGTGCAAAAGCTCTCTGGGACTGTGTCCTCGCACCCAGGGTGCAATCTCTTTTAGCTCACAAATGCCATACACAGAGAAGAAATCTTCTGAAGCATATCATACAGGTCCTGCCAAAATGACAGTCCAGCCATGAATCACCAAACAATTCTACTCTGCCAAGGGAAGCAGCTAACCCCAGACGTATGTTTCGGCCTTCTTGGGCCTCGTCAGTGAGGTGCAACTCATTCCTCTAGGCACTTGTGAGCAAGGGGTCCACGTCTGGATTCCCCATTACTCTTAGTAATACTAACCCTAAGAGTAATTTGCATAATAATACTTCTTCTCTGTGTATGGCATTTGTGAGCTAAAATATATTGCACCCTGGGTCCCAGGACACAGTCCCAGTGAGCTTTTGCATATCCTTGCAAGCTCATGAGCCTAGTTGAGCATCTCTGACTTCTTCTATCTATATGCAAATTGCTCTTACAGTTGGTCACTCTAAGGTTAATGGGGGAATCCAGATGTGGATCCCTTGCTCACAAATGCATAGAGGGAACAGTTGCACCTTGGTCAGTGAGGTGAGACCAAACAAGGCCAGAACGTACGTCTGGGGTTAGCTGCTTCCACTGTTCATGTCTGGCATTTCCTGGCTGTACTGTCATTTTGGCAGGACCTGTATGATGTGCTTCAGAATATGTCTTCTCTGTGTATGGAATTTGTGAGCTAAAAGAGATTGTACCCTGGACGCGAGGACGCAGTCCCAGCGAGCTTTTGCATACCCTTGCAAGCTCATGAGCCTAGTTGAGCATCTCTGACTTCTTCTATCTAAATGCAAGTTGTTCCTAGGCTTAGTCACCCTAAGGGTAATAGGGGAATCCAGACGTGGACCCCTTGCTCAAAAGTGCCTAGAGGGATCAGCTGCACCTCACTGATAAGGCCCAAGAAGGCTGATATGTACGTCTGGGGTTAGCTGTTTCCCTTGTTCAGAGAGGAATTGCCTGGCATTTCATAGCTGGACTGTCATTTTGTCAGTAACCAATTATAGGAGGTGAGTGATATTCACTTGATACTTTGTTCTTATATTGGGACACTTTGTCTTTCAAGTGGTGTCATTGTTATTCTGCAGCTGTCATTTTGGCAGGACCTGTATGATGTGCTTCAGAATATTTCTTCTCTGTGTATGGAATTTGTGAGCTAAAAGAGATTGCACCCTGGGGGTGAGGACACAGTCCCAGTGAGCTTTTGCATACCTTTGCAAGCTCATGAGTCTGGTTGAGCATCTCTGACTTCTACTTATAAGTATGGTTCTGTGACAACCAGTGGAACAAGACTGGAATGTTATACAGTTTAATTGCGGTTCTGTGTGTGTTTGTGTAGTTCGATGACTACCAGTTGTCCAGTGTACAGTGAGGTAATTCTGGGATATTAGACAGTGTTTGTGGCTCTGAGAGTACCAGTTGAACAAGACTGGGATATCATACAGTGTATGTGTGGTTCTGTGGCTATCAGTGGAAGAAGACTGGGGTTTCAGACAGTGTATATGTGGTTGACTACTGAGACACTGAAATAAGTCTGCGGATTCAAACAGTGTTTGCATGGTTCTGTGGATATCAGTGGAGCAAGGCTGGGGTGTCAGGCAGTGTATGTATCATTCTATCTCTACTAATGGACAATGGAACAAGGCTGGAATGTTAGCCAGTTTGTGAATGTATTTCTGTGACTGCCAGTGGAACATGTGGAACAAGGCTGGGGTGTATATGTGGAGTCTGTGACTACCAGTGGACAGTGGAACAAGGCTGGGGTGTAAGACAGGTTGTGTTCGGTTCAGTGACTTCCAGTGGACAGTGGAACAAGGCTGGTGAGTCAGACAGTGTATGTGTGGTTTTGTGACTACCAATGGAACAAGGCTGGGCTGTCAGACAGTGTATGTGTCATTCTGTGACTACCAGTGGACAGTAGAACAAGGCTGGGATGTCAGACAGTGTATGTGTGGGTCTGTGACTACCAGTGGACAGTGGAACAAGGCTGGGGTGTCAGACAGTGTATGTGTCATTCTGTGACTACCAGTGGACAGTAGAACAAGGCTGGGATGTCAGACAGTGTATGTGTGGGTCTGTGACTACCAGCAGACAGTGAAACAAGGCTGGGGTGTCAGACAGTGTACGTGTGGTTCTGTGACTGCCAGTGGATAGTAGAACAAGGATGTGGTGTCAGACCGGGTAATGTGTGGGTCTGTGACTACCAGCGGAACAAGGCTGGGGTGTCAGACAGTGTATGTGTGGGTCTGTGACTACCAGAGGAGCAAGGCTGGGGTGTCAGACAGTTTATGTGTGTCTGTTAGATTTCTCTTATAGTAAACACCATAAACTAGCCTCTAAAAAAATAGACATGTCTGGTATATGTTTTTGCCTAGACGTTCTGTCTGAATTTGCTGTTCCCAAACAGCATTGAAATATATTTGACAGTGAGACCAGGTTAACACCTTCAATGCTAGTTGCTTTTTGTTATCAATGCCTTGGAGACCTCTCTACCATGCAAGGAGTTAAATGGTTTGATTGTTAGGGTTCCACATAATGTTAATTTAAACCAAAAGGGGCCCTTCATGATAAAAAGTATGAGAACCACTACACTGTGGTGTATGCATGAGAGAACTGCTGATGGCGCTTCAAGCACTTTGATCATCTCTCTGGCAGTATATTTCAGCACGTTGGATAGCTGCCTCTGGTCAGCACACAACTTAAAGGGATAGTAATACTTCGTTTTAACTTTATTTGATTTTGTAGGCATTAAAAAAACATGAAGAACGATATAAGTCTTATCTCTCAAACATTTATGGTTTGAGAGATATTCACAAGCAAAGTTTCCCCTCCCGCCCCTTTTTCCTAGTGTAAGTCATCTCTTCTCAGATGTGGAATCCAGTCCATACACCAGACAGATAACAGCAGGGGACAATCTTCTTCCTGTGAGAACAATGAAAGCCCTGCCCCCCTTGACAAGTTTTTCAGCTTTTTCCGTTATCTTAATTTAAGATTGTCCCTCTCTGCAGTCTACCTGGACACCTCCCTTCTGATCTGGCTGAGCAGTGTTACATCAGTAAAAGGGGCGGGAGGGGGACACTTTGCTTGTGAATATCTCATAAACCATAAAGGTTTGAGAGATAAGACTTATATTGTTCTTCATGCTTTTTTAATGCCTACAAAATAAAATAAAGATAAAACGAAGTATTACTATCCCTTTAAGGTTTCTGATATGAATAAAGTGGAAATGTCACCTTGTAACAAATACTTGATTTAAAAAAACCTTTGAAGATCTCCAGTATTTATGATATCCATTTTTAATTAAAATAATAGTTTATGAGGTATTAGGTTTATTTCTTTGTCACTTTATGCAAATTAGTCAATATTGGCTGCCATGGAGTGATAGTTTGGATGTGGAGAAATGTGGCATATGAGTATTTGGCTTACAGGTGGGACAGTTGGGATGGGGAGCAGTGTGGAATGTTAGTATCTGGTTGGTAGTAAGTGGTAGGTAGACATGTGCGAATTCATTCGGAGACATTCGGATTTCGTCGAAAATGGGGTCATTCTGAGACATTCGGCCAATCCGAAACTCAAGGGTCATTCGGAAAAAATGATCCGACTCCGAACAGCCCAGGTCCGAAATTCGTTGAAACTTTCGGAAGTTTCGGCAATCGACACATTTCCAAAAGTTTTGACTACTTATGACCAGGACTTTTTTGTACTTCCTGTGCGCGCTCAATTACTTTAGCTCCATAATTTTCCCTCCATGTCTCTAGTCCAATTCCATTCTCCGTTTCATGCACTACTTCCCTCTTTTGTCTGTATTCCAATAGCCTTCTTCGTTTCATGATGGGGGTTGGACTAATGACACAGTCACACAGACAGACAGCCTGCATTTCCTCATTGGGTTGTTGGAGCTCAGAGAGAGAAGAGATTAGAGAGTGTACAGTTGTTGTGTAGGCAGGCAGGTAGCATTAGGCTAGGCATAGGTAGGCAGCCAGCATTAGTTCCAGTTATTGCCACTGCAAGAGCAAGTAATATCTGTTCCTGTGCAAAATATAAAAAAATATTAGGTATTTGTTCGAATACAGGGCCGGCACTTACATGGGTCCCAGTGGGTCCATGGACCCAGGCGGCACTTTGACAGGGGCGGCAACATTGCGACAAGTGACCAACTAAGAGCACCGTGCCGTGCAGCCATAGCATCACCCCCTCCTACTCTCCGGGTCCCGCTGACTGGCAATAACAGGTGAGTCACTAAGAGATCTGAAGCCTTTCTGGAAGTCCTTTCACTTGGAAAGGGGCTAGGTATTACTTGGGGGAGTTGCCTCGTGTGTAAATAATTTCTAGGTGGGAGATGAATGTGCATCACTTATGTGTTTCCTAACAGTAGTTAGAATACAGCTCCCATCATCCCCTGATTATGACATTGGGAAATGCCCAGCAATTACCGTAGAGCCCTGTATTGCCCACTCACGGAAAACGGTGATATTGCTATACTAAGACAATGCTGTGGACCCCTCTTCAGAATAGATGTCAAGCATTTTTTTTATTTCTCTCCTGTGTTGCAGTTTGTTCACAACAGAATGTCTCAATTTTTCTTTTTAACACATTACATCTATCACATTACAATCATTGATGTTTATTCTTGATGTAGTATGAAACTCTACAATGTATATACACATAGAGTTATCTGATATGAGGGGAAATCAGGATAGGAAAACAAGAGAGGAATTTGGGTACTAAAGAGGGACAGTAGGGTAGGAGGCTGGTACCAGAAAATGAAACCTTAATCTTTACCCATGTACTAACATAGAATGTGACATGTAGTTTGTCCATGTTCGAGTCGACCACTTATGTTGAGTAGGATGTGACAGGCATGGGTTTTCGATGTCGAGCATATGCTAAATTGAATGACAGGCATGAGGTTTCGATGTTCGAACATATGCTAGATTGAAGGACAGGCATGGGGTTTCGATGTTCGAACATGCTAAATTGAATGACAGGCATGGGTTTTCGATGTTCGACGTTTGCATTGTGACTGGCATCCCATGCTAGAGTAGAGGCATGCACAGACTTTCAATGTATGACAATGTCCGTTTTTGGGATGGATCTTTTTCTAAATGCACACCCTATCTGCAAATAATGATAGCAGCGTGCACAGAGGCGCACTGCTATAATTTAACCCATGTTAAATTCGGCCGAATAATTCGGAATGGATCAGAATTTCTTCCGAATCGAATAGGCCCGGTCCGAAATTAGGATCATCCGAATTAGAAAAAAAAAATTAGTCCGAATTCGAATTTTACCGAAAATTTTGCCCTTGCACAAGTCTAGTGGTAGGTGGGAGAGAGAAGAGTTTGTATGTTTTTTAAGAAAAATGGCTTTCATATATATATATATATAGATGATTTTAAAAGCTGTTTTAATGTAATTAATTCCGCTTGTAGCCATTTAAAAAACATGCAGACCCAACCTTATCCCACTGGTGTCCACAGAACCACCCATACTGACCCCCAGCCTTCTCCCACTGCACTATTAACCGTAGAACCACACATACTTACCCCCAGACTTGTATCACTGCACTGGTTACCATAGAACCTCACATACTGACCCCCAGACTTGTCCCACTGCCTTTAAAGCCATATAACCACACATACTGACCTCCAGGCTTGTCACGCTGCACTGGTCATCATAGAATAATCCCAGCCTTGCCCCACTGCACCGGTATCCATAGAACAACACATACTGACACCCCCAGCCTTGTTGCCCTACACTGGTATCCATAGAACAACAAATACTGATGAGGAGTCATACACTGGAAGTCATAGAATCACCCATACTGAACTCTCATACTTGCCCTACTGTACTGATAGCCATAGAAGCAACATACTGACCTCAGCCTTGTCCCAATTAGGGGTGGGTGAAATCTCTCTCCATGTTCCCGTGGGAAATTCTGAAAAAAAAAACACATTGTTGTCTGCTTTTTTGCATGAGAAGCTCATAGTGACTGCTATCACTATGAGCAGGATTAACCCTTTGAGTGCCAGATGGGTACGCAACACATTGCAAAGCAATGCATTGCGTACCCCTCTGGCACTCAAAGGGTTAACAATAATAAAAGGAGGAAGTGTAAGGACCATTATGTGTCCACTGAGTCTGAGTCTGAGGAGGAAGTGAGCACAACAGAAGCAATGTTGGTTGGTCCCCCTAAATCACCCCTAGGGTTTTTGGGGAAATTACTGTCAAGGGAGGAACAAAAGGGTAGTACTAGTATTGAGAGCAGGACAGGTCAGCTGCCTGTGCCTGCTGCAAGACTTGCTGCACCAGCTGTAAGATATGCCATGCCTGCTGTCAGATGTGCTGCTTCTGCTGTAAGATGCACTGTGCCTGCTGTCAGACGTGCTGCCTCTGCTGTAAGATGCACTGTGCCTGCTGTCAGACGTGCTGCCTCTGCTGTAAGATGCACTGTGCCTGCTGTCAGACGTGCTGCCTCTGCTGTAAGATGCACTGTGCCTGCTGTCAGACGTGCTGCTTCTGCTGTAAGATGCACCGTGCCTGCTGTCAGATGTGCTGCCTCTGCTGCCAGTGCCACCACCAATGCTGTGCCTGCTGCCAGTAATGCCTTTGCTTCCACCAGTGCTGTGCCTGCTGCCAGTGCTGAACCTGTTGCCTCCAGTGCTGAAGCTGCTGCTAGTTTGTCTTGTAGTATTCTTGGGGGGGGGGGAGAAGATGATACCAAGTGTGACAGCAGGAGACCCTAAGACACACTTGCCATCCCCAAGTGCTAGTACTACTACCAGCAGCTTGTTAGCGTTAGGAGTGAAGGAGGGGGTAATCAACAATGTCCTCCTTTTAACAGTGATTGTGAGGAGGAAGGCTCGGGGGCTGAAACTGATGTGCTTGGTGTCAGTAGTAGTAGTAACAGTGATGGTGATGTAGCCGGTGGGACTAGTGATAGGAGAGTGGTAGGAGAAGCAATTGAGAGCATCCAGACTAGCGGTCAAGGGAGCCCACACCATTCCCCTGACCCTGGGAGCCCCCTTCCCCCCACGGCATTGTCCTTGGAGAACATGATCCTGAAGAAGGCAGAATTGTCACCACTGCAATAATACCACCACCACCACCAGCAACAGGAGCACAGATCAGCTGCTTGTGCCTGCTGCTAGTACTGACAGTTTTCCAGAAATGGCAAGTGTGACATTAGGGAACCTTTGTCACATTGTTTGTCACCTCCTCCAACCAGCAGTTCCTGCTGCTGCTGAGTTGCAAGGGTAGCAGGATACTGAGAAGCAGGATAGTGTGCCACAGATCACTATGGACACAGTGGGAATGGGGTTAACAAGTGATCTGGGACTAGGAAAGGTTCCACTTGACAGCAGCAGCAACACATATACCAGACATGGTGAGGGCTAGTTATGGTGCTGCTACTTCCTCAGGGGCATCACTGGAGCTAGTTGTGGCAAGTGGATCCTTCATCATCCATCGGTCATGTTACTGCTGTTGTTGATCCCATTCCCTTTCAGCTGCCTAATCTTCCTGCTGCTTAAACAACTCAGGAACAGCAGTAAGGACAGCAGTCGCAAATTCTGCATCTACATCAGGGCATTTGACAGGAATTTATTTTTTTTCTCAGGACTTGTGCTTTCAAAAAATAAAAAATCATAGTTCTACAAAAAAAATAAACAATTTTTGGGGGTTTGTTTCTAACAAGCCTAAGTTGTACAAATCAATGTTTTCTCAGGGCTTGGGCCTCTAACAACAAATCTAACAAATCATCCTCTACAAAACACTCTATCAAGTCAAGTATCAGTCCACCCCAGTGGCAGCTTATGTCAGGGGGTCCCTGTCTATCACTTTACATACAAATTTCTTATTTTATTTTATAGATTTATTTTTTTATTAACTGTCCCCCCAATACCAGTCAAGAAATCCCCCCAAACAAATTCCCTGTTCAACTGATTCACCCACCAACACGAGAGCCTCCTCAGACCCATTTTATACCGTCTTCTGTTTTTTTTTTTACATTGTATTATTTATTTTTTATTAACTGCCCCCCCAATAACAGTAAACAAACCCCCAAAAAACATTCCCTGTTCAACTGATTCTTTTCTCACACCCCACCAACACAGGCACCCTTGTGCCCCTTTTATACTGCACCTTTGGGAAATAAAATAATATTTGTTATGTGTTGTTTGTAACTTCAGTGCTCCCATTGATTTCAATGGAATGAACTAGGAGTAAAAAGCAGGACAAAGTGGAAAATTGGCACTTTTCGCAGGAAATTATTTGCCAAGCGGAAAGTGCCATTATTCGCCAATTTCAGTTTGAGGCGAAAATTTTTGCCTATCACTAGTCCCAATGCACTGGTAGTCACTGAACCACACATACTGACCCCAGCCTTATTCCACTGTGCTGGTAGCCATAGATCCATACACAGATCCACACATACAGACCACCAACCTTGTCCCACCTTTCCCACGGCACAGGTAGCCATAGAACTACACATGCTTATCTCCCAACCTTCTCTTACTTCACCGGTATACATAAAATCACAGATACTGACCTTTCAGCATTGTCCCTCTGCACTAGAGCCATAGAATCACATATACTGACCTCCCAGCATAGTCCCACTTCACTGGTGGCAATAGAACCACAGATACTGCCCCCCCACCTTATTCCAACACACTGGTAGCCATATAACAACACATACTGACCCCCAGCCTTGTCCCACTGCACTGGCAGCTATAGAACCACAGATACTGACCCCCCAGACTTACTCCAATACATTGGTAGCCAGAGGACCGGTGCCACCTATAGGCAATGTTTTGGCTGGGGCTTGAGGTGTACATATCATATTTATACATTTGGCGGTGGGTGAAAATGTTACACAATGTAAACTGGAATAATTGTACTGTGTAAGGCCAGTGTCATTATTGCCATATTTGAGAACTAAAAGGAAGGGGTTTGTGAGAAAATCTGTGTGTTGAATGACATCCTGCTTTACCCCACCATTGCTAGGGGTGGAAATATTGATAATAAACTGGTCCTGGATTAATCTAATACTCCCATTGCTTGCCACATTGGATGTGAAATGTGTAACAGTAATGATTTGCACAAATATCTGGACCCTCTGCAAATCATAGGGTTAACCCTTTGAATTAAAATGAATCCGTTTGATGAATAAACTCGGGTAGCTGTGTTCTCTACCCTCAGATATTTTTGGAACCTAGAAACGCCCCTTGGCACAGAGCAGAGCCACATGCACCTCAGCATTAAGGGGAGGGACTCAAGGGGCAGAGCCAAAGTTAGGTTTTGCCTAGTATGGTAAAAAAATCCTTGCACCAGCCCTGGATAGCCATAGAACCACATATACTGACTCCCTGTCTTGTCACACTGCACTGGTAACCATAGAACCACATATACTGACCCCCTGCCTTATCACACTGCACTGGTAACCATAGAACCACATATACTGACCCCCTGCCTTATCACACTGCACTAGTAACCAAAGATCCACACATACTGACCCCTGCATTGTCACACTGCACTGGTAACCATAGAACCACATATACTGACTCCCTGTCTTGTCACACTGCACTGGTAAACACTTGGGATGGGCAAAAATTGTCGCTGTGTTCCAGCTAGAAGCTGGGAGTTCTGTGCTGGGAGCATTCTGTGCGGAATGCTGGGAGTTCTGCCCTGGGAGCATTCTGTGTGGAATGCTGGGAGTTCTGCGCTGGGAGCAGTCTTATCACGGTTCCCGTGATTCCTTGTCACTCTCTGTTGTGGTGCTCTCCCATTGGCAGAGCTTGATTGGCCCGCCCATGGTGTCCCTTTATTTACCGGGCCTATGGCACCTGTCAGGTGCCCTTTCGTGGTGTTCCCGTACCTGCGCATTTGTTGCTGTGTTCCTGCGTTCCTGTGTACCGACTCGGCCCGTCCGACTGTTGTTCCTGCTCCGTGATTGATCCGGCTCTGACTGACGTTCCTGCTCCGTTATTGACCCGGCTCTGGCTGACGTTCCTGCTCCGTTATTGACCCGGCTCTGGCTGAAGTTCCTGCTCCGTGATTGACCCGGCTCTGGCTGACGTTCCTGCTCCGTTATTGACCCGGCTCTGGCTGACGTTCCTGCTCCGTTATTGACCCGGCTCTGGCTGAAGTTCCTGCTCCGTGATTGACCCGGCTCTGGCTGACGTTCCTGCTCCGTGATTGCTTCCAGTGTTCCTGCGAGATTTGTATCTCTTTGCCTGGTGACATTCTGAACTGTGCTTGCAGTGTTGCACTGACTGATCACACTTCCTCTGTAGAGCTTGTGGCCTCCAATACTGAGCCTGTTCGTACACTTGCTGAGCTTGTTGCCTCCATTACCGAGCCTGTCAGAGTACACTTGCTGAGTTGTTGCCTCCGTTACCGAGCCTGTCAGAGAACACTTGCTGTGCTTGTTGCCTCCATTACCGAGCCTGTCTGTGTACACTTGCCAAGCTTGCTGCCTCCGATTCTGAGCCGTTTAACACTTGATGAGCTTGTTGCCTCCATCACCGAGCCTATCCATTTACACTAGCAGAGCAGTTATCTCCAATTACGGTGCTCGTTTCTTTGCAGTCGTTGCACCGCGTGGTGCTATTGGGCATTCCGTTAGCTCTTGCAGTGTGTTACTCCGTCTCGGCACCGGAAGGGTGTCTTGGCTCTGGTCTCCTATTGCTCACAGTGTTGTACCATCATACCGCACCAGGGAGTGCGCTTGGCTCACGTTACATTTGCTTGTGCAGTGTCTCTTCCGTTACCGCACCTAAGGGGTGCTCCTGGCTCCGGTTACATTTGCTTGTGCAGTGTCTCTTCCGTTACCGCACATAAGGGGTGCGCTTGGCTCCAGTCCCATTGGCTCTTGCAGTGTCTCTCCTCCGTTACCGCACCCAAGCTCCCCTAGCTCCAGTCAGCTCTTGCTATACTATTGGGCATATTACAGTACAGCTATCTTATAGTGATCCAGTTCAGTCGCACTGCGAGCGCTTGCTTTCTGCACTACTACCTGGACTGTTTATATTCACCGGGCGTTGGCTAATCACCACAACAGAGACTGATTATTTGTATTGGGCATTAACCCTTTTTACCTTCATTTGATTCCTGTTGCAAGCTATTTGCTCCTACTATATTGGGCCTGCCCTACATCCGTTACTTGTCTGATACGTGCTATTACCTATTCTGGCCCCAAGGGGCACTGTTCCTTATTTTTACCTCAATAAAACTGTGTTTTATTTTTAACCTTTGGTCTTAGTGTCGTAAAAACCGTAACAAGTCTGTGCGGAATGCAGGGAGTTCTGCTCTGGAAGCATTCTGTGTGGAATGCTGGGAGTTCTGAGCTGGGAGCAGTCTGTGCGGAATGCTGGGAGTTCTGCACTGGGAGCATTCTGTGCGGAATGCTGGGAGTTCTGTGCTGGGAGCATTCTGTGCGGAATGCTGGGAGTTCTGTGCTGGGAGCATTCTGTGTGGAATACTGGGAGTTCTGTGTTGGGAGCATTCTGTGCGGAATGCTGGAAGTTGTGCTGGGAGCATTCTATGTGGAATGCTGGGAGTTCTGTGCTGTAAGCATTCTGTGTGGAATGCTAGGAGTTCTGTGCTGGGAGCATTCTGTGCAGTATGCTGGGAGTTCTGTGCTGTGCAGAATGCTGGGAGTTCCGTGCTGGGAGCATTCTGTGTGTTTGGGCAGTCTATACAGCGCATCACGTAGTGACAGCAGTAAGCAGAGCAGGACCAGCCTTTTAACCGTTTGAGTGCCGGAACGGCTTTGCAATGTGTTGCGTTCCCCTCTGGCACACAAAGGGTTAACATCTCAAAGACCTCACCCATACATCATGGGAAAACTTACGTTAAGGAACCAGGACATTTGTGTCATGGAATTCAGGGGTTCCCGCACAGCTGCACGCCCGATTCAAGTTCCAAAACTGTCAGACGCACAGCTGTGCAGCTGGTCCTTAAGGGTTAAAGACCTATGAGATTCATATATATAACTACATGTGGTCTCTTCAATGACTGTGCAATAATTTGTTATACAGTTAATTTGCAGTAATGAAATTTCTCGAACATTCACACAATCCTTTTCTGAGTAAGACTGGTAATTGTTCACTGGTAATAAAGTTTAACAGTCTGAATCATTTGCGCTGACACCCTGTACTTTATTTAAAAGAGCAAGCCTGAATCACACACTAATAGTGCAATTCACCCCCACTTAGATGATCTTTGCTTGATGGTGAAAAAAAAGATGAAATACAATTTGTTTTCAGAGTTAGAGAGACGCTGAATCATGATTCATGACCTACATGCTGACAGTTAAACCTCTTAGATCCTGAAGGATGTCAAGCACATTGCTCTTTTCTCCATTGAACAAAGTGTTAATAAAGATAATTGAAGGGTCCCACCAATGCTTTTCTTATCCTATTGGCTGGCAGTGGCCATCCGTGATGATATCAGTAGTAAAACACTTCTCCTATGAATTAGAGGATCTAGAAACATATTTGGGTTGCCTAAATTGATGCAAAACAAATCAGATTTATATTAACAGAAGTTAATGGGGAAAGGATTAAGTAGGGGCAGGGGAAAGCAGGAAAAGGAACAGTAAAGAACAGGAGCAAGATGGAGCTGGTATGTGGGAAAGAGTAGAGGAAAATGGGTT
Source organism: Rhinophrynus dorsalis (assembly GCA_037306005.1). Lineage (NCBI taxonomy): Eukaryota > Metazoa > Chordata > Amphibia > Anura > Rhinophrynidae > Rhinophrynus > Rhinophrynus dorsalis. Next base: position 12,584,530 of record CM074718.1, read on the forward strand.
GGCCAAGAGGAATAAGAACAGGAAGCACTCCAAGGAGATGAAAGTGAGTGGAGGCAGGCTAATGGAAATGGGTTTAGGTCAATGGATATAGGAGACATGGGAGCAGGAGAATGGATATAGGAGGGGTGAGAGTAGGCTGATGAAGATGGATGAGATGGGAGAAGGTCAGTGGATATAGAAAAGGTGGGAGCAGGCCAATACAGATGGAAGGGACATGAGTAGGACGATGCAGATGAAAAAAGATGGGAGCAGACCGATAGTGGTGGTAGAGATGGGAACAGGCAAATGGAGATGAAGAGGCTGGCGTTGGCAAATGGATATAGGAGCAGGGCAGTGCAGATGGAAGAGATGGGAGCAGGTTGATGGAATTAGAATGGGGGCAGAGCTGAACCAAAGCCATAGAGGAGAGGCGAAGTGACAAGGAGAGGAAAATGGAGAGGACCTAGGGTAAGTAAGGAGACACTAATAACTGAGCAGATCACTACCCAGGACCAGAAGATTCAGCAAATGATGGGTAAAAGTAAGGGAAACCTCTTTTTTTCCAATAACATTTTTATTATCTAAGAAAATAACATATTACACAGTGATTATGTCAAGATAGATATAAACTGAGAATGTATACATGATGAAAAAACATATTTGCAACAGAACAGAGCTTGCCGATATCGGGAAAACAAAATCATATCCATAAACTTTACTGTATAGCAAATCAGATAGGCAGGTAGAAGGAAACTGGAATGCTATAACTCATGAGTCTATAGGAAGTGTGAAGGAGAGGTGAGAACTGGTTTAAAGTCTTCTATGCACAAGATTTATGGAAGGAAAGAGGGAGAAAAAATTGGGGGAGTATAAAGAAGGGATTAAAGCAGAGAGAAGGAAAGAAGGGGAGATGTTGGGCTGCTTTGCTCACTGAGGAACAATTAGCTAGGATGAAGAAAGTACTCAAGGAAATAGAGGATATGACTCTATGAATATAAGAGCATCAAAGACGAGGGGTATAGATGTGCAGAATTAATTCAAATGGGACAGAAGGGAGAAATCCCCGTTGGACCAAGAGGCTTCAAACTTGTGTGTTTAAAAATGAAGCTCATTTGTATTCAAAAGAGAGAGCTGAGTTTACTCTTGAGAACCATTCTTTAGTCAACGGGGAGACATTGGTTTTCCAGTTAAGGGGAATTAGAGCTTTAGCTGCGTTCAAAAGAAGGGTGATGCATGTTTTCAGTGACTGAGTGGGGATATGTGCTGTGTAAGAAAACAAGCAAAGCATAGGGTCCAATGGAAGTAATAATGACACAATAAGGCTGATGGCCTGTATAACAGACAACCAATATACCTGGATTGCTGGGCAGAACCACCAAATATGCGCCATGGAACCAGGATGTGAGAGGCATCGCCGACATAACGCGGAGGCCAAGGAGTCAAATAAAGCCAACCTTGCTGGTGTCATATACCACCTTGACATAATTTTATAATTCAGTTCCCTAGTGGAAGTATACGAAGCATTTTGAAAAATGGATTTGAAGAAGGTGGACCAGACTTCTGCTTCAAAGTGAAGCGAGATATCTCTTTCCCAGTAGAGTACAACGTATTCCGAAGGGGAAGAGTTAAGAAGCCTATAACAATGAGATAAAGGGCGAGAACGTATGAGAGCTTCAAAGGGAGTCAATGGTCTATTAAGTGAACCTTGTGATCTCTCGTTACTGATCCAGTGTTGGATTTGTAGGGAGGTCAGCCAATTCAGATTCGCTGTTTTCAACACCTCCGCTTCTGAAAAAGCGTTGATGCCCTCGTCAGTGTCATGCTATGGAAAAGATAGAAAGATTAATTGAATCAGAAAGGCCAAGAAGTTTCTGCTCTGAGAGTCCTGGAGGAAAATCCAGATTTAGAGGTGAAGGATAAAGGGACAACCCATGAGAGATATTAAGGTTGAACCAGGTGTGTAGAATATGACCCACGATGGGATGTGAGAGCGTTATTGAGGGAAATGATTGTTTAGAAGCCCAAAGAAGTTGGTCTTAGGAGTAAGGTTCTGGGACATAATCCAGGCTCGAGAAAAACCTCATTTTTTATTCCAAAAAAGTGGAAAGAACCTGTTTTAGATGAAAAACAATTTCACAGCAGGGATGGGGGAAAATTTTAGTCTCAAACTAAAATCGGTGAATAATAGCACTTTGCACTTGGTGAAAAATTTCCTGCGAAAAGTGCCGTTTTCTGCTTTTTTCACCTAGCTCATTGCATTGAAACCACCACACGAAAGTTTTCTACAGCCATGAAAAAGGCTGTCTGGCTCTGGCAAGCATGACATTCTATGTCTGTGAATGGAGAGAGCGGCATGTTTTTGAGCTAGAGAAGATAGGCAAATAAAGGGGAATTGAAGCTTAGTTTAGGGAGTCATTTAGTTGGGACATTTGTTCTCTGTAGTAGGGGAGTCTGGGTGCACTCTAGGAGATAAGAAGGGAGGAAGGAGGATGACCCCAAAATACCCCAAAATTCTGTGTGACTGACTGGCAAGACACAGGCACCTGGGGTTCAAATTGTTTGCTGATTTTGCTTTTATTGTCTCTGTGCTAGGGAAGTCTGGGGAAAGAAGTTGTTAATTTTGTTTTTTAGTTATATATATTTTTTTAGACTACCTGTGATAAGATAGGGTGGACAACTTAAAAAAAAAATAAACAAATAAATATATTAGACAGTTGACTGGGAGCCTGATGTGAGCTCTGTGACTGAGGCAGACTTTATAGACAGCAGATGATATTGAGAATTTTGTTGATGGCCAAGGCAAGATGTCACACTCCATCAGTTGTGTACTGTAGTGAGTAAAAACACACACAGTAGTTGTGTAATGTCCAGTAAATGCACAAGCATGAGCGGGAAAGGTGAAGCAGTGCAGGGATGTCGGGGTAAAGTGGTAATACAAAAACTTACTTCCGCATTGGTTGTTGCAGCATGTGCAATACATGAATGATAATCCCTCTCCTCATGAGGTGGATGCAGTTTTTTAAGGTCCCACCACTCACACCACTCCAGTCCCCCACCACCACTACCATACACATCTGTCACATTGTAGGTTGTACTTTATTTTTTTTCAATCACTTGACACCATCATGAATACGTGCCAGTGTCTCTTCAGCATGAAGTTAGTGTTGTAGGCAAAGGACAAATGCACTCTGCATGCTAACACATTTTTCAAGGTATTTGTTGCTTTAGGACTCACAGCTTTGACTTCCAGCTACTTATTTCTCTACTACAGCCCTCAGAAGAAGGAATATTGTGCTGGGAGATGTTGCCCCATATTAAATATAGGAGAAAAATATTTTGGAATGGGAGAAAAATGTGTTGTAATAAGAGAAAAATGTTTTCGAATTGGAGAAAAATGTGTTGGAATAGGAGAAAAATCTGCTAAATAGGCGACAAATGTGTTAAAATAGGAGAAAAATGTGTTAGAATAGGTGAAAAATGGGTCTGACTTGGTGAAAAATTTGCTGGAATAGGTGAAAAGGAGGAACATGTTGCATTAGAGGAAAAGAGAAAACCTTCGCCAAAAAAAGAGAAACATCTTCAATTTTTCGCAAAAAGTCACGCAGGAAATTTTTCTCACTTTTCATCCACCACTGCTCAGCAGCCACCAACCAAGATAAGAAGCTGACCTTATTGCTCCCAGGGTATTGTAGAGTTGATGGTCACTCTTAGTTACCAAACCCCAGTACAACTGTACCCTTAGTTACTAAACCCCCGTACAACTGTACCCTTAGTTACCAAACCCCCGTACAACTGTACACTTAGTTACCAAACCCCCGTACAACTGCACCCTTAGTTACCAAACCCCAGTACAACTGTACCCTTAGTTACCAAACCCCCGTACAACTGCACCCTTAGTTACCAAACCCCAGTACAACTGTACCCTTAGTTACCAAACCCCCGTACAACTGTACCCTTAGTTACCAAACCTCCGTACAACTGTACCCTTAGTTACCAAACCCCCGTACAACTGTACCCTCAGCCCCAACTGTAATTACATCCCGGCTAGCCACCTATTATATAAACATATATGAATTTGTTCAAAAAGAAGCCATGTAGTAATTTTACATAGCATTTGTTATCCATAAAGCAGCTTTCCGTGTTAGGCTTTTTAATAGTGAGTAACTGTTTGTTTTATTAGCCTTCTGACAACATTTTGGCTTCTCCCATGAATGATCTGGTGCAACTATGTCCCCTAAAACCCTCAAGAACAACAACAGCTGTACAGATCATTTTAAAACACTAGAAACCATGTTACCTGCAGTCCACTTAATACAACTGCCAATTGTTAGCAGGCCAGGCGTAATCCCCTTTAGATTAACACTTTCCAAATTTCTCTTGATCTCTCATCTGCTGGGATGAAGATGAAAGTTCTCATAAAGTAGATCTTCCCAGTGTACATTCTGGTTCCCTCCTTAGAAACCATGTCTTTTGTTAAACATAATACCAGTTTATTGCTGCTCGGGTCCTGTAAATTCCATTCCATCTGAAACATTACATGGAGAAGAGAACAGGCCTTATTCCTATTATGCAGGCTGTCAGACATTTATATTTTTATAGGACTGATGATACAGCCACTGTTTTCTAAAATCAGCTGCAACACTAACTGAAAAAGGAATGCAATATAAAAAATTATATTTCCACAGATGATGCAAATACTAAGAAAACAATGCAAGTATTTATATAAAGATTTAGTTGCTAAAGAGAAAATTGCCATTAAACAAGAATATATCAGTTGATACCTTTTCTCCTGTTTCAATTTTTGCCACAACATCTGCTTTATCGAAAGACCACCACTTGTCTATATCTTTCCCATGTCCCACTGCTTCAGTCTGTTGCCTGACCATAGTATCTACCTTATCAAAAGTCTGCTGCTTCTGTCTGCCTCCTGTCCTTGACCTCTCACTTGCCTAAAGTCCATCAGTTTGCTGCCGGCCCAAAGCCTTTGTCTAACTACCATTTCAGTCTGCCACCAGCTCATTAGCTTTGGCTTATCTAAAGACCACCATTTCGGTCTGCACCTGCCCCTGACTTCTGCCTTTTGAAAAGTCTACCAGTTTAGTCTGCCACATGCCTGATCAACAATCTTTTAATCTAATACTCCAGGTGGCTCTTGTCTACCTTGTTATATGTACCACTTAGCTCATCACTGCTCGCAGCTTGTGTTTCTGCACTCAGTCTCAGCCTACAACATTACCATTTATGAACTGTAACATCAAGCTTTCCATGTTGTGTAGTAACCTGTCATGTATTGTCTCTGCCATAATGGATCTCAATTTCAACACCTGACCATTGTGTGGTTCTTGGGGCTATGGCAGTCTCAATCATGATTAGATGGTCAAACTCTCAAGCATCTTGACTTCCTTGCCAACCTTTCCATTCAGTTATTTGTCTTTATATGCTTAATTCTTGCTTTGCCTGATATCATTATTCAGACTCTGTGACCAGTATTCCAGTCTACAATCGGGTCACTTGAGTCAAATTCACTATACCTATTTAAGCAGTATTAATGTATGTGCTACCAACCCCAGCTTCCCCTCAGTGCCCAGTCTTGCTCCTTCCTTATATATCTGCTCATTCAAGTAATCTGCAGTTGCTGACCAGGATTCATACTCCAGGTTCCTTCACTTCCTTGGATGTTTGCAATCCTAATCTAGCCAGTCATCCTGTGACAATCACCCAGTGACAGATAATCACAAAAGATGATAAACTCTAGATCATGTCCTTTCTGAAGCTCTGTTGGCTGTGTGGCTGATCTCATTGAAAGGTGGGCACAACTGATCTGATTGTCTGCTAGCAATGAGACGTAGGGGCTGTGGGGTATGACTAGTATAGCACCATAGAAAACATCCAGAACTGTACATTTAGAGAGTATGGACATGGTTGAGAAAGACTTTAAATGAAACAGCTAAGGAGATACCAAACCGTGGTGGTAATGACCTGTGAAGTCTTCCAACTAAGCTTCAGCAAATGGTAGGGCTGAAGTGGTCATACCTGTTCATAAGTACATGTGGAACAATTAGAGATATGGGAGAGCACTAAGTAATAAACATATAGCTCACATCTATCAGCAATGAAACACAGATGAATACTGTATAAAACCTTTATATCAAAACCACAAATACAAAATTCCAATATAATATAAAAAATAAAATAATAAAAATAAAATAATAATCTGGAGACACACTCTAACAAATGACTAATAATAGCAGATCTCAAAGTCCTTCTTCGTGCATGCACCTTGTCACAAATGTATCCAACACGATAACTCTCCCGACTCTGGTTTATTATGGAGTCTATCCTTCCATTGTTACCCCCATCTATGTTGTGATAACAATTATCAGAGCAGTGATACTATGTTTTGTACTTAGCTGGATTAATATGAATCTCCTCCAATGGTTTCCTCAGCTGTTCATGACTTAATTCCAAAGTCCTCCACTGCTACTGTGCCATCTCTCTCAGACAATGGGGCGAGGCCTGCAGGCGGTGTCCTTTCTCCATGTCTTGGTGTAGGCCTCCCTTCAGTTGATACACAGCGGACAGAGTTGGAGATTTTGTCTGATCTCAAACAACTGTCATTCAGTTATGTGTGCTTCCTGTATTTAAAACCAATGCGTTCTCTATATAATTTCAACATGTTTCGTGCTCAATCCAGCATAAGTATACCATAAAATCTTGGGTATAATACGCACAATTTTGCCCCTCTTCACCTGATGTGAAGTGGGGGGTGCATATTATACATGAGAAAAAAATTACATTTTTTTTCTGCCTACCCCACCGCAATCCTCTCTCAGCAGCTTCCCTTACTTCACTCAAGTCTCCATTGAAGTCTCACCATGTCGGATTCCTCCGAGACAGCTTCACTGCGGGCATCATGTTTTCATTTGCTGCCCACTTCCAGCATTGCCCTGTCAGGACCTTTCAATGTAAGCCAATGGTAACATCATGTGAGGACCTCAAGGTCCTCGTGGGGGAAAACAATAGATCCAATGCTTAGATCTCTAAGCATTGGATCTTTGATATTGCCGAGGACCTTGAGGTCCTCACACGGTGTTACCATTGGCTTATATTGAAAGGTCCTGACAGGTCAATGCTGGAAGTGGACGGCAAATGTAAGTGTGCCGACTGCAGTGAAGCTGTCACATGGAATCCGACAGGGGTGGGACTTCAGTGGAGACTTGAGTGAAGTAAGGGAGCTGCTGAGAGTGGATTGTGGTGGGGGTAGGGAGGGAAGGAGATTGGCAACCCTAAATTTGCTTTGTGAGTAGAGGGGGAAAACAAGGCTGTGTATTATACATGGAAAGTCTTGTTTTCTGCTAAACTCTTGGCTATAATTTACACCTGCGTGTTATACACAGGTGCATATCATACCCGATATTTTACAGTAAATGGCACATAGAAAACAAAAGGATCATATGGCCCTTCCCTTGAGATCTTACAGTCTAGAGGAAGGTAGGTTGGACACAGAAGGAGTAAGTGCTATGGGATGTAAGTACCCCTTTCACATGAACTGCCGATCAGTGGGTGGGAGAGAGAAGTGTTTTTTAGTGCAGTGGTCCAGTCAAGTAGAGTGTCTGTTTGGGAGAACAGGTCTATGTGAACAATGAGGGATGGGGCTGTAGGTGGGAGAGGGATTCTAGAAGGGAAAAAGAGTAGAGGTTGGACAGGCTGTTGATCTCTCTTTATGTCTACTTACTACTAGTACTTGGTTAGGCCTCATCTAGACATTACTGAACTGGAAAAGGAGCAGAGACGAGCAACAAAACTGATAAAGGGATTGGAGGATCTGAGTTACAAAGAGAGACTAGCCGAACTGGGTTTGTTTACATTAGAAAAGAGACGTCTAAGGGGTGATATGATTACCATTTACAAATACATTCAAGGTCAATACAAAGAATTATCCAGTGAATTATTTATGCAAAGAGCTGAGCTAAGAACAAGAGATCATCCATTAAGACTAGAGGAAAGGTGTTTTCGACTAAAACAAAGGCAGGGATTCTTTACAGTAAAGGCGGTAAGGCTATGGAATTCTTTGCCTCGGGATATTGTGCTTGCAGATAATGCAACTGCATTCAAAAAAGCAATGGATGCCTATCTAGCACAGAACAATATTGACAATTATGACAGGTGGCTTCAAAGCAGATAGGATATTGATCCGGGGAACTATTTGACTACCAATTGGAGTCAGGAAGGAATAATTCCCCCTCACACACACTTGGGACTAGATTGGAAATGGCTCCAGAGGGCTTTTTTGCCTTCCTCTGGATCAACAGAGGTGTTTTTGGCATGGGCTGGACTTGATGGACGCATGTCTTTTTTCAGCCTTATCTACTATGTTACTATGTTACTATGTTATGTTATGTTAGTACTAGTCAGAGTGAAAGAAAAAAATCAGACCACAAAAACAAAAGTACAAAAACATTAATGCATTGCATATCAGTGCCTCCACAATGAAGTTCCCCTCATTAGAGTGACTTGGAATTCATGTGGGGGAATGTCCTGGGTGATATCTAAAAGTGTGCTAAATTAGATATAATTTATTTGAATGAATCGTGTTGAAATGTCAGTACGATAAAGGTGACAGGAGCCTTCCCCATTGTGCTGAATGAATTTTATCCTGCCACAAAAACTTGTAACGAAATTCTTATTAACTGAACATAAAAATAAAAATTCATATTCTCCGAATGGCATAAACATTTTTCACTAATGATTTGGATGAAAGCAATTTTCTCGCCATGCACAAGAGGTAATCTTGGAAAATGAAAATTCCCAATCGATGTAAATGAGACTTTTAATAACCGTGCTAAAGGTATCCAGCGCATTGCTTTGCAATGCATTTGATACCAATCTGGCACTCAAAGGGTAAACCCCTTGAATAATAGCGAGTTTTCCAATTCATGCTTTGCAATGAGCTGAAGACCTCTGTATCATTCTAATGATTAAAATACCCTTTTAAATCATTAAAAAGACAACAAAGGTGGTTCTTAAAGGGATAGTAATACTTCATTTTATCTTTATTTTATTTTGTAGGCATTAAAAAAACATGAAGAACGATATAAGTCTTATCTCTCAAACCTTTATGGTTTGAGAGATATTCACAAGCAAAGTTTCCCCTCCCACCCCTTTTACCTAGTGTAAGTCATCTCTTCTCAGATGTCTAATGCAGTCCATAGACCAGACAGATAACAGCAGGGGACAATCTTCTTCCTATGAGAACAATGAAAGCCCTGCCCCCCTTGACAAGTTTTTCAGGTTTTTCCCTTATCTTAATTGAAGATTGTCCCTCTCTGCAGTCTACCTGGGCACCTCCCTTCTGATCTGGCTGAGCAGTGTTACATCAGTAAAAGGGGCGGGAGGGGGATACTTTATCATTGAATTACTCTTGTACTACAACTCTGACAGAATTGAAATAACACTCTCCAAAGTCCAAACACTATGATGATTAATCCCTTAGTGACGGCCGCGTGCAGACGCGGCCGTCACTTAACGCCCGTCTAACATTTTTTTTTTTTTTTTAAAAGAATCCGGAGTCCCCGAACGGCGTGCAGCCGCGCGGGGAGCCGGATTTCCGGGACGTACATGTACGTCCTCTGTCACTAAGTGACAGCCACAGAGGACGTACATGTACGTCCTGTGTCGCGAAGGGGTTAATTAGAGCTGCTTTCATTATGAAACATTACTATCCCTTTAAATCAAAAAAGCAAGTGCATATGTCTCAGTATCCATGTTATATAATGTTGTCCGTTAAGCTTTCCAAACCCACTAGCTAATGTCCTTCTGGGACAGTAAACTTGCCTCTGAGATTTCAATTACTGATTCAAGGTGGGGGGGTGATCATATCTTCAGAATGTATATACATTAATACAAAATGTCACGCTCAATAAATAAAAACTTTTTTTTTACTGGTTTTATCCCTCTTTAAAGTGAAACTATCACCCCAAATAAAGTCACCCCAATAATTATCCATATAGTGATAAGCTTAGAGATAGTAGTAGTATCTAGCAGGAGTACAGCGTTATTAAGAAATTTTACTTCATCAGAGACTGACAGCCAGCCTTCCTGCTTTAGACGCATCTACACACCTGCACTGTCATTCTCTTCCTGTTACCTCAAGGTACAATGCAGCGCCTCCTAGAGGAAACTAGGATGAACAGCGCAGACGTCGCTAAGCCAAGATGTCTGTGCTGATGCCTGCCTGTTCGTCTCAATCAAGTAGGATTTATTAATAACGAGGTACTTATAATGGATAATGCTAGTATTTCTATGTTTATCGCTATATGAATAATTATTGGGGGGGGGCTTTATTTGGGGTGATAGTTCTGCTTTAAAGAGCACAATACTTTGTATTCATTTATATACATTTTTGATCACTCCCTGAATTAATCACTAATATCTCTAACAAGAGCAACATTTTCTTCCCCATCAGCCTATGGGCATGGAACGCTTACCAACCAACATTATAAGTGAGTAAATGTGTATATGCACATTTTACTGTTTTTAGTTTCTCTATATTATTTTTTTGCTTTGATTTGTTCTGGCTTTGGTAATCTTTGTATATATATATAAATATATATATATATATATATATATATATATATATATATATATGTATAAACTCTGGTGAAAACACCAGACAACAAGCGCACACTAGGGTCTAAATAAAATAAAAGATGCTTTTTATTGTATTATATCATCAATGTTTTGGCCCCGTCAGGGCCTTCCTCAAGACAATAATACATTCAAAAAGGTCTGTCTGTTAGCCCGAAAACACCCAAACACCATGAGGTGCATGTCTTTGCGTCCCCCTGCAACCCCGGTCTTGGGACAGTTACGAGTGCCTAAAAATGTGCCCCATTATAGGACTCTGCAATGTCTGCCAGTGACAGCATGCGTAGAGCCAGGGGTTAATCGTCTGGGAGGTACCCAATTGGTTATCGATCTTTTATTAAGCATCATTAACCTGCACATCGCCTATGTTGGTTCATCCTCAAAATCGGTCTCCATGATGTCTACAATACAGCAACACATGTAGAGCCAGGGGATCAGGATCTACAATTCATCTGGAAAATGTCACACCAGTTGGATCGTTATGGATTACTTTTGGATTATATCCTATTGTATTACCAACTCTACCGGGTGGCAGATTATGGAGTACACCGATTGGGACATGTACTGTATATACACGCAAGATGATTAGAACTTGGTTGCTAATCTCATTGTCTCAATACAATATGGGTGAGTGGAATTATTCCTCATTATGTGTGGCTATATTATTTTTCTGTCTTTTAGTTCAATGCGAGTGTTTTGTTGAGCGGGATGCGGGCCTTTGGCGGCACCACTGATACAATGCTCATTCAATTGTACTACTTTTTCTTCTTTTTTCTCTTTTTGTTACTTTTTTGCCTTAAATCAGATTGTAATGTACCTGTTTCCAAGGGTACGTTGGTTCACATTTTTGCCTGGCCCTAATACACCTGATTTTATGTTACACTGCAATTTCTGTCTATTTGACATATACTGGCAATTTTGGTGTTAATTACTTTGTGTTCCCGCGATTAGCGTCGGTAGACACAGGGGGACACAAAGACATGCACCTAGTGGTGTTTGAGTGCTTTCGGGCTAACAGACAGACCTTTTTGAATGTATTATTGTCTTGAGGAAGGCCCTGAGGGGGCAGAAACATTGATGATATAATACAATAAAAAGCTTCTTTTATTTTATTTAGACCCTAGTGTGCGCTTGTTGTCTGGTGTTTTCACCAAACAGAGTTTTTGTATTCATCCGGGCAATTTATTCAATTCCTTTTTTCTTTTGGGAGTACACACAATTTGCTATATATATATATATATATATATATATATATATACTAGCAATGTGGGACGGCGTTGGATATATAGGGAATTAATGCACACACACGGATGCGAGACAAACACAGAGACACACACGCAAATGCACACGCATGCACTGAGATGCTTAAAGAGCGACAGTCATACACACATACATGCAGACACATAGAGTGTGATACAGACATGCAACACACACAGTGAGGAACACACAGGCACACACAGACACACACACACAGAAGTGAGTCATAACGGGGTGACTTATGTGTCATTGTAATGAGTTTGTGTTTGTACTTATGCCTCCACTGTGGCATTCATTCATATAGTTGAAATGCATGTGGTAATTGCACATACTATGGTGGAAGGTGGATCGTGCTGGCTCCCGGGATGTGAGTGACTGGCATTCATTCATGTAATTGAAATGTGTGTGGTAATTGCACATACTATGGTGGAAGGTGGATCATGCTGGCTCCCGGGGTGTGATTACGTGTGAGTGATTGCGTTTGAGTGCGAGATTGAGTGATTGAGTGAGTGTGTTAGTGAGTGTGTGTGATTGAGTAAGAATGTGTGAGTGAGAGTGTGTATGATAGTGAGAGGGTGTGAGTGATTGAGGGTGAGAGTGTGATTGAGGGTGAGAGTGTGATTGAGTGTGAGTGTGATTGAGTGTGAGTGTGTGATTGTGATTGAGTGTGACTGCGAGACTGTAATTGTGAGAGTGTGATTGAGTGTGAGAGTGTGAGACTGTGAGAGTGTGATTGAGTGATTGAGTGTGAGAGTGAGACTGTGTGAGAGTGTGAGTGTGATTGAGTGAGACTGTGAGAGTGTGATTGAGAGTGAGAGTGTGTGAGTGTGATTGAGTGAGACTGTGAGAGTGTGATTGAGTGAGACTGTGTGAGTGTGATTGAGTGTGTGAGTGATTGGGTGTGAGACAGAGAGTGAGAGAGACTGTGTGAGACTGAGAGTGTGAGAATGTGAGTGTGAGAGAGTGTGTGAGACTGTGAGAGTGTGAGAGACTGTGAGAGTGTGAGAGAGAGTGTGAGAGACTGTGAGACTGAGAGTGTGAGAGACTGAGACTGAGAGTGTGAGAGACTGTGAGACTGTGTGAGACTGAGACTGTGAGAGAGACTGTGAGAGAGACTGTGAGAGAGACTGTGAGAGTGTGAGAGAGTGTGAGACTGAGAGAGTGTGAGAGAGTGTGAGAGTGTGAGAGAGTGTGTGAGAGAGTGTGAGACTGTGAGAGAGTGTGAGACTGTGAGAGACTGTGAGACTGTGAGAGTGTGAGAGAGACTTTGAGAGTGTGAGAGAGAGTGTGAGAGAGAGTGTGAGAGAGACTGTGTGTGAGAGACTGTGTGTGTGTGAGACTGTGAGAGTGTGAGAGCGTGTGAGAGTGTGAGAGTGTGAGAGCGTGTGAGAGTGTGAGAGCGTGTGAGACTGAGAGAGTGCGAGACTGAGAGACTGCGAGTGTGTGAGACTGAGAGTGTGAATGAGTGAGACTGAGAGTGTGGATGAGTGAGTGTGAGAGTGAGAGAGAGAGACTGTGAGAGTGTGAGACTGTGAGAGCGTGTGAGACTGAGAGTGTGAATGAGTGAGAGACTGTGAGAGAGAGAGACTGTGAGAGTGAGAGAGAGAGACTGTGAGAGTGAGAGTGAGAGAGTGTGTGAGACTGTGAGAGCATGTGAGACTGTGAGAGCATGTGAGACTGAGAGCGTGCGAGACTGAGAGCGTGCGAGACTGATAGAGTGTGTGTGTGAGAGTGTGTGTGTGAGAGTGTGTGTGTGAGAGAGACTGTGTGTGAGACTGTGTGAGTGTGAGACAGAGTGCGAGACTGAGAGTATGTGAGAGTGAGAGAGTGAGACTGTGTGAGAGTGAGAGAGTGAGACTGTGTGAGAATGAGAGTGAGAGAGAGAGACTATGTGAGAGTGAGAGAGAGAGACTGTGAGAGTGTGAGAGAGAGAGACTGTGAGAGAGAGACTGTGAGAGTAAGAGACTGTGAGACTGTGTGAGAGTGAGAGAGAGAGACTATGTGAGAGTGAGAGAGAGAGACTATGTGAGAGTGTGAGAGAGAGACTGTGAGAGTAAGAGACTGTGAGACTGTGTGAGTGTGAGACCGTGAGTGTGAGACTGTGAGACTGAGACTGTGTGTGAGATTGTGTCTGAGACTGTGTGTGAGAGTGAGAGACTGTGAGACTGTGTGTGAGAGTGTGAGCCTGTGAGTGTGTGAGACTGTGTGAGAGTGAGACTGAGAGAGTGTGAGACTGTGTGTGAGAGTGTGAGACTGTGTGTGAGACTGTGAGAGAGTGTGAGAGTGAGAGACTGTGAGAGAGTGTGAGAGTGAGAGACTGTGAGAGTGAGATTGTGTGAGACTGTCAGACTGTGTGAGACTGTGTGTGAGTGTGAGACTGTGTGAGTGTGAGGCTGTGTGAGTGTGAGACTGTGTGTGAGTGAGAGACTGTGTGAGTGTGAGAGACTGTGCGAGACTGTGAGTGCGAGAATGTGAGTGTGATACTGTGAGTGCAAGACTGAGTGCAAGACTGTGAGTGCGAGACTGAGTGAGACAGTGTGAGAGTGAGAGTGTGTGAGACTGAGAGTGTGAGAGACTGAGAGTGTGAGAGAGAGTGTGAGACTGTGTGAGACTGTGTGAAAGTGTGAGAGTGAGAGAGAGAGACTGTGAGAGTGAGAGAGAGAGACTGAGAGTAAGAGACTGTGAGACAGTGTGAGACTGTGAGACAGTGTGAGACTGTGTGAGTGTTAGACTGTGTTTGAGAGTGAGACTGTGTGTGAGAGTGTGTGAGACTGTGTGTGAGAGTGTGTGAGACTGTGCGAGACTGTGTGAGAGTGTGAGACTGTGTGTGAGAGTGTGAGACTGTGTGAGTGTGAGACTGTGTGAGTGTGAGACAGTGTGAGACTGTGTGTGAGACTGTGTGTGAGACCGTGTGAGAGTGTGAGACTGTGTGTGAGAGTGTGAGACTGTGTGAGAGTGAGACTGTGTGAGAGTGTGAGAGTGAGAGAGAGAAACTGTGAGACTGAGTGAGAGAGAGAGACTGTGAGACTGTGTGAGTCTGTGTGAGTGTGAGACTGTGTGAGTGTGAGACTGTGTGTGAGACTGTGTGAGACCGTGTGAGAGTGTGTGAGAGTGTGAGACTGTGTGAGAGTGAGACTGTGTGAGAGTGAGACTGTGAGACTGTGTGAGAGAGAGAGAGACTGTGAGACTGAGTGAGAGAGAGAGACTGTGAGACTGTGTGAGTGTGAGACTGTGTGAGTGTGAGACTGCGTGTGAGACTGCGTGTGAGACTGTGTGTGAGACTGTGAGAGAGTGTGAGACTGTGAGAGAGTGAGAGACTATGAGAGTGTGAGAGAGAGTGTGAGAGACTGTGAGAGTGTGAGACTGAGAGAGTGTGAGACTGTGTGTGAGAGTGAGAGACTGTGTGAGACTGTGTGACAGAGTGTGAGAGAGACTGTGAGAGTGTGTGTGAGAGAGAGACTGTGAGAGTGTGACTGTGTGAGAGTGTGAGACTGTGTGAGAGTGAGACTGAGAGAGTGTGAGAGAGAGTGTGAGACTGTGCGTGAGAGTGTGAGTGTGAGAGAGTGTGAGAGTGAGAGACTGTGAGAGTGAGAGAGTGTGAGACTGTGTGAGACTGTGTGTGAGTGTGAGACTGCGTGTGTGAGAGAGTGTGAGAGACTGTGAGAGTGTGAGAGACTATGAGAGACTGTGTCAGTGTGAGGGACTGTGTAAGACTGAGAGAGACTGTGAGAGACACTGAGAGTGTGAAACTGTGTGAGACTGTGTGAGACTATGACTGTGAGACTGACTGTGAGACTGTGACTGTGTGAGACTGTGAGACAGTGTGTGAGAGAGTGTGAGAGAGTGTGTGAGAGAGTGTGAGAGAGTGTGATAGAGTGTGAGAGTGTGTGATAGAGTGTGAGAGTGTAAGAGACTGTGAGAGTGTGAGGGACTGTATGAGACTGTGATAGAGACTGTGTGAGACTGCGAGAGAGACTGTGTGAGACTGCGAGAGAGACTGTGAGAGACTGTGAGAGTGTGAGACAGACTGTGTGAGACTGAGACTGTGTGAGACTGCGAGAGTGTGAGACTGTGTGAGACTGTGACTGTGGGAGAGACTGTGTGAGACGGTGTGTGAGAGAGTGTGAGAGAGTGTGAGAGTGTGAGGGACTGTGAGAGTGTGAGACTGTGTGAGACTGCGAGAGAGACTGTGTGAGACTGCGAGAGAGACTGTGTGAGATTGTGAGAGTGTGAGACTGAGAGTGTGAGACTGTGTGAAAGTGTGAGACTGTGTGAAAGTGTGAGACTGTGTGACTGTGAGAGACTGTGAGAGTGTGAGAGACTGTGAGACTGCGAGAGAGACTGTGAGAGACTGTGAGAGTGTGTGAGACTGAGAGTGTGTGAGACTGAGAGTGTGAGGGACTGTGAGAGTGTGAGGGACTGTGAGAGACTGCGAGAGAGACTGTGTGAGACTGCGAGAGAGACTGTGAGAGACTGAGAGTGTGAGACTGAGAGAGTGTGAGACTGAGAGTGTGTGAGACTGTGAGAGAGACTGTGTGAGACTGTGAGAGTGTGAGACTGAGAGTGTGAGACTGTGTGAAAGTGTGAGACTGTGTGAAAGTGTGAGACTGTGTGACTGCGAGAGAGACTGTGAGAGACTGAGAGTGTGTGAGACTGAGAGTGTGTGAGACTGAGAGTGTGTGAGACTGTGTGACTGCGAGAGAGACTGTGAGAGACTGAGAGTGTGTGAGACTGAGAGTGTGTGAGACTGAGAGTGTGAGGGACTGTGAGAGTGTGAGGGATTGTGAGAGTGTGAGGGACTGTGAGAGACTGCAAGAGAGACTGTGTGAGACTGCGAGAGAGACTGTGTGAGACTGCGAGAGAGACTGTGTGAGACTGTGAGTGTGAGACTGTGAGTGTGAGAGTGTGTGAGACTGCGAGAGAGACTGTGTGAGACTGCGAGAGAGACTGTGTGAGACTGCGGGAGAGACTGTGAGAGTGAGAGACTGAGAGTGTGAGACTGAGAGTGTGAGACTGTGTGAAAGTGTGAGACTGTGAGAGTGTGAGAGACTGTGTGAGAGACTGTGTGAGACTGAGACTGTGTGAGACTGTGAGACTGAGAGTGTAAGAGACTGTGAGAGTGTAAGAGACTGTGAGAGTGTGAGGGACTGTGAGAGACTGCTAGAGAGACTGTGTGAGACTGCGAGAGAGACTGTGTGAGACTGCGAGAGAGACTGTGTGAGACTGTGAGAGAGACTGTGAGAGTGTGAGACTGAGAGTGTGTGAGACAGAGTGTGTGGGACTGAGAGTGTGTGGGACTGAGAGAGTGTGGGACAGAGAGAGTGTGAGGGACTGTGAGAGTGTGAGGGACTGTGTGAGACTACGAGAGAGACTGTGTGAGACTGTGAGAGAGACTGTGAGAGACTGTGAGAGTGTGAGACTGAGAGTGTGAGACTGTGTGAAAGTGTGAGACTGAGAGTGTGAGACTGAGAGTGTGAGACTGTGTGAGAGTGTGAGACTGTGTGAGAGTGTGAGACTGAGACTGTGTGCGACTGTGAGACTGAGAGTGTGTGCGACTGTGAGACTGCGACTGTGAGACTGCGACTGTGTGAGAGACTGTGTGAGAGACTGTGTGAGAGTGTGAGACAGAATGTGTGCTTTGCAATGCGTTGCTTACCCCTCTGGCACTCAAAGGGTTAAGTTGAGCTAACATAGCAATATAACACACGGTGGCTCTTCAGTTGAGGCAACGTAGCAATATGCTGAGGGAACAAATAGAAAGTGGTGTTTGAGGCTTGTCCTCTGTAACATACAGCAAAGCATCTCTCTCCCTTTAAGGAGAAAGGGCGGGAATCAGGAATCAGGAAGTGGAGGAGTGACAGTTGAGACTGTGAGGTGACTGAAGAGATCATGAGTTAAATAAGAGTTGCTATTAAGTTTGTATTTTATGGGAACATTACACCCTCATACTGAAACAGAGTGTATGGAGGGTTACAGTTATCTGTGGGAGGTGAAACAGTGTGTTTGTGGGGTCATGATCCTGAGTGAGAGTGTGAGTGGACCGGGAGAAGTTACTGATATCCCTACCTCAGGAGCGAGTGGCAGTTATATATTTTTTTTTGTCAGTTGGATACTGGTGGGCGGGCCAACTCCCTGTATGATAAACACACCCCCATTGAATCACCCAATGAGAGCAGTAAAGTCCCCATTCAATCACCCAATAGGAGTTGTGTCTCCTAATGAGACATAAATTATGTAATTAGACATTCTATTCAATGCGAGTTTCTTTTCTGAGGAGACATAAATTATGTTCTGTGTGTGGGGTACCATAAATTATGCAATGAGGCTTATTCTTTTATATATATAGATATATATATATATATTTATATATAAAATATTAGGGCTTATCCTCCTGAGTAAAATTAAGGTACAATAGGTTCAATATCTCAATTGCCTGAAATTTTACAGTGGCGCTGTATCTATACCATCCTATGGAGATTTATGGTCAAGTGACCAGAGCTGTCCATACGATGGTGTAGCAACAGCACCACTGTAAACCTTCAGGCCAAGTTTGAATTGCAATAACATTTAAATAAAAACATATCTCAGCAATGAGAATACCCTTGTTTTACTCAGGACTATAAACCCTACAATATATGTTTCTACGTATTAAGTGTTAAGGGAGCTGCTGAATATTGTGAGTTATGTGGGGGAAGGCAGAAGTAA
The DNA here is from genome assembly GCA_037306005.1 of Rhinophrynus dorsalis. Taxonomy (NCBI): domain Eukaryota; kingdom Metazoa; phylum Chordata; class Amphibia; order Anura; family Rhinophrynidae; genus Rhinophrynus; species Rhinophrynus dorsalis. Next base: position 12,603,118 of record CM074718.1, read on the forward strand.
TATCCTCCATATGCCTGTTTGTTGCTGTCTACTTGACTCCTAGCCTATAAAATAGGTATGAGCACTGAAGTTCCCTCTAGGCTGTTGTTGTGAATGTTATTATTCTATCAAGTGCCATCTTGTATTTTTATCTTTTTAACCCTTTGAGTGCCATAGTGGTACGCAAAGCATTGCAGAGCAATGTGTTGCATACCCCCTGGCACTCAAAGGGTTAAACCAATCAGAATTTGTGTTTGCCCCCTATGGTGCAGTTGAATTGCTCCTGAATTGCAGTGCTACTTATTCAGCCATCAATTATGTTCATCTCTTCTGACTACAATCTGCAGTTTTAACCCGTTAACGACCCCTGACATGCCAGGACAGTCATGGGTAAACTTCTTATAAGGACCCATGACGGTCCTGGCACGTCATGGGTTAAATGATAGCAGCTCGCCTCAGTGCACGCTGCTATCATCCTGCTGAAGCTGAAACTGAGCTCTCCTGGACCGGAGCTCTCTGTTTCAGTCCTTGTCTCTTCTGCTGGTATACGAGATCTCTCCAGGAGCGATCACATGTACCGGCATTTTCATTCAAAAAGGCAGTGTGTATCACACATTGCCTCTGTGTCTGCTCTGTGCCTCTCTCTTCCTTACTTTAATAGTAAGGAAGAGAGAAGCAGAGAGCAGACACATATACAAATTAAATCATGCAATAGTTGGGGTTATTAACCCCTTCAGTGCTGGTGCCGGGGGCTGGCTGGATGCAGGTCCATTTCTGACATGCTAAAAGCAATTTTTTCTTTTTTAATAAATTTACAAAAGAGAAAATATTTTTATTTAAGCATTCTATTTATACAATAAATCTGCTAACTGCAAACAATAAATAATTGCATTGTGATTGTTGTGGAGCCATGCAATATAGTTACACACACTGCCAAATCCTATCGATTAAAATATGGGAAAATAGTGAGGGAAAGAGGGACATGGGGAGTTTCACCCAGGGGGAACAATGCCCACTTAAAACGGCCCATTTTGTAGGTATAATTGACTGGTCATGCCTTTCATACAGTCTCCTATTAAAAATTTAACTAATTCAGCCAAAATGATCCCAAGAGAAAAAATAAAAATGGTGTTTTTTTTATTTTTTTTTTCGGTTTTCTGTAATTTTAATAAAATAAATAGTGGGTTAGCCATATACGTGTGGTATTAAAAGAAAGCCCTACTTGTATGTATAAAAACAGTATATAATTTATGTGGCTGGAATAAAATACTTACTTCAACAAAGACACAGTAAAAAAGGTCAGAATTGCTCTGGTCTTTAAGTGCAATCCACCCCAGATTTTCCCGGTCCTTAAGGGGTCAAAATACTTGATCGTTATGATAATGCAAAAAAAGAGTTTAGAGAAGAATGAAGTTCCAAATCAACTATATTCCTAATCATACTTAATCACATCTGAGTCCTCACCACACGATGTGTTGGAACTTTGTATTATAATGCTAGAAAACTTTGAAGCATTTGGTAAGATTCATATACCACAATACAGAAAGGCAGGAGGTCTCTGGAAATGCATCCTAAAATCAAACAATTATGGGATCTGGCAAACTTTTCTTTGGTTCATAATTGTCTGCTATCTTTTTTTGTCTGGGAAGAGGATCAAATGGGAGCTTGGCAGCACTGTATGGTGAAGTGGTTGTAGTGATTGAATTTTCATACATTGGATCCTCGAGGAGAAGTTGGAGAACCTTTGAAAAGAGAAATAGAGTCACTGACATTGGATCTTGACCCAAATGTCTTCTTTTTCAGCTACTTCCATAAAAATGTTTATCTATTGCTTGGATCAACATCATATACAATTTGGAAAACACAGAAGGTAATATGTGAATGGGCCAATTCAAATAAGTGACATTTTGGATTGTTTTGGAAATTAAATATAGTATAGAAGAAATAGGATAAGCAAACATCTGTTGGGAAAGCAGTCACGAATAATGCATCGAGAACTTGGCCTCCGCTAGGGATAATACAGTTTGTGGTTTATTAGGTGATCCAAGGCTTTCTTGATTTCATGACATTTGTGAGTATTGTGGTTTCCATTAGCCATTAGTTTCTCCATCAGCATAATTTCCTTAATTCTAGATGCAAGTTTTGGAACTAGAGGGGAGCTGTGTGGAATCTACGTTTATCCAGCCACAGCCTAGTACATTTAAGCAAAATATTATTTTTATATAAGAAATGCTTGAGCGCTGACCTCTCCTTTAGACGGGGCTGACCTTAAAGGGATAGTAATGTTTCATAATAAAAGCAGCTCTAATTAATCATCATAGTATTTGGACTTTGGAGAGTGTTATAACAATTCTGTCAGAGTTGTAGTACAAGAGTAATTCAATGACAAAGTATCCCCCTCCCACCCCTTTTACTGATGTAACACTGCTCAGCCAGATCAGAAGGGAGGTGCCCAGGTAGACTGCAGAGAGGGACAATCTTCAATTAAGATAAAGGAAAAGCCTGAAAAACTTGTCGGGGGGGGGCTTTCATTGTTCTCATAGGAAGAAGATTGTCCCCTTCTGTTATCTGTCTGGTCTATGGACTGGATTCCACATCTGAGAAGAGATGGCTTACACTAGGTAAAAGGGGCGGGAGGAGAAACTTTGCTTGTGACTATCTCTCAAACCATAAAGGTTTGAGAGATAAGACATATCATAATTCATGCTTTTGTAATGCCTACAAATTAAAATAAAGAAAAAACAAAGAATTACTATCCCTTTAAGCCAGAAACATAAAGTACAATCGGGCAGAAATAAAGTTAAAATCCGAAAAAATAAACCAAAACAACAAAAAAAAAAATTAAAATAAATAAAAAAATATACATCTATTCACCAAAAAATGGAAAAAAGAGAATCTTTATTCATAGCAAAAATACACATATAGTGACAAATCACATGGCTTAAAACAAGCCGTAAAAAGAGGGGCACAGAATACAGCATAGTAAAAAAATGTAGTACAAATACAGTGTTAGATCAGGTATGTGGCCAATGCTGTGCCATTTAATGAGGCAACATGAGAATCTGGCTCTTATATGCAGTGTGAGATTCTCATGTCGCCCTTTACATCCAGGCAACATGTTTAAAATAAATTAAAAATATACATCTATACACTAAAAAATGGAAAAAAAGAATCTTTATTCATAGCAAAAATACACATATAGTGACAAATCACATGGCTTAAAACAAGCAGTAAAAAGAGGGGCACAGAATACAGTATAGTAAAAAAATGTAGTACAAATACAGTGTTAGACCAGGTGTGTGGCCAATGCTGTGCTATTTAATGAGGCAACATGAGAATCTAGCTCTTATATGCAGTGTGAGATTCTTATGTCGCCCTTCACATCCAGGCAACATGTTTAAAATAAATGAAAAATATACATCTATACACCGAAAAATGGAAAAAAAAGAATCTTTATTCATAGCAAAAATATACATATAGTGACAAATCACATGGCTTAAAACAAGCCGTAAAAAGGGACTAACAATACATAAAATGACATAAAATATTTAATGTATACAAGCTCTAAAATATAGAACATTTACATTTGTAATACTTTAGTCAGACTCGCAAATGCCTTTTCTGCAAGATATCTGCACTGTTGCCCGCTGATACCTGGCAAACGAGTTGTATTTCTCAATAATGCCGGACTTATTTAGATTAATAATAGTATGTGTATGGTAATAAGGATTTGGGGGGCAATTTAATTTTGATGATAGTTGTTCTTTATTTCAAAGGGAATGTGAAGTATTTTCATTTGTCCTCCCATGATGCTTTTGGGTGATTGCAAACATTTGCCAGGACTTCTGAATACATCAGCATTTTCTATTGCCTTCTCTCCTCTTAGCAAATTCAGTCTAAGTCAGTTCCAGTCTTTCTTATATGTACAGAATTGATCTCAGAAGTTTAGCTTATCTCTACTCTGTGGCATCAAAATCTATCTATCTATCTATCTATCTATCTATCTATCTATCTATCTCATATCTATCTATCTATCTATCTATCTATCTATCTATCTAGTATCTATTTATTTATCTATCTAGTATCTATCTATTGGTTCACTTTTAAAAGGTCGCATTTTAAATATCATGCGATTGCACAAAACATTAAACATGTCACCTGGATGAAAAGGGAGACATGAGAATCTCTCCCTGCATATAAACACTAGATTCTCATCATGAAATGGTGCAGCATTGGCTGCATACCTGATCTAACACTGTACTTGTACTAATTTTTTTTTTTAATATGTGTAAGCTGTGCTCCACTTCTTGTGTCCTGCTGCTCTGGAAATGAAATGAAATGGTTAAATCTATACTCAGCCTGCAGTGGATCATATTCTTCTGTAATTGGGACACATGGTAGATGAAGAAAACTTGGCTTTTTGTTTGCTGTCCAATCTGCATTCATTTCAGTGCTGCCCGCATGCCTTAGCATAGCTGTCTCTCTGTCTGTCTCTACTGGGCTGAGGATCCCGTGCCTAGCCTCCACACAGCGAGGAAACTGGGGAATTTTGGATAGTGGGATCTGTCCGTGGGAGGATAGTGCACCAAAGCCAGAGTGACAGATATGCTAAGGTTTGGGAAGCACTAAAATGAATACAGGTTGGACAGCAAACACAAAAAGCCAATTACTGCAGAATATGTTCCACTGAACGCTGAGCATAGATTTAACCATTTTATGTCCAGAGCAGAGGGGCACAGAATACAGTATAGCAAAAAATGTAGTACAAATACAGTGTTAGATCAGGTATGTGGCCAAAGCTGTGCCATTTAATGAGGCAACATGAGAATCTAGCTCTTATAGGCAGTGTGAGATTCTCATGTTGCCCTTTACATCCAGGCAACATGTTTAATTTAGTGTGCAGCCACACAACATTTAAAATGTGACCTTTTAAAAGAATACTCTATCTACGTGTATCTATCTATCTACCTGTCTATCTGTCTGTCTGTCTATCTATCTATCTATCTGTCTCATATCTATCTATATCATATCTATCTATCTATCTATCTATCTATCTATCTATCTATCTATCTGTCTGTCTGTCTATCTATCTATCTATCTATCTATCTATCTCATATCTATCTATCTATCTATCTATCTATCTATCTATCTATCTGTCTATCTATCTGTCTATTTATCTATCTATCTATCTATCTATCTATCTATCTAGTATCTAACTATCTATCTATCTATCTATCTATCTATCTATCTATCTATCTAGTATCTAACTATTATCTATCTATCTATCTATCTATCTATCTATCTATCTATCTAGTATCTAACTATTATCTATCTATCTATCTATCTATCTATCTATCTATCTATCTAATATCTATCTATCTATCTATCTATCTATCTATCTATCTATCTATCTAGTATCTAACTATTATCTATCTGTCTATTAGGGATGGGCAAAACTTTCTGCCTCAAACTGAAATAGGCGAAAAATGTATTTTATTTCTCAAATGCACAGTATAAAAGGGGCATGAGGATGCCTGTGTTGGTGGGGGCTGGGGAAAGAATCAGTTGAACAGGTGATGATTTTTAGGGGGTTGTTTACTAGGATTGGGGGGCACTTAATAAAAAAGAAATCCTAAATAAAATAAAAACCGTAAGACATGGTATAAAGGAGTCAGAGGAGGGTGTCTGTGTTGGTGAATGAATCAATTATTTGAACAGGGAATTTTTTTTTTGGGGGGGGTTCTTGACTGATATTGGGGGGACAGTTAATAACAAAATAAATCAATAAAATAAAATAAGACATTTGTATTTAAAGTGACAGAGACAGGAACCCCCTGACATAAGCTGCCGCTGGGGCGGACTGATACTTGACTTGATAGAGTATTTTGTAGAGGATGATTTGTTTGATTTGTTGTTAGAGGCCTTTGTAGGACTTAGACTTATTAGAGGCCCAAGCCCTGAAAAAACATTGATTTGTAGGACTTAAGCTTGTTTGGCACAAGCCCTAAGGAAACATTGATTTGTAGGACTTAGGCTTGTTAGAAACAGACCCCCAAAAATTATTTTTTGTAGGACTAGTTTATTTATTTATTTACTTAATTTATTCATTTATTTTTTTTTAAACACAAGCCCTGAGAAAAAAATAAAAATGTCCTACTGTCCTAATGCCAGCAGGTCATGTTGGCCAGTGGCCACTGTCAAATGTCCTCCTGAGTTGCAACTGCTGTTCGTACTGCTACTGCTGAGTTGTCTAAGCAGCAGGATGATTAGGCAGCTGAAAGGGAATGGGATCAACAATAGCAGTGACATAGAAGATGGATGATGAAGGTTCCATTTGCCATGACTGGCTCCACTGATGCATCTGACACAGTAGCAACAGAATCAATAGCCCCCAGTATTTGTGGAGAAAAGAACAAGTTGGCCATTAAATCTTCTCCGCCTGCCCCTCCTCCAAAATCATCATGTGTGTGTTGTTATTAGAATATATTTTTTCCCTTGAGAGCAGGATCAGTGGGTCTCCTCAGCAACTGCAATGTGCACAGTATATGGGTGGTAAATAACATCTGGGAGCACAACTGTATCCAAACACCATGACAACCGATACCAAGTACTGCCGCTGTCACTGTACCCCTTTTCCACACCTGCTAAGGACACATGACAACTTGCTGACAGTTTAATAGTAGTGATGAACCCTCCCTGCCACCATCTTAGCATATTCTGCAGGATGGAATGTCCTCAGATGCCACTTGATGCACTGATTGCAATTCTCCTCCACCACACTGGCATGTGTGGTTAGTGCACCACACAGTGTGCAATGGGTAGAGACGAACTGCCATATCCTAACATCAACAGAGTGGCTATCATTTGGTGGGGGAAGTAATGAACGAGGAGGATTGACAGAAGATGTAATTACCCCAGAAGGTGATGGCGAGCTAGTTGTTTCACTCATCCTGGAACTTCCAGTCTCTGCCTGGGTTGTTCTGTTCCTCCACCCCTTTGATCTCCGCCTCACCTCTTGTTGCCTTTCTGGTGAGTGTTACAGCTTACCTTGTTTTCAGCGTCATCTGCAGGCACGAGGCTTCAAGCATACAGCAGGCCTCTGTTTTATGTGCCATGCTTCCTGTACTCCCCTCCTACCTACTTCCTTCCTCTGAGCTGCTCCTCCTACCTACTTCCTGACGAGGGGTTTAAAGGGCAGTCTGAGTCCTGACTCAGTTTCCCTTGCGTTGTTGTTCATAGCAGTTCTATTACCTTGGGCTCTGTGTATGACCTGGCTAGTCTTCCATCCAACCTGGTGGTGACCTGTGGCTCTGTCTGTCTATTCTTTTGTCTATCCCTATAGTGGACACCCAACCTGGTGCAGACCTGTGGCTCTGGCTGACTACCTGAACTGTGTATGACCTGGCTTGTCTGACTACCCCCTCTGGTGCTGACTTGTGGCACTGTCTAACTATTCTTACTTTTGTTCCATGTACCTAGCAGACACCCAATTTAGTACGGACCTTGGGCTCTGGTAGACTAGCTCCGATACTGACTGCAGGCGTGAGTCAGATATCGCTCCCTACTGACTCCAGGCCTGAGTCAGTACTCTTGCTTCGTCGGATCAAGATCCAATGTTCCTGTTCTTGTTCCTGTTCCTCCTCCTGGTTCCTGCAGAGAATAACAGTGGCTGAGGCCTAGTCTCCAGCAGAGTGGTCAAGCTTGGTAGCCTACTATTCCTGATAGCAGTGCTCACTGGCTTGTAACCCTCTGCTTGCTACTTGTGTATATAGTGTGCTCTATTTTTCTATTATTAATAAATTTTGCATTTAACTATACAGTACTGACTCCTGATTGTAATTGGTAAACTGTGACAGTGAGACAGTGACAGCAAAAGTGGTGCTTGATTTCTGTGGTGGGTGTTTGTCTTTAACATGTTTGGAGTAAATGTCATAGTGTCTATGTTTCATTTGTGATATGAGGGCTCATGTGCCATGGTGTGTTCCCTTCTTTCCCCTTTTCACAGACTTGTCACAAATTGTGCACAGTGCGTTGCTGATGACTGTACTGTGCCTGCCCCAACAGAAAATTAGTCCCACACGTATAATGACTTCAGAGGGAAGGGGAAAGGTCTAGAAGAATGGCCTCTTTCTTCTTGTCCTCCACATTCCCCTTCATTGTCTGTGGCAGCAGATAATGTTGCTACTGTTGCTGCTACTGCCTCAGAGTCAGCACTGCAACTAGGATCAGGAGTATTACTACTGCTGGCAAGTGGAACCTGTCCTAGTCCCGCATCACTTATTGACCCCATTTCCACTGTGTCCACGGTGGTCTGTGGCACACTAGCCTGCTCCTCAGCATCCTGCTGCCCTTGCATCTCAGCATCCTCCCCCAACACCCGTTCTGGCCTCTTCAGGTTCATGCTCCACCTGGACACTGTATTGAAGAGAAGGGGAGGACTTCCAGTTCCAGGGTCAGGAGAATGTTGTGTGCTCCTTCGACCGCTAGTCTGGATGCTGTAAAATGTTTCCCCTACTACTCCGGCTGCTTCACCATTACTGCTACTACTACTAACACCGACTACATCAAGTTCAGCCACAGAGTCTTCCTCCTCAGTCTCACAGTCACTAGTAATATGAAGATATTGTTGATTACCCCTCCTTCACTCCTAAGGCTAACAAGCTGCTGGACCTTAGTAGCAGTAGTACTAGCAGTGGCAGGACTGCTTGGGAATGGCAAGTGTGAATTAGGGTCCCTTGCTGTCAAACTTGGCATCATTTTCTCCTTCCACCCTGAGTACAACAAGAAATACTAGCAGGAGGTAAAGTATTGGTGGCAGCAGGTTCAGCACTGGCTGCAGGTTCAGTACTAGCAACAGGTACAACACTAGTGGCTGCAGTTACAGAAATGGTGGCACTGGCAGCAGGGGCAGCATGTCTGGCAACAGGTACAAAACTAGTGGCATAACTAGAAGCCACCGGGCCCTGGTGCCGAAATTGACGTGGGCCCGGCAGGCCCCCTCTCCCCATCTTCACATTGTCCCATGTTCATCTCCTACCTCCATCACCCGCTCCTGCGTGGTTCTCAGTTATGCAGTGCGCTGGGAGATGATGTCATCTCCCAGCGCTCTGCATTACTAGAGCGCCAGGAGATCAGCTGAGCTGCTGCGGGCACGGGCTGCGGGCGAGTGGTGATGGGTTCACCCATCCTCACTATCTATCTATCTATCTATCTATCTATCTATCTATCTATCTGTCTATCTATCTAGTATCTATCTATCTATCTATCTATCTATCTATCTATCTATCTCTCTAGTATCTATCTATCTCTCTAGTATCTATCTATCTATCTATCTATCTATCTATCTATCTATCTATCCACCTAGTATCTAACTATTATCTATCTATCTATCTATCTAGTATCTATCTATCTATCTATCTATCTATCTATCTATCTATCTAGTATCTATCTATCTATCTATCTATCTATCTATCTATCTATCTATCTATCCACCTAGTATCTAACTATTATCTATCTATCTAGTATCTACCTCTATCTAGTAGATATCTTTCTCTCTATATCTATCTATATATCTATATCTATATACATATCTATATCTATATATCTACATCTATAAATATATATCTATATACTGTATACATACATACCCACACACAATTTTTTTTTCAAATGTTTTAATTTTTTTCTGCCAGATCAGCTGAAAGAGAAATTCTTTACAGCTTAAACAAGTCAATGTGATTTCAGCTGAAAAGCAGACAGGTCTCAGAAGGAATGTTTTATCTAGAGCAATTTTATCTACAACTGCAATTTTCGCGAACTTCTGCAAACATTTAACTTGAAATGTCAAAAGCATTAGCCGCAGGTGACATCCCCCATTCACGTGCAATTGAACGACTTTCTAACAGAAGAATTTAAATGAGTAAAACACTTAAAAAAAAATCTACAGTCTGTACTTGCCAATGCTTTTAAGAACTTAACCTCAGAGAGTATACTGCATATTTTCTGTCTGGTTCTTAAATACTGAACTGGAATTTGATGCGGTCACACTCTGGTTCATAATATCAGTCTCTGGGAGTTAAAATCAAGGATCAATAGGTCAGATTTTGAAGTCCACTTAGAAAAAAAGCATCTACACAATTAGAACCAACCACTTCATAGAAACCAGCGATGGTGTTTCCTATTGCAGATTCTCTTAGAGTTCTGTGTCTGTTGGCGTCTTTTCAACTTTATCTTGATCAGATAACTTGGTTTTCCTGCTCGAGGAAAACACTTGATACTCCCTTATTGTACTGAAGCCAAATTCATAGCTCTAACAAATGTTTTCAACATTATACTCGGCTACCAATGGCACATATCTTATGCAATGCAAGATATTGATTGAAAACAGACTTCAGAGGACCTTAAGTTCAAAGGAAAAGTAAAGGACTTCTGGGGCAAAGCAGTCGCACCACAGGGGACCAATGTAAATTCCCATTGATTGACGTGGGACTTTTAAAGGGACAATAACCTTTTATTTTATTTGACATATTCTGTGAATAATATTCAGAATATATACAAATAGCTAGTACTTTTTATTCTTTTTTTTTTTTTTTTTTGCATCTACACCTATATTTTATACAGTTTTATGTCCCTGATTCTGACTGTTTTCAGGGAGCTCTCTGTTAGGGACTGTGAAAGCAGGAATACAATGTAAAGTTTGAGTAATAAAGACAGTGATACAATGTTGAAAAAAAACTAACTCCAGTCCAGGTACAATAACATCTAAAATGAACTGGATTTATAATCACTTCAATACCTTATACTTCGTGTATCATCTGTATATATTACCTGTTAGTTTTCTGGGGTGTAAAACGCAGTCTTATCCCCTAGCTGGACTGATCTCCGGCTTAAAATCCCCCCAGGTACCTCCCTTGTCGCTGATAGATGGACGCTTGATTCATATCATCATGGCTCATCTCTCAGTCTTTTTCTTGCTCCTGGGTTGGGTGACTGATTCTCTCGAACACTGGAACCCCCTTAACCTAACTGAATATGTGAATGTATGGATATATATATATATTTTTATTTCTTCTCCTTCCCCCTCCTTCCCTTTTCCTTGACGTTTCCCTTTTCTTTCGTGTCCTATTCTACTTCTTCCTGACCCCATGATCAGATGGATTATATACTCTAATGTGAGCTTAGCGCCAACTCCTGAACTTAAAGGGATAGTAATGTTTCAAAATAAAAGCAGCTCTAATTAATCTTCATAGTGTTTGGGCCATGGAAAGTGTTATTTCAATACTGTCAGAGTTGTAGTTCAAGAGTCATTGAATGATAAAGTATCCCCCTCCCTCCCCTTTTACTGATGAAACACTGCTCACCTCAGAGCAGCAAGACTGTCCGGATGGATCACAGAGAGGGACAATCTTCAGTGATAATAAGGAAAAACCTGAAAAACCTGTCAAGGGGGCAGGGTTTCCTTATGATCACAGTAAGAAGATTGTCCCTTGATGTGATCTGTAGTCTTAACACCAGATTCCACATCTGAGGGGAGATGGCTTAAATTAGGTAAAAGGGGCGGGAGGGGGACACTTTATCATTCAATTAATTTTGAACTACAACTCTGACAGTATTGAAATAACACTCTCCATGGCCGAACTACCATAAACATTAATTGGAGCTGATTTTATTTTGAAACATTACTATCCCTTTAAACTTGTTGTTTGAACAATCCATACTCTTCTTACTACAGTGCAATATTACTTCTTCTTTCATGAATATTCTACAATCATATTGCTCCTGAATGTATTGATATTGTTTGTGAACCATCTGATCTTTACCTCTGTTTATTGCTTATCAGACTCAATAAAGCTTTAAAAAAAAATCAGTCTTACAAGGGAGAGTAGCTGGCTACATCATAGGACAACTGCTACTTTTTTACAGCACATGCCTAGCTACTTTCCATATTTTGCTCTCCAAAACTTTATTCAAGCAGCCATGCCTGTCGTGATGTGCGGACAGAAGAAATATGGCAAAATCACAGACATAAAATCACCTTCATTGGGACTGCCCTGAGAAGCTCAGGTGCACCAACAGCTTTAGTACCTCTGCTATCCCAAATCTGCCAAAACTAAATTCAGTGATGGAGTTTTTGGTTTGTTCTACCACTGAATTGGATATACAGGGCTGCAGCTAACCAGGAGTACACAGATCATGACACCCCAGTATATCATTAAAAATGATTTATCAGTCCTCACAACAAAGGAGGATATGAAGACCTTCCTGATGGGAAATAAGAACTAATTCAATGGAGTCAATAGATCAACTATCTGGAGAATGACCTTGAGGTCACGGTACAACAACTGCATAACATGGAACAACTACTGACAAATAAATACTGAACTATCAACGACTTAACCTTCAATTTGATATTTTGCATAACAGGGGAAGTCACAACAATATAGGCTTGAAGGACTTTCCAGAACTGGTGCCGGTATGTTATGGCTGGAAAGCAGAACCAGGAGTCAGACGGTATAGTTAATATAACCTTTATTATGAGAATAATAACAGTAATGCAATATAATATATACACACAGTGGGTGATCGAAAAGGCGAGTACTGTATCAGGAATAGCAGTCTCCCAATATCACCACCACATTGTCCGAGATTAGGCCTCTACCTGCTGGAGTCTCGCAGTAAGGTAACGCCCAAGAGTGATACTGACTGAGCCTGCAGTCAGTAGCTGGGAGTCTGCTAGCCCCAGGTCAATACTAGGAAGGTTGTCTGAATAACAGAACCAACCCTAGGATCGAACAGACAGGGCCTTCTAGTAAGCACCAGATAGGATAGTCAGACAAGCCAAAGTCATATGGGTAGTCAGTCAGAGCCACAGGTTTGCACCAGATAGGATATCCACTGAAGCGATGGAATGCTGGATGCGCAGTCGACAGAGCCGCAAGTCAACACCAGAGTGGGTAGTCAGACAAGCTTAGGTCATACACAGAGCTGGTAGTCAGCCAGAGCCACAGGTTTACACCAGATAGGATATCCACTGAAGCGATGGAATGCTGGATGCGCAGTGGTCAGAGCCCCAAATCAACACCAGAGTGGGTAGTCAGACAAGCCTAGGTCATACACAGAGTGGGTAGTCAGCCAGAGCCACAGGTTTGCACCAGAAAGGATATCTGAGCCAAATCAGAATGCACAAGGAGAGTAGTCAGACAGAGCCACAGGTCAGCACCAGAATGGATGGACAGACAAGCTGGATCATACACAGGAATCAGGAATACTAGATAATGAACTGCTCAGAACACCAACGTAAGGGTGACTGAGTAAGGACTCAGTCTGCCCTTTAAACCCCTCCACAGGAAGTAGGTAGGAGAAGCAGCTAGAGGGAGGAAGTAGGTAGGAGGAGACTACAGGAAACAAACACACATAAAACAGAGACCTGCAGCATGCTTGAAGCCTCGCGCCTGCAGATGACGCGTGGAAAGACGCCGAGCGTCGCTGAAGCGGCAGTGCTGGAAACAAGGTACTGTGACACAGTAAAAGACCCGATACCTTCCTTTTTTGCAGTCCTTTGGGTACATCAAGTAACTCCTCTCTAAAAATGTAATGCTCTTAAGACAAGAGTCCCACCAGGCTCCAAACCAAGGTATGTAATATGATGCATGCATAATTATTTTGACAAATGAAAAGAAGCAGGGAACTAGTTGAAACAAAATCTGCTGGTTCTATTATTCATCTTTATATTCACTTTTCCCCTTACTCCTTACAAGAGTGTTAAACCATATTACGGATCACCCATGCATCTTGGAAGAGAGATACAGATGATGATTTCCCTTCAGCTTGATAGCTACATGCAATAGTGTCCTAGCAACTTTGAGGAACACGGAGAATCTCAATCCCAGATCTCACTAAAAACATTAACCATTTTCCTTTTGGAAAAGAAACGACAGAGAGGGAGAATGTGGTGGAAGGTCCTAGCAGAAAGAAGCCAAGGGGGTCTCGTTTAATTCCAATTTTTAAGGGCTATAACATGAGGGATAGTAAAAATGAAGTATTACTATCCCTTTAAAATAAAAAGATTACTAATGTTTTAAAACCCCCTCTCACTTAAAGGGGACTTGGGAACAGTTCATCACCCGTACAGACGAATTAGTCTCCATGGAATTTCTCTACTTTGTGTTTGAACATTAATGTGCAGAAGTTGCTTGTCTCTGTGAGTTACTAAGATAAATGGACATTTTAGCACTGCTACACCAAGATTTGAATGTGTGTACTGTGGAAATCATCATCATCATCATCATCAACAACAGCAGCAGAAAAAAAAAGTCATCCAGACTCTTTATTTTGCCTGATACGGTGCACCCGGCTTGCTCCAGAAGGTTTCCAGTGTGTCTCATTATGGTTGTTCATGTTTGAGGCATTTGATCTTGAGAAAGCAGTTTAAGACTTGAGAAACATTGATGTTTTTCCTGTGCCAATGTATTACTGTTTTATTGACTTTTTATCTGGAGAATTATCTCTTATACTATTTTTGTGTAAATAATTTTTATTGAAGCAGCTCCACAGGACATACAATGCATGACAGAAGGATAAGGTACATACTGTGATAGACAAATAGTTTGGTTCACAAAGCTGTCAATGCATAATAGACAATACAGAGTGATACATAGGGAGATGCGTTATAGCACAATCAGTACCCCTCGTAATAAGAACAGTTCTGTGAAGAAACCAGGTTTTATAATTCAGAGTAGACGAGAAAGGGGAAGGAGATCAAAGATAAAGAATTCGGCAGAAAGAATTAGGGAGAAAGGCAAAGAGTAATGAGAAAGAGATGCATATAAGGAACCGGGGATCAAGGAGAGAGAGGAAGAGGAGAAGAATGAGCGGGGATACGGACCTGGGACCAACCAAGGGGCAAAAATGTTAGAGAAATAGGGACAGAGTCATTGGAGTCTAAGAGACAAAAAGGTCGATCGCTAGCCTTCTAGTTGAGTATCATCTAGATTCTTGTGTTTCAAAGCGATTTTTAAGAATAGAACATGATCTACCACCTTATCATACCAAGCGCTCACTGATGGAGGAAGATTTGACTTCCAGTGTAGGGGCATTAAAGCCTTAGCTGCATTCAACAAAGTGTATAGTATTAATTTCTGCGCCCTAGGGACAGATGGAAGAACCTTATAGAAAAGTACTTGCCAAGGGTCCCCAGGGAGAGAAATTTGCAAACTCTGGTTAATATGTGTCAAACACAAGTTCTAATAGTTTAAAATCCCTGGGCATTCCCACCATATATGTAGCAAAGTACCTGGTGCCTTCCCACATCTCCAGCAGACATTAGACACCCTAGAATTAAAGCTATGGAGTCTTTGGGGGGTGTAATACCATCGAAAGAGCAATTTGTAGTTCATTTCAATCATTTGGGCTGAGACAGAGGACTTCTTGATACCCTGCCAGATACCCCTCCAGTCAGCCAAAGACAGTTCCCGGCCCAGATCGGTTTCCTGAGCAACAGCATAATTCGGTTTAGGGGAGCCATTGGAATCCATGAGAAGTCGATAAACGGAGCCCAGAAATCTCCCAGGATTATTATGAGTGGTTAGCAATTACTCAAATGGGTAAAGAGCTCTGGAGAACTGAGATCGAAAGTCCTTAGAAGACAGAAAGACCTTAATCCTAAGGTAATTCCAGATTTCTCGTGGCCGAAGTATCACGGTGCCCGTGATCCTTTACTGTCACTCTCGGTTGTGGGCGCTCCCATTGGCTGATCCTGTTTGACCCACCCATTGTGGCCTTTTTATACGTGGCCTTTGGCACCTGTCAGGTGCCCTTTAGTGGTGTTCCTGAGCCAGTGTCGCTATTGCTGTGTTCCAGTGTTCCTGATTTCTGTGTACCGATCTGGCCTGTCTTGACGCTCCTGGTTTCCTGCTCCGTGATCTGACCCGGCATGGCTGATGTTCCTTCTTGTGACCTGATCTGGCTTGTCTGAGAATCCTGCTCCGTGATCTGACCCGGCCTGGCTGACGTTCCTGCTTGTGACTTGAGATGGCTTGTCTGAGAACCCTGCTTCGTGATCTGACCCGGCCTGTCTGACTTCCTGCTCCGTGACCTGAACTGGCTTACTAATGACCCTGCCACCGTTCCTGCTTCCTGCTTTTTGGTGTCGCCGAGGCGACATTCTGACTTCCGCTGTGCTTGTGGCAGGGCTGATCATGTCATAGCCTCCATTAACTCTTGCAGAGCAGTGCCTCCGTTTGCTGAGCCTCCGTTTACACTTGCAGAGCAATGCCTCTGTTTGCTGAGCCTCCGTTTGTACTTGCAGAGCTGTGTGTCCTTTCCTTGAGACTCCATTAACACTTGCAGAGCCGTTGTCTCCGTTCACTGAGCCTCCAGTACACTTGCAGAGCTGCTGTCTCCATTCACTGAGCCTCCATTAACACTTGCAGAGCCGTTACTGATCTTCTGCTACACTTGCTGAGCTGGTTACGTTTCAGAGCCTTGTATAGGCGGCAGCTCATCCTGTCTATCTTGCAGTGTAGTCAGTCTCCATTACCGCGCCCGCGGGAGTCGCTATTGGCTCTAGCTTGTACAGTGTTAGCTCTCCGTTACACGCCCGGTGGGGCTATTGGCTCAAGCTCTTACAGTGTAGTTTGTCTCCGTTACTATGCCAGTGGGGGCTATTGGCTCAAGCTATTGCAGTGCAGTTTGTCTCCATTACTACGCCCATGGGGGCTATTGGCTCAAGCTCTTGCAGTGTAGTTTGTCTCCGTTACTATGCCCGTGGGGGCTATTGGCTCAAGCTATTGCAGTGCAGTTTGTCTTCGTTACTACGCCCGTGGAGGCTATTGCCTCAAGCTCTTGTAGTGAGGTTATCTCTGTTGCTACGCCCGTGGGGGCTATTGGCTCTAGCTTAACTCTGCAGTGTTCAGGCCTCAGTTCCTGCTCAGCCTAAGCAGCTATCTCTGTTCTATGGACTGATGGTGTTGTTTCAACTAGCCCTACTTGCTGCTTCATTACCACCTTGGGCGTGTCAAACACCACAACAGAGACTGATTGATTTACATGTACTTTAACCATTGAGTACCCTTATGTTTCTATGCCTGTACTGTGACAGTATATGTATATTCATTGCATCTGTATACTGGGCCTGAGAAGGCATCTGTAAGACATTATCTCTCTATTATTCTGTATTGACTATAGAGGGCGGCCTTTCTTGTTTTGTTTTAATAAAACTGTGTTTTATTCTAACCTGCTGGTCTGAGTGTCCTGAAAAACCGTTACAGGAAGGCTGAGGCCACCTTGTATTACAGGGAAATCCCTGAGCTTGCCTTTCTCAGAAATGTGCAACATACAGATGTCTTTCAACTTGGACAAAATAGGAAATTGGAATCTCAAGAGAGTATAGGGGGATTCCATATCAAGGAAAAGCGGAGAGCATGGAGAACGGAAGGGGAGAAAATGTGAGGTAGCAGGAACTGCCGACCAACAGGAGAGAACATTCTGCACTATAGGGTTGAAAGAGAGCGAGGATATCCTTACTTCCCTAGGCAGTAACGATTCCTTTAGTGGATCAAGAGGGTAGGCATGGTGTCTCTCTATAGCGACCCTCAGTTTATTAGTAAGATTAGTGCTCCAATCTGGGATAGATGCTATCACAGTGGTGAGGTAATAATTCCTGAAGTCAGGCAAACCAAGCCCTCCATCTGCAGCAATACGTTGTAGCGTACGTTGCCCAATTCTAGAAGGTCTGCCCCCCCAAAGGAAGGATGAGATGAGTCGTGAGACATCTGACCAAAAAGGAAACCGGTATTCGAATAGGTAAGGTTTGAAAAAGGTACAAGAACCTCG
The DNA here is from genome assembly GCA_037306005.1 of Rhinophrynus dorsalis. NCBI lineage: Eukaryota > Metazoa > Chordata > Amphibia > Anura > Rhinophrynidae > Rhinophrynus > Rhinophrynus dorsalis. The sequence goes on from CM074718.1 coordinate 12,620,929, forward strand.
GGAGGATACACATTTTGATGACATTAATCTTACCTATCCAAGAGATATAAAGAGACCCTAGGCAAGAAAATACCTCTTAATCGAACGAATAAAGTGTGGGTAATTGGAAGGGAAAATGAGATTAAGCGTAGGAGTCAAAAGAACCCCTAAGTATTCAATTGATTTCATAGACCATTGAAGTGGATAGGTTACTTTTAGAGTAGTGAAAGTAGATTGTGGGATGTTCATAGCTAAAGCATGGGATTTAGAAACATTCATCTTGAAATTGGACACTATGGAGAATGAGTCAAGCTCGGAGATTAAAGCCGGGATAGCTGTTTCTGGGCTAGTAGTGGAGAAGAGCACATCATCTGCAAACATCGATAATTTAAAAGGGGAGGCAAAAGAGGGAAGAGATATCACATGGATCAAAGGGTTGTTAAGAATATGTTGGGCTAAAGCTTCCATCGTCAACACAAAAAGAAGAGGGGATAATGGGCATGCCTGGCGAGTTCCATTCTGAATGGGGAAAGAATGAGAAAGATGTCTGTTTACCTTGACCTTAGCCATGGGGTTGATATACAAAACTTGTACGTATGACTGGAAGTTAGGGCCAAAACCAAAGTGATGAAGGGTTCTAGTCATAAATAACCAGTTGACACGATCGAAGGCCTTCTCAGCATCAACCGTCATTAAGACAGCCGGGAGATTAGTGGATTCAATGTGATGAATGAAGTTTAAGAGTTTGCGGTAGTGATGAGCGAGCACCCCAATGCTCGGGTGTTCGGGTGCTCTGACCGAGCACCCCCTGAGGCTCGAGTGCTCGGCCGAGCACCCGAGCCCCATTGAAGTCAATGGGAGGACTCGAGCATTACACCAGGCACCCCCTGCTCTGATGAGGGGAGGGTGCCTGGTCCATAGGAAAATGGCAGAAAAGGATGGAAACACCACAGAAATGGTTCAGGGACAGCATAGGGAGGATGTCTGGATGCATCTTGGACTCCAACATCGCTGCTGGGAACGATCTTTCGCCCGTAGTACGCCATTTTTACAGACTGACCATAAAACACACAAAAAGGAAAATAAAAACGACTTTAGGCGAAAAATTGTTACCAAACAATATTTGCTGTATATTTACTTGTATATCATCTGCAAATTCTCCCAAAAAATTCCTTGATTTTCAGAACTGAGGCCATGATTAAGAGGGAAACGTGCGCAGAGGCAAATTCTCCCAAAAATTTCCTTGATTTTCAGAACTGAGGCCATGATTAAGAGGGAAACGTGCACAGAGGCAAATTCTCCCAAAAATTTCCTTGATTTTCAGAACTGAGGCCATGATTAAGAGGGAAACGTGCGCAGAGGCAAATTCTCCCAAAAATTTCCTTGATTTTCAGAACTGAGGCCATGATTAAGAGGGAAACGTGCGCAGAGGCAAATTCTCCCAAAAATTTCCTTGATTTTATTGAACTGAGGCCATGATTAAGAGGGAAACGTGCGCTGAGCTGACCATCTAAAACATTATGGGTGAGGGTCTGCTGCAGAGCTGACCATCCTAAACATTATATGCGAAGGCCCGCTAGTGAGCTGACGCTATAAAACATTATATGAGAGGGCCCGCTAGAGAGCTGACCCAATAAAACATTATATGAGAAGGCCCGCTGGTGAGCTGACCTATATAAAACTTGTCAAACAGGGCCCGCTGGTGAGCTGGCCCTATATAAAAATTATATCACAGGGCCCGCTGGTGAGCTGGCCCTATATAAAAATTATAGCACAGGGCATATGGAAGAGGAGGAGGAGGATGAGAAGATTAAGAGTCAACCATATACCCGTTTTTTGGGTGGAAGGGGTGAATGGGAATACAGAGTATTCACATCATTGTAAATAACATATATAAAGTGAGTTTATGTTCCCCCGGGGCTTTCCTCCAGTGGAGTGGAGAAGTCAGGGGAAATCCAGGCCTTGTTCATTTTTATAAGTGTCAACCTATCAGCATTGTCGGTGGAAAGGCGGATACGCTTATCTGTTATGATGCCACCAGCAGCACTAAATACCCGCTCAGACAGAACGCTGGCGGCAGGGCAGGCCAGCACCTCCAAGGCGTAGAGTGCCAGTTCATACCACGTGTCCAGCTTGGACACCCAGTAGTTGTAAGGCACAGAGGGATCATTGAGGACGCTGACACGGTCTGCTACGTACTCCTTCACCATCTTCCAAAACTTTTCCCTCCTTGTGACACTAGGCTGCGCATCAGGGTGAGGGTGCTGGCGGGGTGTCATGAAGGTGTCCCACGCCTTGGAGAGTGTTGCCCTGCCTTTCTCGGAACTGCTGTGTGCTCCCCTTTTCTCCCCTTCTTTGTTGGCCAAGGTAGCACGTACTCTGCCGCCAGCGTTGTCAGATGGAAAATTTTGGAGCAATTTTTCAACAAGAACCTTCTGGTATTGCACCATTTTGCTTGTCCTCTCCACCGGAGGAATGAGAGATGAGAAATTCTCTTTGTAGCGGGGGTCCAGAAGGGTGAACACCCAGTAATCCGTGTTGTTTAAAATGCGTATAACGCGTGGGTCACGGGAAAGGCAGCCTAACATAAAGTGAGCCATGTGTGCCAGAGTACCAACAGTCAAGATTTCGCTGTCCTCACCAGGAGGATGACTCTCAATATCCTCATCCTCTTCCTCCTCTTCTGCCCACCCACGCTGAAGAGATGGAACTAAAGTTCCATGGCTACCCTCTGTAGCGGAGGCAACCGTGTCTTCCTCCTCCTCCTCCTCCTCCTCCTCCGCCTCCTCCAATTGTCGCTGAGAAGACGAAGTGAGGGTGCTCTGGCTATCACCTTGTGTAAGCTCTTCCTCCCCCATTTCCACCTCTTCCACATGCAAAGCGTCGGTTTTAATTGTGAGCAGCGAGCGTTTCAGTAGACACAGAAGTGGGATGGTTACACTGATAATAGCGTTATCGCCGCTCACCATCTGTGTCGATTCCTCAAAATTGCGTAAAACCTCGCAGAGGTCTGACATCCATTCCCACTCCTCACTTCTGATTACAGGAAGTTGAACGGAGAGGCGACGACCGTGTAACAGCTGGTACTCCACTACTGCCCTCTGCTGCTCACAAAGCCGGGCCAACATGTGGAAGGTGGAGTTCCAGCGCGTGCTCACGTCACACAGCAGCCGGTGAGCTGGCAATTGTAAGCGCTGCTGCAGCTTCAACAGGCCGGCCGAAGCTGTAGATGACTTACGGAAATGTGCACACACGCGGCGCACCTTGGTCAAGAGATCATGCACATTGGGGTAGGTTTTTAGAAATCGCTGCACCACTAAATTAAATACATGCGCTAGGCATGGTACGTGTGTGAGCTTGCCGAGCTCCAAAGCCGCCACCAAGTTACGCCCATTATCACACACAACCATGCCTGGTTGCAGGTTGAGTGGCGAGAGCCACTGCTCGGTCTGGTGACTAATCCCCTGCAACAGCTCTGAGGCCGTGTGCTGTTTGTCCCCAAGGCAGATCAGCTTCAGCACGGCCTGTTGACGCTTCCCCACTGCAGTGCTACACTGCTTCCAGCTACTGGCTGATGGGGGAGTGGCGCTGCGTGTAGAGAATTCGGAGGTGGAAACGGAAGAGGAGGAGCCAATAACGTAGGTGCTGGCGGAAACCCTGATGGAGGTAGGGCCCGCAATCCTCGGCGTGGGTAGCACCCGTGCCATCCCAGGGTCCGAGTCGCTCCCAGCCTCCACGACATTCACCCAGTGTGCCGTCAGGGAAATGTAGCGTCCCTGGCCACAAGCACTTGTCCATGTGTCAGTCGTTAAGTGGACCTTCCCAGTAACTGCGTTGGTCAGGGCACGGGTGATGTTACGGGACACATGGTGGTGTAATGCGGGGATGGCACACCGGGAAAAGTAGTGGCGGCTGGGGACCGCGTACCGAGGGACAGCTGCTGCCATCAGGCTGCGGAAGGACTCAGTGTCCACAAGCCTAAATGGCAGCATTTCGATGGCCAGTAATTTTGAAAGGTGTGAGGTTAGTGCTATGGCCTGTGGGTGGGTGGCTGGGTACTTTCTCTTGCGCTCAAATGCCTGGGGTAACGACATTTGGACGCTGTGCTGGGACAGGGAAGTGGATGTGGTCGCTGATGGTGCTTCAGATGCTACAGGTGCAGGGCGGGAGGTATGCGGGCCTGCGCCTTCGACAGGCGATTGGCCGGCACCGAAAACAGGGGAAGAGGAGGCAGTGGTGTGGCCTGCAGACACAGATGGGCGATCCAGGCGTTCCTCCCACTTACTACGGTGCTTGGATGCCATGTGTCGGATCATGCTGGTGGTGGTGAGGTTTCTAGTGTTCATGCCTCGGCTCATTCTGGTGTGGCACAGGTTGCAAACTACAATTCTTTTGTCGTCCGCACTTTCCTTAAAAAAACGCCATACCGCGGAACACCTACCCTTTGGCAAGGTAGATTTACGCAAGGGGGTGCTCCGTGGAACATTTGCGGGCCGGTTTGGTGCGGTCCGCCTTCTTTCTGTAGCCACACCACTGCCTCTTCCAGCCTGTTGCGGTGCTGCAGATGGCTCACCCTCAGGACTGCTGTCATCGCTCGGCTCTACACCTTCCCAGGTGGGGTCAGTCACCTCATCGTCCACCAAGTCCTCCTCCACTTCCTCACTCTGATCATCCTCCTCAAGTCTTGATCCCACCACATACTCAGTCATTGACAACTGTATAACATTCTCCTCAACAAGGTCTTGAGACGGAAATAGTGGTTGATTTAATGGCAACTGTGTCTCATCATCATCATCATCATCCACTACTTCCTTTGACCTTAAATGCCGTTCACATCTGTCATCTTCTTGAGATTGGGTAGCCTCTAGAGGTTGTGAATCAGGGCACAAGATGTCATGTTCCTCTGCAAGCGTGCTTGGAGAGAGGGTCAAATGAAGGATTGGTGATGAGACGAGCTCCTCACTATATCCCAGTGTGGGATCACTTCTTTGACCAGACCGTGTATGGTGGGAGGAAGGATGATCAGAGTGAGGATTATGTTGACCAGACTCTTGGCTACTGAGAGTGGACTTGGTGGAAGACAGGGTGGTGCTTAACCGACTGGAAGCAGTATCAGCTGTCATCCAACCGACCACCTGTTTGCAGTGGTCGGACCTCGAGAGTGATGTCCTGCGACGCCCTGTAAAATTAGACATGAAGCTAGGTATGGTGGATGTCTTTCTTTCTTGTGCTCTGGCACCAGGCACAGTTTCTCCGCGTCCTGACCCGCGCCCTGAACTATCAGGATCACGTCCACTTCCCCGTCCCTTTTTACCCGCCTTCTTCATCTTACACGGAATATGTGACTTTAATATTTGAGTTTGAAAACTTAACAGTATTTCTTCCTATTCTGCAACTGTGCAGAGTACACACAATAGGCTGCTAAACGGCGGTGACACACACTGAATGGAATATGTGACTTTAATATTTGAGTTTGAAAACTTAACAGTATTTCTTCCTAGTCTGCAACTGTGCAGAGTACACAGAATAGGCTGCTAAACTGCGGTGACACACACTGAATGGAATATGTGACTTTAATATTTGAGTTTGAAAACTTAACAGTATTTCTTCCTATTCTGCAACTGTGCAGAGTACACAGAATAGGCTGCTAAACTGCGGTGATGAACACAGAATGGAATATGTGACTTTAATATTTGAGTTTGAAAACTTAACAGTATTTCTTCCTAGTCTGCAACTGTGCAGAGTACACAGAATAGGCTGCTAAACGGCGGTGACACACACTGAATGGAATATGTGACTTTAATATTTTAGTTTGAAAACTTAACAGTATTTCTTCCTATTCTGCAACTGTGCAGAGTACACAGAATAGGCTGCTAAACGGCGGTGACACACACTGAACGGAATATGTGACTTTAATATTTGAGTTTGAAAACTTAACAGTATTTCTTACTATTCTGCAACTGTGCAGAGTACACAGAATAGGCTGCTAAACGGCGGTGACACACACTGAATGGAATATGTGACTTTAATATTTGAGTTTGAAAACTTAACAGTATTTCTTCCTATTCTGCAACTGTGCAGAGTACACAGAATAGGCTGCTAAACGGCGGTGACACACACTGAATGGAATATGTGACTTTAATATTTGAGTTTGAAAACTTAACAGTATTTCTTCCTATTCTGCAACTGTGCAGAGTACACAGAATAGGCTGCTAAACGGCGGTGACACACACTGAATGGAATATGTGACTTTAATATTTGAGTTTGAAAACTTAACAGTATTTCTTCCTATTCTGCAACTGTGCAGAGTACACAGAATAGGCTGCTAAACGGCGGTGACACACACTGAATGGAATATGTGACTTTAATATTTGAGTTTGAAAACTTAACAGTATTTCTTCCTATTCTGCAACTGTGCAGAGTACACAGAATAGGCTGCTAAACGGCGGTGACACACACTGAATGGAATATGTGACTTTAATATTTGAGTTTGAAAACTTAACAGTATTTCTTCCTATTCTGCAACTGTGCAGAGTACACAGAATAGGCTGCTAAACGGCGGTGACACACACTGAATGGAATATGTGACTTTAATATTTGAGTTTGAAAACTTAACAGTATTTCTTCCTATTCTGCAACTGTGCAGAGTACACAGAATAGGCTGCTAAACGGCGGTGACACACACTGAATGGAATATGTGACTTTAATATTTGAGTTTGAAAACTTAACAGTATTTCTTCCTAGTCTGCAACTGTGCAGAGTACACAGAATAGGCTGCTAAACTGCGGTGACACACACTGAATGGAAAATGTGACTTTAATATTTGAGTTTGAAAACTTAACAGTATTTCTTCCTATTCTGCAACTGTGCAGAGTACACAGAATAGGCTGCTAAACGGCGGTGACACACACTGAATGGAATATGTGACTTTAATATTTGAGTTTGAAAACTTAACAGTATTTCTTCCTATTCTGCAACTCTGCACAGTACACAGAATGTGCTGCTAAACTGCGGTGACACACACTGAATGGAATATGTGACTTTGATATTTTAGTTTGAAGACTTAACAGTATTTCTTCCTATTCTGCAACTCTGCACAGTACACAGAATGTGCTGCTAAACTGCGGCGAAGCACACTGAATGGAATATGTGACTTTGATATTTTAGTTTGAAGACTTAACAGTATTTCTTCCTATTCTGCAACTCTGCACAGTACACAGAATGTACTGCTAAACTGCGGCGAAGCACACTGAATGGAATATGTGACTTTGATATTTTAGTTTGAAGACTTAACAGTATTTCTTCCTATTCTGCAACTCTGCACAGTACACAGAATGTGCTGCTAAACTGCGGCGAAGCACACTGAATGGAATATGTGACTTTGATATTTTAGTTTGAAGACTTAACAGAATGTGCTCTAATCTGCAACTTTGCACACTAAACAGAATGTGCTCTAATCTGCAACTTTGCACACTAAACAGAATGTGCTCTAATCTGCAACTTTGCACACTAAACAGAATGTGCTCTAATCTGCAACTGTGCACACTAAACAGAATGTGCTCTAATCTGCAACTTTTCACACTAAACAGAATATTTTTTTTTTTGTTTTTTTGTTTTTTTCCCCCCACACAAAATAACCTGCTGCCCCCACACACAGTAGTCCTAAAAAGGACTTTTGGTTCTTTTTTTTCACAATTTTGGTTTTTTTCCTCCCTACACTGCCTTTCCCTTCCTATCCTCAGCTCTCCCTGGCTAAGACTGAGCCGAACTCGATGGTCAGGTGCTATACAGCACCCGACCACGGGTTCTGGCCAGCCAATCAGTGTAATGCCAGCAGCCAACATGGCTGCTGGCATTACACCGATGTCAGAGCCTCCCTGCACGTTTATTGGCTGCGCAGCAGCCGCAAAACGTGCGGGGAGGAGACCCGAACATGGCGGGCGAGCACATGCGGTACTCGTACGAGTACCGCCATGTGCCGAGCAGAGCGATGCTCGAGCCGATCCGAGCATCGGCCGAGCATGCTCGCTCAACACTAGTTTGCGGGTGTTATCACGTGCTTCCCATTTCGGGGTAAATCCAGCCTGATCCAGATGAAGAAGGGCAGACACAAAAAGGTCTTCAATCTGTTGGCTAAGATTTTCGCATAAATCTTCAAGTCCAGGTTCAAGAGATAAATAGGGCGACAGTTTTGACAAAATTGAGGATATTTGTTCGGTTTAGGTAAGACAGTGATATGTGCCATTGCAGGGTGAGAGGAAATAGTTTCAGACAGAGAGGTAAGAGCCTTAGTTAATAATGGGGCGAGGATCGTGGCAAACGTTTTATAATAGGCTTGTGAAAAACCGTCAGGGCCAGGGCTCTTACCCATTGGTAATTGTCCTATTGTCTCAAGTACCTCCTTTTCAGAAATAGGTGATTCCAAGGAGTCCGAAGCCTCTTTAGTGAGAGGTGAGAGCTTAGCGTCCGCTAAATACCAATCCACTAAGTGTGGATGGCCTAAAGGATGGGGACAGGAGGAAGCAATATTGTATAAGGAAGAATAAAAGGACCGAAAAGATGCGGCAATTTCAGAGGAGGAGTGAACTGATGTAGCGACTGAGGACTTAATGGAAGAGATATAATGATTCTGGAACCGGGTCCTTAGTTGCCGCGCTAGCTATCTCCCTGGTTTTTTTCCATATTCAAAATGGGTTTGACGAACTTTGAATAAAGAACGTTATACTTTCGTCGGTAAGAGCAAAGTCAATTTTGATCTCAGAGATAGTAGTGTTGGCAACGATGCTTTCACCCCCGAAGCCTTATGTAGAGACTCCAAAGCATGTATTTCTGTCAGTAAAGCATCAACTTCCCTGGTCGCTGCTTTCTTTCTACCGGATGCCAATTTGATAATTTCACCGAACAAGACACATTTATGTTTTTCCCAAATAGTGAGGGGTGAAACCTGGTCAGAATCCTTTTCAGATACATATTGTTCCAAAATTTCCTTCAGTCGGGCTACATTGTCAGGATATTGTAGTAGGAATTCATTTAGTCTCCAAAGGGAAAAGGGCTTGGGAGATGAATGTTTCCTTAAGGTTACGACAACGGGAGCGTAGTCCGACCATGTAATATTACCAATTTTGGCCTCTAGTAGTAATGGGATAGAGGAGTGGTCAATGAAGATGTAATCAATTCTAGAGTTTTGTTCATGAGAATGGAAATAGAATGTGTAATCTTTCGAGGTGGGGTTTAAGAGGCGCCATGTGTCTACAAGTCGAAAAGAATGTAGGGTTTTGGCAAAGTGTCGAATAACTGATTGGCTGTAGGAGGATGTTCCAGAGGAGCAGTCCACAGCACTAACTGTAGGTAGGTTGAAGTCCCCTCCTAATGTAAGGGTCCCCTCTTGAAATACAGATAGAGGCCCCAGAGCTTTTGCCACAAAGGAGGCTTGTTGTGTATTAGGGGCATGTATAGAAGCAAACGTTTATAAGCAGCTGTCAATAGTACTCTTAACATAAAGATATCTTCCTTCTCTGTCAGAAAGGGTGGATAGGTGGTGGAAACGAAGAGTTTTATGAAATAAGATTGCTATGCCATTTTTCTTGACGTGGGATAGAATCTATTGCACAACCGCTGAGACTGTGATTTCTTAAAGTGGGTCCCCTGCAGCATGGCTACATTGCCCCTGATTCTATGAAGTTCTCCCAACACCAGTGAGCATTTTCTCGGCGAATTCAGGCCTTTAACATTTTGAGTAAGGATGCACAGTTGTTGATCACCAGACAGGGCCATAAGGCAGGATTAAGGTGCTACTATCTATCATGCCAGAATAAGGTGCAATAACATATTGTGGCAGCACAGAAGAGACAAGACTAATGAAGGCCCAGGTCCACATCCAGGAGGTAGAAAGATTGAGTGTAGATGTCAGAAGGAAGTAAAAGAATTCAGAGAGAGATAGGAGACAGAAGCAAAGAAATTGAAAAGGGAGAGGTAAAGGGAAGGATGAATATACTCATTCCAGGAAACAAAAAGGACCCATGCCCAGCTCCTGGATACCAATTTACAGGAGAGCGGAGGGGAGGCTCCGGTAGAACAGCAAATGATATATTAAACATAAAGTCTGTATTGAAACATGACATAGCGGGGTAAGAATGGACATAAGAAGAGCAATATTGAGCATTAAGTAAACAGTACCTGGGAGGCTAAACTATAATATATCACAGGTACCATAGCCAGCTGGGGTAGAGATAAACCATATATCACAACCTGATATGAAGGTAATCCCCATTACCACTTTAAAGTGCAGCAATGTCGATCAGCTCAACGCTATGGCCTTTCTCGAGCAGCGGGGAGTTGTAGTAGATGGGTGCTACATCTTAATGCTAACAAGCACCCCCGGGGTTGCATCAACAATCCCAACTAAACAGAAACACTAAAACGGTCTCAATGGGGGTCAGGTGGTCGACCTCCAAAAGGCTATCATAAAAAGTTAGGGAAACTGTCCATCCTGTCCATGACCGCAGAACCCCTGCACCACTGCCCATCTCAGCAGTACTGCAAAGGCCCCACAATCCACGTCCGGAGGGACAGAGCATAAACAGCTTGAATACAGAACAGGCTCCACAGGTTCCCAATGTTAAAGGGGCAGTGAAACAGGTTTACAATCCTCATAAGCGTGACAAAGGTGGACAGTAAGTAAGGTATCATTTTCCCCATTCTTGAGAGAAGGAGGAAAAAGCGGGGTGTGGGATAAAGCTTAATCCTAGAACTCACATGACGAGTATAGCCAACTCCACCCCGGGAGATGCCCTCAATATGTACAGCAAAAGGAGAAGACTGATGAGGTCAACACTAGAGCTGAGGTCTAAAAGAAGCCGTATAAGTACCTCCCGGGGAGCAGGCCGCACCCACCCCCATGCAGTTAGAATAAAAGCATACAGTATAATCAACAGAGTGAATAAAGGTGTTATGATAGGGACCAGAAGTGGAGAGTAACGGACATTGTCCGGTCTATCTACCCACCTACACGTAGAGAAAAAAAAATAAAGAGAAAAAGAAAAGGAAAGTACTAATATGATCCCAAAGTAACGTTTATATAGAGCGATTATCTTGACCATACATGATGGGGGCAGGGTTTTCCTTATGATCATTGTAAGAAGATTGTACCTCACTGTGACCTGTCCGGTCTGTGGACCAGATTCCACATTTGAGGTGAGCAGTGTTACATCAGTAAAAGGGGCGGGAGGGGGATACTTTATCATTCAATTACTCTTGAATACAACTCTGACAGTATTGACATAACACTCTCCATGGCCCAAATACTGTGAAGATTAATTGGAGCTGCTTTTATTTTGACACATTACTATTCCTTTAATACTGCAACAGAAAATGGTATTTCTCCCATCTACAAAAGAGGTGTGGAACCTGTGCACACATTTGCACCCCAGATAAGGTGCCAAGACCACATTCCCACCGAAACCACAACATCAAGGGTACATTCTCTTGTGGATGATCTAATGTTGTCTATCTCATGATAGGTGTGAAATGCCCCCAATTTCCCTATATGTAGGTGAGACAGGTGAGACAGGTCAGATTCTAAGAAAGCAGATGAGTTCTCATAGGTCCAGTGTGAACAACAAAAAAGACGTCCTAGTGGGTCAACATTTTGCAAAACTGGTTACAGAGTTTAAGATCCCAAAGTGACTGCACTGAGAGACAGAAAGATCAGGGAATGAAAACTGATGACCAAGTTTAACACTCTGAACTGTGGCCTGAACCATGACAATGAATTTATGTCACATTATCCCACAAGATAAGAACATTTTGGGCCCTTTGGGTGCCAGAGGGGTGCGCAAAGCATTTCAGGTGATAGGTTGTGCACCCTTCTGGTTAAGCCTCATAATCTATCTTTGATAAAGTTATTCACGCATAAAAAAGTAAATAAATCTTGTACCACATAGTCAGCCACAAAGATACACCTCTACGTACTGTCTTGTTACCCCCATTACCTCCTCAACACACTGACACCGCTCATCAATCCATTGGCCACCTTCTCTAGTTCTGATTTCCTGTACACTACCTACATTACCTCCCCCACTCACTGACACTGCTCATCAACCCACTGGCCACCTTCTCTAGTGCTGACTTCCTGTACATTACCTTCATTACCTCCACCACTCACTGACACTGCTCATCAACCCACTGGCCACCTTCTCTAGTGCTGACTTCCTGTACATTACCTACATTACCTCCCCCACTCACTGACACTGCTCATCAACCCATTGGCCAACTTCTCTAGTGCTGCCTTCCTGTATATTGCCTTCATTACCTCCCCCACTCACTGACACTGCTCATCAATCCATTGACCACCTTCTCTAGTGCTGACTTCCTGTACATACTTACATTACCTCCCCCACTCACTGACACTGCTCATCAATCCATTGGCCACCTTCTCTAGGGCTGACTTCCTATACATTTCCTACATTACCTCACCACTCACTGACACTGCTCATCAATCCATTGGCCACCTTCTCTATGGCTGACTTCCTGTACATTTCCTACATTACCTCACCACTCACTGACCCTGCTCATCAACCCATTGGCCACCTTCTCTAGTGCTGACTTCCTGTATATTGCCTACCTTACCTCCCCAACTCACTGACACTGCTCATCAATCCACTGGCCATCTTTTCTATGCAACATAGATCCATATATCATCCATACAGTCCATGTTTTTTTAAGTTTAGTGACATTTTCCCTATCTTCCACTGTGATCTTCTTAAACTCAAAGTTTTCTTGTATGTTGACTAGGATACAGTATAACATTGGTTATATCAGTGTTTTCTGTGCGTTTCCCTACTGACCAGTGATATCTGTGCTAACAGTTTGTTTTGCCTCTTTGTCAAACCTTGGATTGGTTTCGCATGAAGTACGACCACGAATCAAGGACAAAAGCTTTGTGTATGATTACTGCTGTTGGGACTTGTACTTTTCTTTAGAAAATCGCTATAGGCACAAAGTGGCAAAGTTGCAGCCAACTGACAAGCTGACTCCCAAACCTAGTTCTAAATATGTTCCTGGATGTTATTGGTCCTTTAACCCCTTCAGGACCAGACAGGTGTACAACGCATTGATTTGCAATGTGTTGCACACCTCTCTGGTCCTGAAGGGGTTAATGTAATTGGATTTTCCCTCCCACAAGACCTATAGAAAAGCCAAGGCATGAAAATGGCTGGAAGCACATCCACTGAAGACATTTTCCTGTTCAATCATCCCCTGTTTCCTGACTCACATCCCAATGCACACTGATCTCTTTTTACAACCTGAAAATATAAGTAATAAATGGAAGAGTCCCTGGCCAGAGGTCCCTCTGGTTATCCAGCAAATGCTGCAAGAGGGTTTTTTTGGGTCCAAATCACAGCTCTGACTCCAGTTATTTCAGTAATATTTATTATGAATTTATTGTTCTCTATAGAGTTTTTATATTTAGCTTGCCTACACTGGAAAACCACATTTTTATAGTTTTTGGACAAGGTAACACTCTCTGCGGCTTTTTGAACTTGATTTTGCCTTAGCTCAGCGGTCTTCGCTACTCATTGACGGTGAGCCATGGATCACATGAGGCCCCTCACTTAAAGGGATAGTAAGGTTTCACAATAAAAGCAGCTTCGATTAATCTTCACAGTATTTGGGCCATGGAAAGCGTTATTTCAATACTATCCGAGTTGTGGTTCAAGAGTAATTGAATGATAAAGTATCCCCCTCCTGCCCCTTTTACTGATGAAACACTGCTCACCTCAGAGCAGCAAGACTGTCCGGATGGATCACAGAGAGAAACAATCTTCAGTGAACATAAGGAAAAACCTGAAAAACCTGCCAAGGGGGGCAGGGTTTTCCTTATGATCACAGTAAGAAGATTGTCCCTTACTGTGATCTGTCCGGTCAAGAGACCAGATTCCACATCTGAGGGGAGGTCACATACACTAGGTAAAAGGGGCAGGAGGAGGATACTTTATCATTCATTTACTCTTGAATTACAACTCTGACAGTACTGAAATAACACTCTCCATGGCCCAAATACTATGAAGATTAATTGGAGCTGCTGTTTTTGTGACACATTACTATCCCTTTAAATTTCTTAGATGTAAAATGCCACAATTCAGGGCCACTGTAACATAACAGCCAGCTCTCTATGGCCCCCCTGTATCCCCCCAGACAAAACAAATGATTAAGAGATTATGATTTAACCCTCTGAGGGCCAGAGAAGCATCCGGTTGCAATGCAATTCGTTGAATACCATCTCTGGTACTCAAAGGATTACTCAGATTAACTGGCGCTATTATGGGGAAATCAACCAAACAATAGGGAACCAATAACTGTTCCAACTCTTGCATCCTAGTGTGAAAATCCCATACATAGGGCTGTATTTAGGAAAATACAGATGTTGAATTGTGCTGCAAATCAAATGCATTAAAGGGATAGTAATGTTTCATAAAAAAAGCAGCTCTAATTAATCATCATAGTATTTGTGCCATGGAGAGTGTTATTTCAATTCTGTCAGAGTTGTAGTTCAAGAGTAATTGAATGATAAAGTATCACCCTCCCGCCCCTTTTACTGATGTAACACTGTTCAGCCAGATTAGAAGGGAGGTGCCCAGGTAGACTGCAGAGAGGGACAATCTTCAATTAAGATAAGGGAAAAAAAACTGAAAAGCTTGTCAAGGGGGGCAGGGCTTTCATTGTTCTCATAGGAAGAAGATTGTCCCCTGCTGTTATCTGTCTGGTCTATGGACTGGATTCCACATCTGAGAAGAGATGGCTTACACTAGGTAAAAGGGGCGGGAGGGGAAACTTTGCTTGTGAATATCTCTCAAACCATAAAGACAATGCCTCCATGATCTAACATTTTACAGCAGGACTGTTTTTACAGCAATCTATGGAGAGAGATACAAAGAGACAGAGACAACATAGGTGAAAATTGCCATGTTCTATCAGGAATGTAATTGGCAATGATGAAAGGGAGGAAATGTTAATGGATTTTCAATCAGGGGTATTTTCAGCAAAAAAGAGAAAAAATAGTGTTTCTCTGTATGTGTTCCAGTGAAAAGAAAGCAGAGCTTTTCTCCCATCCCACACGAAGTTAATATAAGATTTTATTGCATCTTTAAGAAACATCAACTCAAAACTCTTCTTTAAACAACAGACAGTTCTCGTAATTACAATCCCACCCGCAGACACACACACACACATACCCAGAGTATTAATCGGATTTAATGTAAGGATTGGCAAATTATGGCAACTGTTGTTGAACTACAACTTCCATCATCGTAAGCTAGCCCACCCTGTATTTAATGTCATAGCTGACAAAGCATAGGATGTACTGCAACATACAAGAAGGCATCATGTTGAATTAGACATCAGGTAAAATGCATTCAATTCCATCAATAATCCAGGTAATAGAGTCATGTGAACAGAGAGATAGAGAGAGAGAGTGATGGAGATAGAGAGAGAGAGAGATGGAGATAGAGAGAGAGCGATAGAGAGAGAGAGAAGAGAGAGAGATGGAGATAGAGAGAGAACAGAGAGAGAGAGAGAAGAGAGAGAGAGACAGAGAGAGAGAGAGAGAGAGAGAGAAGAGAGAGATAGAGAGAGAGAGAAAGAGAGAGAGAGAGAGAGAGAGAAGAGAGAGAGGCAGAGAGAGAGAGAGAAGAGAGAGATAGAGAGAGAACAGAGGGAGAACAGAGGACACAGAGAGAGGAGAAGAGAGGGAGGACAGAGAGAGACAGAGAGAGAGAGAAGAGAGAGAGAACAGAGAGAGAGAGAGAGAGACAAAGAGAGAGAGAGACAGAGAGAGATAGAGAGAGAGAGAGAGACAAAGAGAGAGAGAGACAGAGAGAGATAGAGAAAGAACAGAGAGAGACAAAGAGAGAGAGAGAGACAGAGAGAGAGAGCTAGAGAGAGAGACAGAGAGAGAAAAGAGAGATAGAGAGACAGAGAGAGAGAAGAGAGAGAAGAGAGAGAAGACAGAGAGAGAAAGATGGAGATAGAGAGAGAACAGAGAGAGACAGAGAGAGAATAGAGAGATAAATAGAGGGAGAATAGAGGACACAGAGAGGAGAAGAGAGAGAGGACAGAGAGAGAGAAGAGAGGACACAGAGAGAGACAGAGAGAGAGGAGAAGAGAGAGAGTGAGGGACAGAGAGAGAAATAGAGGGAGAACAGAGAGAGGAGAAGAGAGAGAGTGAGGGACCAGAGAGAGAAATAGAGGGAGAACAGAGAGAGGAGAAGAGAGAGAGTGAGGGACCAGAGAGAGAAATAGAGGGAGAACAGAGGACACAGAGAGAGGAGAAGAGAGAGAGAGACAGAGAGAGGAGAAGAGAGAGAGCGACAGAGAGAGGAGAAGAGAGAGAGAGGGAACAGAGAGAGAGAGGGAACAGGAGAGAGAGGGAACAGAGAGAGGAGAAGAGAGAGAGAGGAACAGAGAGAGAAATAGAGAGAGAACAGAGAGAGTGACAGAGAGAGGAGAAGAGAGAGAGAAACAGAGAGAGGAGAAGAGAGAGAGAGACAGAGAGAGGAGAAGAGAGAGAGCGACAGAGAGAGGAGAAGAGAGAGAGAAACAGAGAGAGGAGAAGAGAGAGAGAGACAGAGAGAGGAGAGAGAGAGAGAGACAGAGAGAGGAGAAGAGAGAGAGCGACAGAGAGAGGAGAAGAGAGAGAGAGGGAACAGAGAGAGAAATAGAGAGAGAACAGAGAGAGAGAAATACAGAGAGAAACAGAGAGAGAAAGAGAGAGAGAGACCAAGACAGAGAGAGAGAGAGACAGAGAGAGTGGGACAGAGAGAGTCAGAGAGAGACAGAGAGAGACAGAGAGAGCGAGACAGAGAGATAGAGAGGGAGAACAGAGAGTGGAATAGAGGGTGAACAGAGAGAGAGATGACACAGAGAGAGAGACAGCGAGAGATGAGGAGAGAGAGAACAGAGAGAGAAATAGAGGGAGAACAGAGAGAGAGGACACAGAGAGAGACAGACAGAGATCAGAGGAGGAGAGAGAGACAGAGTGAGAGAGAGTCAGATAGAGGGAGAAGAGAGAGAAGAGAGAGAGAGTAGATAGAGAAAGAGAGAGAAAGAGCGAGAGAGAAAGGAGAAGACAGAGGGAGAAAAAGAGAGAGAAGAGGAGAGAAAGAGAGAGAGGAAAGAGGACAGAGAGAGACAGATAAATAGAGAGAGAGGAGAAAAGAGAGAGAGAGAAATTTAGAGGAGAGTAAAGAAAGATAGAGGAGAGATAATAATAATAATAATAATTTTCAGGGTGACACAGCCAGTCGACAGTTGTTGTGTGGCCAGCAGCCCTAGTCCCTTATTGCCACTGAAAGTCATTTTTATTCCTGTTGGAAATAAAAATAGTAGGAATTTCTGTTAATAATACATTTCAGAGTGACACAGCCAGTCTCACAGCTATTGTGTGGCCAGGGTTTAAAATTTTAAAATGATTATATTACACTACCTACCTATCTGTAATGGATTTGAGTCCTAATGAACAACCTGATGTTGCTCGTCCTGGTACCAGCTACAGTGACCCAGCAACCGCCAGCTCCACCACAGTGATGTTGTCTTCAAGCAGAGCTAGCAGCAGCAGGCGGCTAAAGAAGAGGACTGTCAGTAGTACTAGTCAGACTAGAAATAAGAAGGGAACTGCAGGTCATTCTACCTCTACTAGCAGGGTGGAGAGGTCCAGGTCCTCCTCTGAGACCACGAAGCAGCAGCCACCTGTGTCTCGTCATCAGCTGTTTCACGATGATTCCCCCAGAACCACCTGCACAATGACTAGAGCCACTGCCAGTTCCATCACCACCTCCGCTACAGCCAGTTCTATAAACCTGGGGACACCTAACGTGTTTAACACTACTGGTAGGAAACTGTGGGCAGTATCAACGTGGGATTTTTATAGCGAATGTCCATATAAGCAGCCCAAATGGGAATTATTGTAGCAATTGGAGAAAATTGTCTCCTGCTACCACTGTCTTTGCCACTGAGAGCATATCTTCTCCAAAAAAGGTTATTGAGGGAGATAGTTTACCATTTCCCAGTAGCCACCAGGCAGAAGAGGCAATTCAGCAGGTCTCCCCAAAATCTGCTTCTGATGTATGTTTGTATGTAGCTTTATTTATATAGCGCCATACATGGACACAGCGCTTAACAGAATTTGAAATAATACAATACAAAAATACAGAACAGGGCTAAGAGCATTAAGCTAAAGTGCGATTATTGCATTATTTTGGGGGGAAAGTGCAGCAAGGGAAACATACACTGAGAAAGGGACCCTGCCCCAAGGAGCTTACAATCTAATTAGAGTTCATGATGACATACAGAGACAGTAGGGGAGGATTATAAGTGCAAGTACAAGGTGCGGTGAAGGAAGTGCAGAAAGATTCTGATGTCACTATCGTTGTGCAGGGAGGAGGATATTGCTATTGAGATGCCTCCCTGAGCTGGTGGGTTTTGAGGAGATGATTGAAAGTGATGATTGTGGATGACTGGCGAATGGTAGGGAGGGTATTCCAAAGTCAAGGGGCAGCCAGTGAAACAGCTTGTAGCCAAGAGATGGCTCGAGTTGTGTAAGGAGAGGACAAGACGAACCATTGGGAAGACCATAGGGTATGGGAAGGGGTGTAGTGGGAGATAAGAGCAGAAATGTAAGAGGGTGCTGAAGGCCACAGAGACTTACAGGAGAGGAGGAAAATCTTGTAAGAAATGCGATACTTTATAGGTAGCCAATTAAGGGATTTCAGGAGGAGATGAGATGGAAGGTATCTCGGAGCAAATGTGGTGATTCTTGCGGCTGAATTGATAACAGATTGAAGTGGAGAGAGATGAGAAGCAGGAAGACCAGAGAGTAGAATGTTACAGTAGTCAAGTCTGGATAGAATGAGTGCCTGAGATATAGTTTTTGCAGTTGACATGCAAAGGAAAGGACGTATTTTGGCAATATTTTTTAGGAAGAAGTGACATGTTCTAGTGACAGCTTGGATATGGGGGGAGAAAGTTAATTTCAAGTCAAGTATGACCCCAAGGCAGCATGCTTTGGGTACTGAGTGTATGGCATAGTTGTCTATTGTGATGGAGAAGGGGGTTGGTAGATGGGTTTTTGGAGGGAACACCACCAGCTCTGTCTTAGCCATATTGAGTTTAAGATGGAGATGGGCCATCCATGATGAAATAGCTGACAGACATTGAGTGACTCGAGACTGCACAGCTGGAGTGAGGTCAGGGAAAGAGAGATAGATTAGAGTGTCATCTGCATACAGATGGTAATTAAACCCAAGAGATGAGATGAAGTCACCAAGTGACAGGGTGTAGAGGGAAAAGAGAAATGGTGCCAGGACTTATCCCTGAGGAACACCTACTGTGAGGTCGTGGGGAGATGAGAAAGCTTTAGCAAAAGAAACACTGAAAGTACGTTTAGAGCGGTAGGATGAAAGCCATTTTAGAGGTGTGTCACAGATGCCAAGGGTGTGCAGTGTGTCCAATAGGAGTGCATGGTTAACAGTGTCAAAAGCAGCAGATAGATCTAGAAGGACTAGTGTACTGAATTGTCCTTTGTCTCTTGCTGAGGATAGGTCATTAGTAATTTTTGTTAGGGCTCTCTCAGTGGAATAGTTAGAACGGAAACCTGCTGAAGATTTTCTTCCAAGAGGTAGAAGAAGAATATGAGAGACCAAGGCTTGACCTGGATTTTTCCACTGAGCTTGATTTTTCCCCTTGGCTTAATTTTTCCCCTGCTGCCCATAATACTCCTCCTGTTTCTCCAGCTACAATTATTTCTTCTATTGAAAACTCAACACCTGCCTCTCTAGTTCCAGCTGAGCCGCCCAGGAAGGTAGTAGCTGCATTTGAACAAGAGACAAGACAAAGGTTCACTGTTAGCTAGAGGCTGAAGTTTGAAGAATTCTGAAATCAGAAACAAAAAAGTGTCATCGGCTGATAGAGGGAACCTGAAAGGAAATCGCTTTGAATGAAGAATGTTAAATGATGGCAACCAGTTAAGTGACACAAACAGGATAATAAGGGAAGGGGGTGAACCACCTGTAAAACAAAAACAAAACACGTGAATGTCTGTCATTAATATAATTGCCTGGAAAGATGTGGCATGAACTAATCCTTTGGCCTCTCCGAAAGTGGTAAGGAGGTTGGCTAATCTTTCAACATCAGCGAATGAGGTAAGGAAATGAGCTAGACCTTTTTGTCACTGTGATAGAAGGAGTGAGGTGGGAGAACTTAGGCCAATGAAAGAGGGCCAAAATCACAAGAACAAAGGATGAGATCACAAATCTGGCACTCTCACGTCTTCAATTTTATTATAAAATATATATATAAATCATTCCCTAAATAATATCAAAGTAGCATTGAACTACAAAGTGACATACTCAAAACAACCACCCCCCCAGAGATACATCACAATAAAAATCATATAATAAAATACTGCAAACATAATACACCCTATTCCCAATGGATCCTAGTCTAAAACAAAATAATAGCTGGGTCCAAGCTACATAATAATATTGTATGCGTGCATATAAAAAGGTTTACAGTCAAAAAAATATATTGATACAAAATATATGTATGTATAAATCTCTTCATCCGACAGGATCTTAAAGGGATATATGAGCAGTCAGTGTGTCACGCTATGGTGACAGCAATATGTTAGCAAAAGCATTTAAAGGGATAGTAATGTTTCATAATAAAAGCAGCTCTAATTAATCATCATAGTATTTGGACTTTGGAGAGTGTTATTTCAATTCTGTCAGAGTTGTAGTACAAGAGTAATTCAATGATAAAGTATCCCCCTCCTGTCCCTTTTACTGATGTAACACTGCTCAGCCAGATCAGAAGGGAGGTGCCCAGGTAGACTACAGAGAGGGACAATCTTCAATTAAGATAAGGGAAAAACCTGAAAAACTTGTCAAGGGGGGCAGGGCTTTCATTGTTCTCATAGGAAGAAGATTGTCCCCTTCTGTTATCTGTCTGGTCTATGGACTGGATTCCACATCTGAAAAGAGGTGGTTTACACTAGGTAAAAGGGGCGGGAGGGGAAACTTTGCTTGTGAATATCTCTCAAACCATAAAGGTCTGAGAGATAAGACTTATATCGTTCTTCATGTTTTTTTAATGCCTACAAAAAAAATAAAGATAAAACAAAGTATTACTATCCCTTTAAAGCAATAATCAGTCAAGCCAGCAGAGTAAGTAGCTGAGTTAGTGCAGACATGTAACGGGTTAAATGTCCACAACTTCCCGGAGTGAGATCACAAGCATATAGTTCCATAGCCCATTTAAATGCAAATAGCAATGTCTACAGGTAAGTTTTGATAAGACAGCATTATAAAGTACAGAACAATCTCGCTGCTCTGCTGCATCTCCTTCTCCGCCGTCAATTATATTCTGTCTTCCTGTATCTTCCTAACGGAAATCAAATAGACATGCAATCCAGGCATTCCTGCTTGATCTTAAAGTCACGTCTCCACTGCACTTTAATTCAACACACCACAACGGCTATATTCGCGACACACACCAAGCCTAGTACACTGACACAATCCCTCATGGTAACCCATAAGGATGTAACACTGGGATGGTTCTCCAATGCATTTTGCCTACCAGTGTTGGGCTTTATCAAGGTGACAACTATCAAAATGATTTCCCATCCGGTTTTTATACACCTAACCAGATGTTTGCAGTTTCAAACCTACCAATCACAACACATCTGTTAAAATCAAGTCTATTTAACCCCTTAATGACCCTTGACAGTCATAGTACATCAGGGGTAGATCTGAGTTAACGACCCATGACGTACTATGACCGTCATGTAATTCTGGGCTCCCCCAGCGGCTGCACGTGGAGTCCGGAACAACAAATAAAAACAAAAGCTCCGTGGTCCTTTAGTGACCTCCGAGTGCCTGTGCGGCCGGTCGTTAAGGGGTTAAAGGGGATTGCTGAAAGAGGGAAAATAATTTGAGAATGGTGTAAATTAGGGTGCACTACCTGAGATAGGTGACTCCTATCTAATGTTGTTGGGTAGTAAGAAGTCCTGTCGTCAATAAAGATAGTGACGTTGAGGCATATGGCTCCAATGATGGACAGGGCGATGACCATAACTAGAACTGAACGATGTTGACAAGTGTAAGGACTGATGAGGCATTGGACTGTTGCCTGGTCACTAATGTGGCATTGTAAAGCGGCTGTAAGATAGGAGTGACAGAACCCAGTAAGGAAACAGGAAATCTGGTACAGCATGACGCTTAGTAGATTGGCTGCACTGTGGAAGTAACTGAACACTTTTGGAACCAGGGAAACTAAGAAGCATTGCAGATTGACTAAGATGAAATAATGGACTAAGGGCGGGTTGTAACCTAGAGGCGAAGGTGACATAAAAGAAAAGTAATGAGACTGCTTGGGGAAAAAACATGAGATGCTGGCACCTGAGGATCTGGGGAAAATTAGCCAGCTGAGCAGAGACTGGGGACGGATAAGAAGGTGCCATGATACTCTGTAAATGTTACATTGTGCTGACATTTGAATGCTGAAGATAGTAAAATATTAACATAGTAACATAGTTGATGAAACCCGTTGAGAAACACCATTGAAGTCATTTCTAATTAAGCCCAAAAGTGGTTAAAAACATTCCTTCCTGATTCCAAATTGCAGTCATATATTTCCCTGGATCAACATCCTGTCTGCATTGAAGACAACTGTCATAATTCTCAATATTGTTCTGTGCTAAATAGGCATCCATTGCTTTTTAGAAAGCAGTTACAGTATCTGCAAGCACAAAAGATTTCCATAGCTTTACCACCCTTACTGTAAAAAATTCCTGCCTTTGAAAGCACCTTTCTTCTAGACTTAATGCAGTGGCGTAACAATAGGGATTGCAGGGGTTGCACCTGCTACCGGTCCCGTCACTCCAAGATCCCAGCCGCCCCCTGTGAACTCCCCGCCCGGCACCATGGACCTCTAGCAGCTGAGCTGTCCTCCGTCGGCACTCTAGTAATACAGTCATCTCCCAGTGCTCTGCATTACTGAAGAGAGGACCTCTCAGGAGCTCCAGCTCTTAAGAGGTCTGTGCATAAGGAGGCACAGACCTCTCCTGCCACACCCCTGGACCATCAGGGAGGTAGGAGATGGACATTGGGGGCAATGTGGAGAGGTGGATATTTGGGGCAATGTGGACAGTTGGGGGCAATGGGGAGAGGTGGATATTTGGGGCAATGTGGAGGGTTGGGGGCAATGGGGAGAGGTGGATATTTGGGGCAATGTGGACAGTTGGGGGCAATGTGGAGTGGTGGATATTGGCGGCAATGTGGAGAGTTGGGGGCAATGTAGAGAGGAGGACATTGGGAACAATGTGGAGGGTTGGGCACAATGTGGAGAGGTGGACAATGAGGGCAATGTGAAGATACCCAATGGAGGCAATGTGGTTGAGGGGGGAACCATGGCAATTTTTGCACCAGGGCCCGGTGACTCCTAGTTATGCCTCTGTCTTAATGGATGAACTTAGCTCAGTAAATATAAATATATAGGATGTTTTAATAAATTACATTTAACCCCTTATGATCTAGTGGGGTATGCATGGGGTTTAAATTAAAGTTAATTGCCTACTTATGTGTGACAGATGATGCAAATGGAGATAAAGACCTTTTGTACCAAGCAAGAGGTATACATTTCAGTGACACATAAGATGCTGTAATACTGAGAATAAGGCAGTATTAAAACCTCCACAATGAAGCTATGGAAATACAAATAATGTTCTGTAAGTTCAGGCTCAGGGGCCTATAGACTCATCGGAGTGGGAAGCTGTAGGGAGAAAAGCAAAGTATATTGTGGGAATGACTAGAAAGTCTACCAGCCTACCAGTGTTTTATTAGTTAGTTAGTTAGTTAGTTAGTTAAAGGGATAGTAATACTTACAATGTAAAAAAAAAATATGTTGTAGGGTTTATCCCCCTGAGTAAAACAAGAGTACTCCCACTGCTGAGAGGTGTTTTATTCAAAAGTTATAAACAACTCTGGTCAGTTGACCATAAATCTCCATAGGATGGTGTAGCAACAGCGCCACTGTACAATTTCAGGCCACTGTGATATTGCACCTAAAAAATTCAACTTTGAAAATTAATAACTTTTGAATGAAAGACCTCTCAGCAGTGGGCGTACTCTTGTTTTACTCAGGGGGATAAACCCTACAATATATTTTTTTTTACATTTTAAGTATTACTATCCCTTTAACTAGTTAGTTAGTTATTTAGTTAGTTTTTGGTGTGGGTGGCGGCAGGTGGTGAAACAGTGAATCAATATTGGATGATTCTGCATAGGGAATACATTTTCTAGTAAGTTAATTTATGAGCTTGAGGATGGTCTAGTCACTGAGAGACTGGCTGTGGATCCTAGAAGTTCTTGGGGATTCATCTGATGATGCTTCAAAGGCTACCTGGTGGACTGTATCCTTCTGCCATGCTCAAGGAACGGGATAAGGTAAGCTGGGCGAAAGAAGGGCATGAATGAGGGAAACGGTAATGACGTGCCAGGGTAGTGTAGGGAACGGAAAGAAATGAGATGCAAACAATTTGTGAATGAAGACAACAGGAACCTGCAACCTGGCTACAGAGAAGTATAGTATAGAGGGGTAGTATAGACCTGTAGCCTCGGTAAAAGATGTAGGGAGTGATCCTTCAGCCTCAGTGAAGAGGTAAGGATGCAAACTATGCATACCAATGTTATAAAAGAGGAACTGAAGTGGACAAGTCCTTCAGCCTCCATGAAGAGGTAAGGATATAACTTTTCCTTCGGCCTCTGCAAAGAGGTAAGGAAGTAATTAACCATGGCCTCTGCCTAAGATGCAAGGAAGTAATTGTCCCCAGCCTCCACAAGAGAGGCAAGGTAGCAACAAATCCCCTGGCCTCTGAGAGAGAGGCAAGTGAGCACCCAACCCTTCAGTCTCTAAGAAGAGGTAAGGAAGTAATAACCTGTTGCCTCTGAGAATAGAGGTAAGGAAGACACTGATTCTTTGGCCTCTGAACCAGGGATAAGGAAGAAACTGGTCCTTTGGCTTCTGAAAAAAAGTGATGAAGAACGAATACCATTGGTGGCGGGAGATACAGAAAATTCCTGTGGACTTAAACCTGGAACACTAGGGAGGCCTCCAACACACTGGTGCTGGAGACCTTTTCGAGCATTCAAGATGATAAAACCCCCGTTAAATCATACCTCCCAAATGTCCCTCTTTAAAAGATATTAGGGCTCCATACCTCTTAAGTGTGCCTCTTTGGGAGGGACAGTCCCTCTTTGAGACCCAAATCATTCTTTCCAACCCCTATGTCCCTCTTTTAAGGAGATCAGACTGAGCATCACATTGCTCCACAGCAATAAAACCCACATTAATGTTTGTTTATTCATCACTATCCGTGTTTGTAAATGAATCAGTGTAAATAAACGAATTTCTTTCCCTAAATCATGTATTTGGTTACACAGAGCGGTGTCAATAGGTTATGAAATAAGATAAAAATTCTTGGTTATAACCCACCCACCAGACACTCTCACAGCAGTACCACATAAAACAAAAGTTTCCCTCTCTGACCATTTGAAATCTTGGGAGGTATACATTAAATACATGGTAATTTAAATTTCCCCTTATGCTGCAGATGGTTCCCTCCAGAACTGCGCATCTCTAGCGCAGTTCTGGAGGGAACTAGAAGTCATATTTATCTGTATAACATGCCTGAGGAAGAGGACCTAGGCTCGATTTAAAGGCAGCCGTTAACCAAAAAAATCACTAACGGGTGCGTTAAGTGTCATGTTGCAATTCAAAGATCCGTCTAAACAACAGCTAACGGCAGTTGCAGAATCCTTACCGGCCGATACACTTACGTGCATTCAGACGCATGGAACAACATACCCCAGAGCTATTCAAAGGCTTGCGGTACTGATAACGGCTGAAAAAAAGGACACACCTAACGGCTAAAAGTTAAGACCCACTTATCACACACGTTAGACACTTAACACTAAAAAACTAAACACCCGTTACAGAGGAAAAGACACAAAAGGCTTACCGCACAACCATGTAAATGGGAAAATTAACCCGTGCAATGCCAAAACAACACAAAAACATGCCACACACAACACAAATCACTACACACACACAACAACAACCAACACCACAGGAACAATGACACACAAAAAAACAACAACACAACATGGCACGGACAATGGGGGTCATCACACAAAGCGGACCCTGCAAATACAAGCTCACCTGGGCAACATCAACACGCGACCTGCACCCCACAACTGCACGCCCGCAAATGGCACACACAGAACAAGCACAACACACCACATCTTATAACACACACACACCTGCTAACACTTACCTGGACACAAACAACTCACCATTGGTCAGCACTCACCTCATCACCACACCTACACAACGCCCTAGCAAGTACTTAAAGGGACAACTCAACACACTCACTTGTGGCTTGTTTTCCACTCAGGGAGGGAGAGAGAGAGATAGAGAGAGATAGATAGATAGAGAGAGAGGTAGAGAGAGAGAGAGAGATAGAGACAGATAGAGAGAGCAAACAGTATGTTGGGTTACATATGTTGCGAAGACTGCGGAGAAGGCGTGCAAGGGAGAGAGCTAGGGAACATCAGCAAACTCCAAGCACTCCTCATCAACAGCCTTCACCTGTTGCAAGTGAGGAGGCTCTGGCTTAGCAGCCACACAGGAGTCCATCCCCACCTGGAGGGCACAGGATGTATAGACGACCACCAAGGCCCAGGGTATACCGCCCAAGGGTCA